>RDPX01000155.1:1102619-1137764 GCA_003991215.1 Morbakka virulenta
CCCCTATTTTGTTGTTTACCCTCCCCCCCCCCCCCCATCCTGATTCAGTTCTTTGGATTTAAAACCCTCACTAGGCACTCATAACATACCATCCCATAGATTTAATTGCACCTTCCTTCCTATGCTTCCCTTTCCCCTACCTTGTTTTCCCTCTTAGAGTATTGTTCTATTGTCGCTGTTTATTGGCTAAATATTTTGTAATTGATTGTCCAGGTTCTTTAACTGTTGTAGCCCTATCCTCGGCAGTTGCCTCATTGTTTGCTTGATGAAAACCTAAAAGATTAAAACGTCCCGTTTTGTCACGTGTTGATACAAGAAACATTTTGTCACGTATTTTAACAAGAAAGATACCCAAAGAAATAGTTTTTATGAAGATACTGTGGAGTTGCATTGTTTCAAATTTTCGACTCTCTGCCAACTGCTGTTCTTGTGAGCAGCAACACAAATAGGCTGTCTTGAAAATTCTCGAATTTATGGACTCCGTGGAGGCCATTGATGTAAGAAATTTATCATGTCGTGAGTTCTTAAGCCTTTTCTCAGCTACGCCTCGAGAGGTACTTCTCCCATCGTCAGGCTAATGAAGTACCGTAATGCCTCGAATAAGCGCCTGGGCGCTTATTTAAATTTTGTGCTCCGCTATTTCATCACTATTGATGTCACGTTTTTGGACAGCTCTCTTGTGTTCTTGTTCTCTCCGACCCAAGGAACGGTTTGATTCTCCAATGTAGAGGGCTGAACAGTCCTTACAATGTACCCTGTCAACAATATTTTTCCCTTTTTAAGTGAGACTGGATCGTTTGGCTCTGAAAGTATCGTCCTAAGGATTGATGTTGTGAAAAATGAACATCTGATGTTTTGTTGTCGGAGAGCTCGTCTTAACTGCTCACTGATGCCTTTGACATAAGGTAGACATATTTGCTTTACAGGTTGTGTTTCTTCTTCATAACTAGGACTGCTAGTTTTCTGTAGTGCTCTCTGGACGTCCCCAGCATGGTATCCATTGGATAAGAGAACCTTTTAAAGATGTCTTTCTTCCTTTCTAAGGTCGTATGGACTTGAAATGATGCTTCTTACTCTTCCAAAAAGTGTTGTGACGACACTGTGACGAGTTGAAACTAGATAGTGTGATATATTGCTGAGGTACTGGTCGGCGTGGTTAGGTTTCCTGTAGATAGTAACGGATATGGAACAATCTTTTTGCCTCTTTACTAGAACATCAATGAAAGGTAATTGTCTGTCATTTTCTTTCTCCATGGTAAATAGGATGCTTGGGTGGAGACTGTTGATATGCTATTATCCTCAACAAAGTCAATTACATCCAAAAGTGCCACAAACACCTCTACAATGGACCATACACCATAGCCAATCATAACCCAATGAATGCAGTTAAGACCAAGGTAAGCAAAACACTTATTGCGCTACAGAAAAACCATCTTCTGGATAATTGCCTCTACCACAGCTTGAAACCCAAAGACTCGCCATTACCAAGGTTTTATGGATTACCAAAGATACACGCCCAATGTGCCTATACGTCCAATCGTAGCCTACGCTGGTAGCCCACTTCATTCACTCTCACGTCACATAGGTGACCGACTATGCCCATACACAAAGAAGAAGCCACATCATTGCAATAACAGTACTGATTTCGCAGTGTTCATCACACAACAAAGAATCCAGCCAGGTGAAATCATGGCCTCCTTTGATGTCACTTTATTATACATAAGTATCCCTGCTGATGACGCCTTACAAATTATCAAGAACCTACTTGAACGCGATGATTCATTGCCATCAAGAAGTACGGTCAAGCCTCAAGATACCCTAAGCCTAATACAAGCACGTCTTACCAACACATGCTTCCTCTTCAATAATGTCATATATACACAAACCAATGGTGTACCCATGGGAGCCCCAACATCTGCTGTGATTGCTGAAATTTTCATGCAAGCATTTGAAGCCATAGGGTTGTCAACAGAAGACAAAGTTCCAGCTGTCTGGGAAAGATACGTCGACGATGTTTTCGCAATCATCAATGAGGATCATCTACAAGGTTTTTTTGAACATATCAATAGTCTCCGCCCGGTAGTTCCTTTATCCTTACGCAAGCAGACTTTCAAACAGATCGTACAATGGAATTGGGGATATTCCAGGAAAGACAAGAATGCCTTTTCTTGCAAAATAATCTTTTCTGTTATCAAATTATCTTCAAAAAACTTTCCAGGCATTTACTGGATTATTTTTCAACAATCGAAGCCGACAGATTTACTTTTTCGATATTCCTTTGTTAAATGGGGTTATTTTTGCTGAAAAGGAAGGTATCGGTTTTTTTCCCTTTAGAACCTGAGGGGTTTTATCTTCCCGTTCAATGTACCCACTGTAGGTTCAGGGAAAACACTGATTTTCTAATAGTAAGTCATAAAGTATATGCAAAGGTCTATTGGATTTTCGTTGAGAACAAACTGATGAATGATGTGATCAATCGAATGTTAGTTGACAAAATCTGTTGTATCATTAATACCAAAGGACAACATACCAAAGAACGTGAAACTTTTAGGTTCCTCCAGTATTGTTAATAGCATAAAGAGTGAAGAATATATGCATTAAGTTTGCCCTCACTTGTCATAATCTACTACAATGCTGACCATATGTACATTGTCATTGATATAACTCTATGACCACTAATAATGACCAAAATTCGTGCAATCAAGTTTCTGCTTCTCTTAAATAACAGGATTCCAGTACAAAAGGCGGGTCATTTTGGTAAACTGGTTTGAGCGCAACCAGCCTATTTGTTGATGTAAGATATTTATCATGTCGTGAGTCGTAAGCTTTTTCTTAGCTGCGTTTCGAGAGATACTTCTCCCATCGCCAGGCTAATGAAGTAACTAGGTATGGCAGTTTTTTACGTTGGTTGTGCAGATGTACTTGGTGACAAACTGAAAGGAACTATATTCTTAAATCTTTTATGACATAAATGTAGACGTCCTATTTAAAGCTGCGTTTAGATTTATGTATTCCACTAATATAAAATACCCATGGCTAATTGCACTTAACTAAGAATCAATTTAATACCTACAGTTTATTAAAATAACAGTAGTCGTTTTGAAATTATTATTAGGACACAATGAGATGAAGTGAAAATGTTTTAAGTTAAGGGTTACTGTCGAAGATTAGTCCGATTTATTTTAGTTAATGTAAAAGTTATTTTAATCAAACGATTTAGTATGGAAACTATTACAAACCATCCTCGTCGTCGCTCGCTTTTTCATCTGAAGGTACGATAAAATCAAAAGAAATTAATAATAAAAACCATTAATACATTTAAAACTATATCTGTTTCTTTTAATCTCAATTATGCGTATGATCTTGCGCGATAATCCTAAAGTTTAGCATTAAATCGTCAAGTTTGGGGATTCTTCAATTTTTGTCTCAATAGTCTGTCAGAAGAGTCTGAATCACGTTAAACTATATTATTTGTCTAATGAATTTCAAAAAAGATTCAAATTCCTTAAGTCAAAAAACTAACTATTTTGAAAGTTTCTGGTAACGGCATCAAACTTAGTGCTGGAAATCAAAGCCTGTTAATTTTGAAACATAAAATATTACCAAACAAACAACCAAGGTTTGATTCACCTACCAAAGAAGACATAATGACAAAACTCTTAAATGTCACTTAAATTGCCAAAAAAGTTGTCGGACCGGAGAACAATGTGTCTACAGGTGTGACTACAAACCCTTGGGTGTTACATATTTTTCTCCTTTTTTACCCACCACGGGCCGTGCCTTAGTGATGAGTGCAGTTACATTGTAACAAGAGTCTGCATTAGATCCATTGAGCAGGAAAAAGCTTTTAACCTTACAACACACCAAAAAAGCTATTGCTTCAGAACTTTTTTCCCGCTCCAATTACTTCCCTTCGAAGAACACCGTTTTTAAGAGACAAAAACTCATTAAACTGTTGTATAGGTACTCTTTACAAAAAAATATACATTCTAAAACCCTGTGGTACAATCATCTTTAACAGCATAAATTAAATTCAGCATTGGTATGTCTTAATTCACCAAGTTGATGGAGCCTTATTCTCAGCCGAATGCCAAGATAAGTTTTTATCTTAAACTCTCACGTGACCACCCCAAATTTTTGTCATTTCATTAATAAAAAACGCCGAAGGTAAGCGAAAATGGGGTTGTAAAAATTGTAAATATTCTGGCTGAATATTTCCCTCAACCATTTATGTGAGGATGTTTTGTATAAACCTATAGGTACAGTTCATCATAATCCAGTTTTATCAAAGTTTGTTGTTGCTGCTTTAAAGACAAAAGAGAGAAAAGCTACTGCTTCAGGTTAGACAGTATTTCTAACCTATCTTTGTCACAGTCACCAGCACTGGAAAAACTCTAATTGTTCTATCCTCTCTAGAGTATTTTAGCAAAAGAAGTCAATAAACGTGATTGAATATCGCAGTCAAAATCATGGTCATTGAGTAAAAGCCTTTTTGCTAACATCTGTTGGGGCAACAATGTCACATAGGTGTTAGCAACAGAGGGTTTCACTATGATCAACGCGATTTTGACTGCGATATTAAAGCTCTGTATATTGAATCGATTACACATAGATTAATTCCAATATCCTATATGGCCTGTTCAACCAACAGGGTACAAATAGAGTACAAAGTANTCTTTGTCACAGTCACCAGCACTGGAAAAACTCTAATTGTTCTATCCTCTCTAGAGTATTTTAGCAAAAGAAGTCAATAAACGTGATTGAATATCGCAGTCAAAATCATGGTCATTGAGTAAAAGCCTTTTTGCTAACATCTGTTGGGGCAACAATGTCACATAGGTGTTAGCAACAGAGGGTTTCACTATGATCAACGCGATTTTGACTGCGATATTAAAGCTCTGTATATTGAATCGATTACACATAGATTAATTCCAATATCCTATATGGCCTGTTCAACCAACAGGGTACAAATAGAGTACAAAGTATCAATAGAAAACACACCTTTTGCAGATCGATCAATTAATAATAGAGCCATACAAATAACACCTCTAATAAATTAAATCTGATGCTATGGCAGTAATACGAATAAATATCATATTTTAAATAAAAACTAGGATGATGCCAATATCTTTATGTGTTATGTAAAAAAATTCCTGACTTACATACAAGAGCAATCGGGGTTGTTGTTAAGTGGAATATTGGTCAATTTTCTGCATTTGTTTTTTTTCACCGAAATGTTTTCGGAGAGAATAAATGTTCGTTACCATTGAGTTTCTGGTAAAACCAAAGTAAAAGAAAGTAAGTGGTGGCGTGTTTAGCTTCGTTGTGTTGGTGGTCATTTCAATTTTTGACCTTAGAAATAAAATGGAATTAAATAAAATGGAACCTCAGAAATAAAAATATCTCATCTCCATAGCTGCTTACCTGACTGTATAGCAAGGGCACTTTCTTGCTGTTTATCTTTATCATCCTTTAATCTTTGTAGCGCTCTTCTGGCAAGAAAACCTCGTACAGCTAAGCAACGAAGAAAAAATTTCACTTTTGACTTTGTCGTAAGATACCCAAGTGACTCATTAATTTAAATACCTTTGGCTACTGAAAATCAAATTTATTCTGTATATCACTAAGTTGAGCATATAGAAATAAGTGATAGGGGAGTAAGATGGAGCAAAAAGAGGTAGAAAAATTTCAGTGTATTTTTTTTAATTCCCAAGTTATGGCTTATTTTCTAGTTTTTTCGGAATCCAAACAAATAAGGTATGTAGCATTGGAATACAGATATATAATGCATTTATATTATTATTACTATCATTATTATATTATTGTTCATTCATTTACACTCTGAAGGAGATATTGGCAGAATATTTAGTTCTCCCGAGACTGACCAAAGATTTAATAACTAATATTAATATCAATAGTAATGGGGTGTGTGGGGAGATTAGATGGAGTATCACCCAGTGGTAACCAGCAGCTACATTCTAATTATAGGAAAAATGGATCCACTGGTCTTCAAATGACTCTCAACTTTCATCGATCGCTCCAAGTAGTTGCTCGTACACAGCAACTACACCGGAACTACCCGATATTACGAGCGACAGGATCAGAGCAATGGGGTCGGAAGAAACAGAGTGGATAACTGAGATCATCAAGAAAGCTTGGGATGAAGAGGAAACGCCAGATGACTGGCACAAAACTGTTTTAGTGCCAATCTAAAAGCAGAAAAAGGACATAATGCAGTGTGGCAATTATTGAGGAATCAAGCTGCCAGAGCATGCAATGAAGGTGTATGAAAGAGTATTGGATAGAAGACTAAAGGAACTGATTGAGATAGACAACATGCAGTTTGATTTTATACCAGGGCAAAGTACAACGAATGCCAGCTTTGTTCTGCGACAACGCCAAGAGAAGAAGCTGGAAGGAAATGGGAAATTGTTTATGGCCTTTGTGGACTTGGAAAAAGCATACGACAGGATCCCCAGAGAAGTTCTTTACTGGTGACTACGAAAGAGAGGTGTAGCGGAAAAGTTGGTTCGGGTTGTGAAAAGCCTCTATAGCAAGAGCAGGACCGTTGTAAGGACCCCCGTAGGTGAAACCGACCAGTTCAACATTCAAGTTGGCTTGCATCAGGGGTAAGCACTAAACCCTTTCCTGCTTTGAGTGGTTATAAAGGCCATTAGCACAGCGACATGACAAAGCCTACCAACGGAACTTTTCTTTGCCGATGATCTGTTCATTACAGCGGAGAGCGAGGTTAAACTGCAGAGACAATTGAGTGAATGATAGAGAGCTTTGGAGAGGAAAGGGGTGAAAGTGAATGCAAAGAAGACAGAAACGCTAGTTACCAGCAAAGGGAGAGGAGAGGAGATTCACATTGTCGACATACAAGGAAGCCCAATAAAGCAGGTAGACTAGTTTTGTTAACTGGATGTCATCATAGAGAACAAGGAGAATGTAGTGAGGAGATCAGGAAGAGATTCGGGAGTGCATGGATGAAATGGAGGGAAACAAGTGGAATAATGTGGAACAGGGCGTTGCTACTTATGCTGAAAGTGAAGATTTACAAGTGTATGATTAGACCAGTACTCTTGTACGAACTAGAGGTGATGCCTTTGAGAAAGGTTGAAGAGCGGGCAGTTATGTCGACTGAGATAAGAATGATAAGATGGATGATAGGGGCGTCTCTGGGAGAACACCGAACAAACGAAGATATTCGAAGGCTTGCAAAAGTCCTTAACATATGTGAGAAAGCAAGAGAAGTTAGACTGAGGTGGTATGACCATGTCACGAGAATGGGAGAACAGATGGCTATAAATAAGGTTTTCTACAGCAAGGTAAAGGGAAAGAGGAGTAGTGGAAGGCAAAATCTGCGTTATTGGAATGTCATCAAGTGGGATATGAAGGACGTTGAAGCAGCGACGGAGGACACCAAAGACCGGAGAAAGTGGAAGACTGAGCCGAGCGGCCAACTCGACATGACCCGTTGGAAAGGGCCTAAAGTAGAAGACGAAGAAGAAGAATATTAATAGTAATATTTAGTAAGAATCTTCCAGGCTTCCTAGAGCTTGCTGCACCGAAGTAGAACAGGAATCTGTAAAGTGGAGAATCTCCATAAAAAGAATATCTTTCTTTCAAACTCTGGCTAAATTATTCTGTGAATTTTATACCTTTGGAATAACAATCATTGTCTAAAATACGTAAATCTTTTTAGATTTGATGTAATATGGTCCTGAACTAAGACAAAGTTCTATTGATATGCCCCGTGAACAAGCTGGTTTGCTTGCCTTTTTGTATTAAATAAAACGCAGTCTATTGCAGACTTAAGTTGTACAGATAATCATGAAAATAAGGACAGAACACCATAGTGTTGCTCAACTGGATCTTTTAGTGATAGCACCCCTGGTACACAATGGGGCCATTAATGTATTTCATAGATATCTATCCATCATAGACCCAACAGAAGGGACAGAACAAGTAAAGATGGACATAAAATACCCAGAAAACCATGGAAGACAAGACATACGAATAACTTCCTACAGCCTTCCACACGGATAGCACTTCCTCTTGCTTGGTTGAGAATCAGTATACCAGAATGTCAAGACCACAGATCCTGCAGACTGGAACCGAAAACTCAAAACCCGACCAAGGAGGAACAAGAGTCCTACACTTGATCTTAGCCAAAAGGCCGTTGTTCAACTACCTTGTAGAATTTTATTCACAGTTTCAAACAAAAGAAAGGGTTGATTTCTTATTTTCTCAATTCGATACTGTGGCAATATTAGGTGATTGTTACTGCACGTCTTAAAAAGTAAGGCTGTCACCAAGCTTATTGTGAATAATTACAAAGCTGTTCCTGCAGTAGCAAAGATTTTTTTTAACATGTAACTTTTTGCTTTCATTTCATTTTACTAATCCTGGGGCCTACAAAGTTTTTTTTCTTAATTTTGCAGTAGGACTCTTTACAAAGAACTGCGCCAGAATCCAAAGTTTGTAAGTGAATAACTTCCTAGCTTCAGTGTCAACTAACTGATCTACAGATCTCTGTTGAAAATATTGAAGACAACAATTAATAAACAAATAATAACAAAACAAACCTGTTTGAATAGTGAGTGCAGAGGCTTCTCTCAAAACTCTCTTCTTTTCTGCTTTAATTCGAGCCAAATAATATCGAAAATCTAAAAAACACGGAGATGATATCGAAATAAAAAACTAACAAAAATGTAACCATGAACAGGAAGAAGCAAACTGGTATCCAATTTCAAGAAAAGCAAAAATGACATGAAAATACTAGCCATCGACATGAAAGAAAAAATTGATATACACATAACATTACTTAGTCAACAAATGCGAAAAGTTAACTATAGTAATCTACAGAAAGCCTGTTTGTTTTTCCTATCCACCTAAGTGGCTAAAATCATTATGATGAATTAGATAATCGCAAAACAGAGGAAGCCTGCAAATTGATTTACACATACAAGACCACAAAATTCTACTTCAGGTACCTTGCCTCTCAATAACAAAACCTCGCATGGCTGTCAAAGTAATGTTCGCATTGGATTGTAATACAAAAATTTAGGTTACTTGATTTAGGTTACTTGATTTAGATTAGTTACCCTGTCATTGTGGGATATCTTCAAAAATCTACGAAGGAAATACATTTCTATTGCATTACTCCTGTCTTCCAATAAGTTGCTGATGGCCCATCTTTTGTTGCCATAGGCGAGTGGGAGCCCAATGTAACACTTTAGAACTATTACACTTGTCGTCATGGGGAGTTTTGATTGGTGAAGATGATTTTCATACCTGCAAATGTTTTCTTTCCTTGCCCAATTCTGCTTTTAATTTCACACACTGTTCTCTCATCTTCACTGCATATAGTTACAAGGTATTTAAAAGTCTAGATAGCATTGAAATTTTGATGGTATTGTCACATCGTTGGCATTTTTTTTCTTTGAGAAGACCAAGGTCGTTCGTCTTTATAGCATTCACCACAATTCCATTTTTTACTGCTCTCCTAAATTGTGTTGCGTAATCTTTGAAGGTCTTCCTCAAAAATATCAACGAGGACTGTGTCATCTGCGTATCTTATATTGTTGATATTCCTTCCAGCGATTGTAAGATTTCTTCCAGCTTCCTAATGATAAACTTGCAATAAAACGAGAATAAATGTGAAGACATATGGATGCCCGCGAGCACCTCTTCATTTTTACAAAATTCCCCACTTCTTCCTCGTGTCTGATTGCGGATGTCTCCACCCAGCAAAGGTTTTTCACTTTCTTTTTCTTTCTCATTTCTTCTTTAATGGTCTTAGCTTTCTGTCAAGCTCTAAAAGCAGTTTTTTTGCTCATTATATTGCTTTGAGCATCTGGCTTCCACTAACATGACTCCTTTTAAAGATACCTTTCTCACGATGTTTCACCTACTACTTCTTTCGGAAGTTTAATTGCCATCTGGTAGCTTTTGTTCGAGTTTAGATCACTTTCCTTATCTCTGCTGTCAATGTATTCCCCAAGTTTATCCATGAAAGTAACTTATTTTTCTCCTTTCATTCTCTCCAAATAAACTCGCGAGGATCCTTTCCTTCTTAACAGCTTTGGCTTTTTCATCAAGAAAGCAGTTATCAATAATCATGCTGAACCGAGATACTCTCTCCAGGTGATTGTCATAAAATATGCGATTTTCCCCATGCTTTCTCTCTCCTCATACCAATGAAGTTAATCACTGTCTTCAGTATTCCCAAGTCATATGTCAGCACCATCGATAGTACTCTTTTTATATCCTCATTTCTTCTACCCAATGATTAAACCCCGTGCTATCAACTATAACCTCCTCTTTCTTCTTCAAGATGGCCGTTTAGATCCCCTCCTAGTAAAAATTTTTCTGTGTTTGTGATATAGCTTAGAATGTCCTTTTGTTGGATTTAAAACTGTCTCCCTGATCACATTCCTATTGTGTGACGTAGGCAGATATCACCTTGTGCTTTTCACTGGATGTTACATACGTAATGTGACTTGAACCTGCCAAAACTCATTTTTTGAACGGTTTGGAAACAAACTAGACTGAATAATTACGTGGAAAGCAATACAGTCAAGATTTGCACATACTAAATGAGTGTAAATTAAAGAGTCCAAGACGAATTATCATGAACAAACAACAATGTAAAAGGCTAGCATAGTATGTTTTTTCTGAATTTTTACATTGTCATGCATACGTTTGGAGGTTCACTGAAGCCCAAAGTCATTAATTTGCAATTCACCCACCATATCATGGAGCAAAAATCAGTAGGTAAAATGACGTAAAGTGACATAGTCTAAGTAACTAGAGCTTATCATGACCTTTTGGGGCAAAACGTTTCATCAGCGATTGTGTTTAAGGAATCATTACTTGGTCGTTCAAAAGGATTTTAGGAAAAATACCAAAGTCAACCTCGTTTGTATTAGCACTAATTCTGAAAATAGCTACCTGACGTCAATATAACAAAATCTCCTAAAATTTTTAACATGTAGAACTTGATGTATCAGTTAAGAATTGTTATAGTGTGTGTTAGAATTCCCCTTCGCGAGGATATTTTCTCTTATTATTTTTAGATTGAGATTCTACCCCAGAGTTTTATTTACATCGAATTATTTCATGTCGTTTGAAGCTGCCAAAGCAGCAAATAACATAGTCTTATACTTATTAGAGCTATCGATCTTTTGAATTATTGGTGTAACTAAGTGTTTACTTCTTTTCAGAGATCTTTCTTAAATGGACAGAGTGCCTTATGAATTGGTAATGAGTACATTTTGTGGTTGCATTAAAGACAAAACAGGCTTCATATTTAACAAGACGGCTTCCTAAATTAATTGATAACAAAATGTCTGCTGTCTCATAAAACGTTTAGATACAAATTGGAAAGTTGAAACGCTTTTAAAATTAATATCAAAAGTTGACTGTAACTCCTGACCAATAATGTCTAATGTTGTACCTTCTGATACAAAGCTCCGCGTCAATGATGTTTAGTATCGAAATTGCTGGACTGTAATGTCAAATACTTTATCTCCTGATACAATACTATCACAGATAAAAAAAGAACGTCTAATTTTAGATTTTTTCCTATTTGTTTTCCTGTTGTTTTCCCGTCAGTAACATAAACAGCTTTCATGACAATTCTTTGGCAATGGAGTAGCAGAAGTCGTAGTAATTTCTTCTCGCCAAACACAAAGCAACCCAAACTCCTTGTTGAAACGAAGCTCGCGCCCAACTTATTTTCAACAAGCACAGTGCCACTAAACAATAACCACGCCTCCCAACAGCGTAAAATCATGACACCAGTTTCACAGTGTTGCCACCACAAATTGGTACAATACTACATTTCACTTGCGTATTGCATAAAGTCATAATTAACTGCCTCTTCAAATAGAATTTTAGTCCCAGGCTATTAAAGGCTGGCTCTGAAAATCTGTCATGTAAAAAATAATCAAAAATATGGTGTGAGAAAGGGAAATTGTATAACTCGCTATGTTTTATCACCAGGGATCCGCTCTTTGAATTAAACGACTTTAAAATGTTTAGTTTCTGTCTATCTGAGGTCACTTACTTGCTTTGGTTATAACTGAGAATACTGTAATGCCTTTTCATATCAAGAAACAAAATGACTTAAAAGTTGATGCCCANATCATGACACCAGTTTCACAGTGTTGCCACCACAAATTGGTACAATACCACATTTCACTTGCGTATTGCACGATAAAGTCATAATTAACTGCCCCTTCAAATAGAATTTTAGTCCCTGGCTATTAAAGGCTGGCTCTGAATATCTGTCATGTAAAAAATAATCAAAAATATGGTGTGAGAAAGGAAAATTGTATAACTCGCTATGTTTTATCACCAGGGATCCGCTCTTTGAATTAAACGACTTTAAAATGTTTATTTTCTGTCTATCTGAGGTCACTTACTTGCTTTGGTTATAACTGAGAATACTGTAATGACTAAAAGGTTGATGCCCAGTGAGTACCAACTCAATTTTAACAGGTACCAATTGTGAGAGAGAAAGAAGTTCAAGGGTATTTCTTCAAGGCTAAAAGTAGATTCAAAGTAGTAGCTGCAACTGTTCAACTATGATAAGGTAAATTACTTAGGTAAATCTCTAGGTTCCATGGGAGGGTAAACAATTAAGTTTGGGTTCAAATTATGAAGTCATCTGAACTTACTTCTTTGTATCACTATAACCTTTCCTCTAAATGTTTCAAGTAGTCGGCTAAGTTTGTCAATATGGTAATATTTCAAGAAAACCTAAAAAACAGAAGTAAGTAAATGTATAACTAAATAGAGAAAAAGTTAAGAAGAGCAAACATCTAAACTGGAGAAGAACAACAGCCGGTAACGACAACAGAAAAGGACGATAGCTAAGATATGTCAAAAACATTGGAAAAGTAACGTTAAATGTAGCAATTTTACGATTAATAATATCACAGATGTTCCTTTGAGACAGCGTTTTTCAGGTTATCGGATTTGGATCACTAAGGTACATGCCTTGTCGTTGAATCTCAAATGCGACGTGCTCTTGCAATCACAAACCCTAACCTTTAGAATTAGCTAACGTCGAATTAGTATTAAGGTTATTGCTACATGAATACCGTATTAAGTGCCTACAAAACAACATTCGCCATGTGGTTTATCATAATACCTTCTTTGCGTGGTGTACGGAGTTCCGATGTTAGCAAGGTTACACATACTCTGTTAAAAATAAAAGTTATTCTGCTAAACAAAACAATGCAACAAATGCAATGCATCCGATGTCTAATTGATATCCGACCAACTAACGTTTGATGTATGTGGAGGCATCAATAGGTGTATTGACAGAAAGATAGGTAACCCCTTATACAATTATGTATATATAAACAAATATTTCCATTCAGTTATCTGTGAATGCTCGTTTTAATATGATCTATATAAACATATACATGCAATACATACATGCATGCCTCCACTCCTACATGCATAAATAAGACACGTAGGACGTAAGCCTGAAAAGGACGACAGCTGGCTTGAACATTCTTCTGTTCCCTGGTCTGAATAATAGCAGTACAATAGTTACATACATAACTATTTCACTTTTATTGAACCCAGTGAATTGTAGTGTATGAAGTACGAGCTAGCTAGTCACAAGAACTAACGGTCTGATAAAATGTGGCAAAAACATAGGAATTAAAGAGTAAGAAACAATAAAAAGTAAAACCTCAAATTAGATATAAAGCTATGTACTTTATTATCTACTTTCTATAAATGTGTAGCTTAACTGCGCACTGGTCAATAAATCATATTTCTACGGTGTGATAATACTTTTATCTGCAAGCAATTTCACATTTATACAATTTCAATATACCTGGATTTCCTTCCAAACCATTATTTACTTCAAACTTCATACATCTAATTAATTTATTTGATTTATTTTAAAAGAAAAAAAAATTAAATCAAAGGCAATTAAATATCCTCACTTTACTCCTTCCTATTCTCCAATTTGCATCCAGGTTGGCGGCACGTAAAATTCTTCTGCAGGTAGCTGAGTCTTTCGGTGGTTCCTTGTGCATTGGAGTCAAAAGGAATCTGTACCTAAAACAGGAGGGGAGGGGCGGGTGGGAATTGTCACATTGATGATCTCAGTAATGTGTGCAAACGCATATTTACCCTAAGAAAAACAACAATTGTGTACTATGTCAGAGGTACTGCCTCTTGACTCACATACATCTTATCACATCAAATCATGTCAAACTTTGGGTCAATTTACAGCAATATATATATATATACATATAATATAAATGGATGATTTTGTCGAAACTAATAAACAGAATGGCCTTAAAGACAAACAATTTTCACAAATAGTTCACTGGGCCTTTCTCGACATCTAAATGCTTACTACAAATCAGTTATCATTTTAATTCTAATTAACAGTGGCAAAAACAAGCAATTTTATTATAACGAATTATTATTACCAATACTATTACTATCACTATTTATGTTACTATTACAATTTATGTTACTATTACTATTACTATTATAATTACAATTACAATTCCTATTAATTACTATTCCTATTACTATTACTATTACTACCACTACTACAACAACTAAATCTGCTATATTTTAGGTGCCATATTTTGATAAACAGAAATGTAAGGCTTTGGTACAGCATCCTAGCCATGGCCATAAACGCACTTCTATTGTAAGGTTAAAGTAGCAATTCCCTGTTCTTAGAATAATAGGATACCTTCTACTTACCGATTAACAAAATCACCATAAAGTATTCGGTGTGAAAATCCCTGTAAAGAAGTAC
The DNA here is from genome assembly GCA_003991215.1 of Morbakka virulenta. Taxonomy (NCBI): domain Eukaryota; kingdom Metazoa; phylum Cnidaria; class Cubozoa; order Carybdeida; family Carukiidae; genus Morbakka; species Morbakka virulenta. The sequence continues at coordinate 1,117,432 of RDPX01000155.1, forward strand.
AATTAAACAAATACAATTAGATAAAGAATTACGCTTCTTAATCTCCGTGAAAAACGTTATTTAATAAACAGTAATAATCGATTCTATACCTATTCTTGGGGCTTCTTCAAATAATATACTGTAAATCAATCCCAGCTGTCAAATGAGACACCTTCATACATTATTTTAATGGCATTTATCGCTATCGTTGTTGTCGTGGTCACGGGCGTTGTCATCAGCATCAGCATCATCCTAGTCGTCACCGTTGTCGTACTTATCGTCGTCATCATCGTTTTTCCATTCTTTTAATTCTAGGAATTCAGAGTGTATTGAACACAGAAGCACAGTAGTATTTCTGCGTCTCACACAGGAGTTCTCTAGCTTACAGAGGTTTTTATTTTTCCACCGTTTTTTTCCATGTACCACACAACCATTGTTTCACATCGATTCTGGAGTGTAGTTGATTTTGTAAAGAAATTTCTTTTATAAGATAAATTGTGACCCATTTCAGCTGTTAATTGACAATTGAATGAGAGGGTTAATGTTACAAAGACCTTAAAGTACTTCCCAAACCAATGCCCCTTAATAAATTATCAGAATTTTCCTGTTGTTTTTCACAAAATTCACAAGACATGAATAGCCAGTGAAAAAATTTTACTGTCTTATCAGGCCTTGAATAAAGCACATGATGTTTGAATCATCATAAATAAGTAAAAGTAGAGAGTAGACGATTAAAAATATCTGCTGGAGTCAACACATATCAAACGAGAGCCTGTAATAGGTGCTGTGTAGTCTGTAAATCCTAATCTGGTCTAGAGAAACATATTTACATGGCAACTAAGTGTATACCAGTGTACCTCCGTTAATCTCAAATGAGGAAAAGAATCGTGGGAGACAAAAGATATGTGACTATTGTATCAGGGGTTATCAAAGTGTGTTATGAAGACTTGCCCAGATTGACTTAATAACTTAACAAAAGGGTTTTCTTAGGTATATGCAAGTGGTGAAAGAAAAAGAGAGAGTGGAGGGAGTGGTATCTAAGTTATAAAAATACCTATTGTCCATACCTGCCGTCTAATGCGAGTTGTTTCTAAAACGCCTGTATATCGAAGTTGTTCCATCACTTTATTTTCATCAAACTTCCCAGGTAGATTGTCCGAGTTCGGCCGGACACATCGAACAAAATGTGGATCAGCATTGATCATTTTAGACAGAAGATTGCGCAAAGAATTCTATTTCAAAATTAAAAGATAAAGACAAAACATCAAAAAATGAACAGCAAGAGTTTTCTATGGCAGACATAAATCCGAAAGGTGCATAATGATAGAACTTCGAATCGTCATTTCACGCAAACTTCCGCGTGATTAAATACAAATGATGCATACACATTCTTATTATGACCACGTCAAGACAAATAATCTGAATCCCGTTATAATTATATTAAAAGTCACAAAGAAGAAATAAAATGAAGGGAAAATAAAATTTTTTATTTTTTTTTTCTAGTTTTAAAGTCATTTCCCCCCAGCAATTGCAGCTCAGACGGTGTCCTTCAGAGGGACTTTGATTTGGCAGTGAGGATCTCTTGGCCGGATACTTTTCCGGACGCCAACCAATGGCTTTTTTTTCTTTGTGAAGTTCCAAATTCTCCTCGACAGCTCAGGGAATCGAACCCGGAACTCCAGGTTGCTACGCAGTTGCACTAACCATTAAGTCACGGCTCCTCTAAGGGAGTATAAAATGGAACTAATCTAATTCTCTTCATAATGACAAAACTAACAACAAGATACAGTTAAATACCATGGATTTTTTTGTAAATATGAAATAACTTGCATTCAAAAATTTAGATTGAAAGGAAAGTAACCTTTTGCCTTAGTTATAGTATATGGGTTAATATTTCACTATTTTTTCATTATTGTCACCCCTTATTAAGGTATCGCTCAAGATAAACATTATGCTGTTTAAATGTCATCTTATTATCAGACCTACCAGAAAATTAACCAGTCGTCGTGTCTGTTATCCTGTGTTAGAATTAATGATGTTTATCTCTTTTTAACCATGGTTTTCAATTTACAGCCTTAACTCAAAACGTTTTTCTTACGCTGGAAACAAATATTTTTTTTGTAATTCCAAAGAGCTTACGTGTCTTGACCGAATAACTTTTACCAATTTTCATTTATTCAATATAAACTACAGAGAATTCTCAACATCTAGCTGTGGAGCAAAACCTAAATAGCTTTCTTTGTATTTTTCACTACGACATTTATTGTCCAAGCTTCTCAACAATGAAGCGGTAATCTGATATATGGATAAAAACCTCTAATTCCAGTTTTAATGTGTAGTTCCTTGTTCTTTGGAAGAGAGTTTAGTAGCCTGTTCATATCCTTTAACGTCCCATATCATTACCGCTCTTTCCATCCTCATTAATATAATCATTTACATATAAAATTCTTTATTTGCTTTGTTACTGTATTAAAGATTTATGGATTACATAATAGATTTTGTTCCTTTTGCTGATCGACATGCATTCAGTCATTTGAAGATATTCAAAAATACTAGGCAAGCCTAACCTTGTATTACCTTTAATGACTTAATCTACTTTAGCCCGTAGTTTTTCCTTCGAGTCCAATAATCGTTTAAATAGCGATCTTAATTTGAAACAAAAGGGCCTAATTGAGAAAGTTCACCAAAAAAATTTCTGGAGAGGGATACAAAGTCCTGAAAGATATATTTCTTTGGAAACAGAGACCGAAAGTTTGTACTTAACGTTCGAGTTGGCTGTGCACTTGTTTTCTGTCAGGAAATTCTAGGACTACTGGGTTCATTAGGTATCATAGTATACAAACCTAGGCAAGTGGAGGCTGAATTTTTGACTCTTTGAAAAAAGCTTTATATTTGTTAATAGTTAAACTTTGAATGGTTCTTTACCAATTGACTATTCAGCACATCTTAAAAGAGGAATATAATATAATATAATACAAATTGTTAATGAGCTGCTTAAATATATGAGACATAACTTGAGGATATCCGTTAAGTTGAAATGATCAGGTTTTTTCTATTGACAAAAAGTGGGGTTACACAAAACAGGCCAGCTACCTGTGAATGTGGGATAGGGGATACAGTGCAATACACCGGTACTAAAAGAAATGGCTTTAGAGGAAACTTTAATTGAAAGAGATCTATATTTATACCATGTATTTCATACACTTCTTAAAAACATCATATTTTCTTCTTGACAAACAGTTACCGGTTACAGCTGTTACAAAGAAGGTAAGATAGATGTTAACGTCTGAAAACTCATTAAAGCTAATATTGTCCAAAAGTTTATAAAGAACTAGGAAAAAGAAGTGTGAAAGTGTTTACGGATATTCGAAACTTGTTTTCTGGGAATAAAAGAGCTTAAACCTACAACAACTTGGTAGATAAACCGCTTGATCATTTCCATGTTCTCGGCTGTAAAATCATCATTTCTCGTAGAGACACTTTGAAGAAAAACTTAAGTAATGTAACTCATAAACTGCGAGAAAGATTCCAACAGAATCTGGAAGACATGGTGGTTTCAGTGAGACAGTTTGCTACATTTACTCTTTGGAAATGCCACAAGTGCTTATTCCCGTCATAATGTATTATGTCTACTATATCTGGTCTGATATTTTATTCTTGATATTCTGCTGAATGTCATAATCTTAGCTCAGCTAAATCTCCTGGGATCTTTGATTATTGTGCCTGACCATACATTTCTTACTTGACTCCTTGAAATGACCACAATTGACCATTGTTATTTTAACAATCTATCTTAAAAGTAACTCAATTTCAAAAGAAAATATTTTACAATCCTTTCTGGTTAATTGCATACCTTCTATACGTATACCTGAGTGAGAACACAGAATAATATGTAGGGTGGACTCTGAAACAATCAATATGTCTGCTAAACAAAAACAGATTGAATATTTAAGTTCAGTGCCTTGCAATAAGTAGAAATCAAATAAAAAACCCAGCTAAATATTTTTTCTGCTTCTCCAAATTAACTGCGTTAAATATATTCATATAGGAAAGACAGACAGATATTCTTTAGGTCTTACCCTGAAATGAGTTGAGACAGTAAATTGCAATCTGCTGGTGGAAACTAGCGCTGTAAAAGATTTTCCATCTGGTGGTAGGCCATTGCTCTATAAAAATTGTTAAAGCAAACTCAGATGAAGATTTAATATTTTGTTTAAAATAAGAAGAAAAATTATCCTTAAAAATCTAAATGAAATAAACAGCTTTAATGTTATACATTCTTGATAGACTGTTATCATAAAAAGGCTTTAGACATAGCAAAGTAATGTCAAGAACTGTATAATGTGTACGAATGGGGTGAAACACAATTGGGATTTTGCTAAATCCGCACTCTAAATGATATATAAACTAAACAAAAGCTATAGTAGTTAAAATTTGTCTTTTTTGGCGCTGCAAATAACAAAAAAGTCAAAATTGTCAAGTCAACAAATCTACGGAAAAAAGGTATCCAACTCTTTTAGATGAGCCACTGTTAAGGTGTTTTTTATAGATTAAATGCCTTAAAATGCTTGTCACCAGTACATAAAAACTTGTTTGTGTCATTAATGAAATCATGACGGATTACCAGTCTTTAATATTTTTATGTCCATCAAATCACATTTGCTTACGGAAACTCTGAAAAAAGAACATTTCTTTTTTTTAATATTTAAATGTGGTAATACAAAACTATTGCATTTGTTGGAATAATTAATTGGTTTCTTTCTGATTTTTTGTTTCCCGATTAAAATACTATATTCGAATTTTTATTTCTCCAAAGCAATAGCAATTACTATTCTACTACAAGTAATTTACAACTTAAAATATTACCTCACCGCCTTTTTAAATCTCTTCAACTACCAAAATCTATACACAATACACTTTATACCTCAGAAAAATAAAGGATACCTTTTAATGGTACTAGTCTGATTTTAATAATCCTCTTTTTCCATTTGTTTTTGTAGTAATAACACTTCTTTAAAGGAATTCCAAACTACTGTATTTCTAATACTGGGTGGTTGGTTGATCACGTGCCAAACCAGATACAGGCATCGGCGATCATGCGACTCCAAGCCATCACTGCAGGCATGGATGGTATTAAGTACATATTATTACTTTATTTTATTTTGATTGTTGTTTTAAAATATTTTGCAAGCAACCTTTATTTGTTAATAAGTATCCCCAGGATTGATTTTTTTTTTCAATTTTTTTGCATTTTAGCCCAGTGGAGTACAAGTAAAAACATTATCGACCGAGATTAAAATGATTCTAATTGGAATACTCAAGACAAAAATTCTAAACACTACAAGTAAAGGATATGAAAATAGTTTTTAAGTTAGAAAATGCATAACTCTTTTGTAGGGGTAAACATTGTCAAAATATAAACAAGAGCCCCTCTCGGTAGTGGCAGAACCTTTGAGAATGAAAATATTTAAAGGCTTTGGATAGTCAAACCAAATATGTCAAACCAAAAATATCGCTACGTAATAATTCAAAAGAGAAAACTACTTAACAAAAAAATTCAAAAAGGTTATCTTACAGATGTATTGAGGAAGAATGAATTTGCTGAGTTTGCGACGCCTACTTTGGGTTGTTGAGCTCCTAAAAACACAAGAACAGGCCATTGATATCTAAATAAAAACACAGGAACGTTCACAATTCAAAGTTAACCAGCTAAAGCTCCATAAAATAACTATTTGGAGTCGTGTACCATTAAATCACTGATATCTTTTCCCAAAACCGGACTCTGTATTTTACCCAAAGAAAATTTAGGCGAAAGTAGGATATTTGTTTAGATGCTTCAAAGACATTCAAGATAATATAATCCGATTCGACTAATTGTATTTCTAAGCATATCATCGTGTGTGCTCTGTTCAGTTGATACTTAATATCTAGACCGAGTAACAGTGTTAATGCTTCTGTCAAGAAAAGTTCCTAAAATTTCGAGTATTAATAATTCCTCTAAAATCAGCAATGACTCTTGCGGATTCCAGGCTGCCCCAACATAGTAGAAAACTATCCAAGCTATACAAGTTTTGGCATGGTTAGGAGACGAATCATGTTTACAGTCCTAAGCAAAGAAACAGCCTCAGTAGTTTTTCTACTGTTCAATAAATGTTCAAAATTCCCATATAATAGCTTGCATCAGTTTACCAGCAGATCCAAACCCATCTTTACTCGAATGTGCACTACAGAATAGCCAACATAGGAAAATAAGTGGGAAGTGCAAAAAAGTCTCCTTTTGTCGACTGAAAAAAAATCGTGGAAGACCATTGCTTCTTTCCTCTTTCTCAGCGGATAACATTATTATCGCTCTTTTTAGTGAGATGATTTTATGATGTTAAATAGCAAACCTTAATAATATCTTATTTCATAAAATATCACCCATGTAACTGTCGCCAACGTAAATTTCATTGCAGTAAAATTTACTCAGACTTACCATTTCCTTTTGAGTCGGGCAGGCTCAGTAGTCGCCCTAAAATTTATATACGGATAAATTTCAACAAATTTATTCTAATAATATTTTAATGGTACAAATGTTATTAATTTATAGTCGAAGCAACAAAGCAACAAATAATGGAAAATCAGCAGAATGGTAAAAAGTAAGACAAGAACCCATTAATAATGGTTGGTTGTCTTACGTTGTTATAATTCAAATATTGCACTGGTAATGGCAGGAGAAAAAAACATCCAAAGCGTTCGTTTGAACATGGACCTTCAAGATATTACAATCTTAAACAAACCAAAACCACACCTTTTCAAAAATTCTGTCTTTTTTTATGTCTTCTCTGTCTGTAAATAAGTGACATACATGACAGCGAGACCAGTACACAGGAACGAGGTACGAGGTACATATGTGGGATCAGAAAATACATGGCAAAACTAAGGTAAACACAAACACAAAGGAGCGGAAGTAGATGGAAAATACAGATAATCTGCCTGCAAAAAGAATAAAATGAGTTTTGTACATGACCACCCATAAACTAGAAAAAGAAAAAACATAAATATTTCCTCAAATGACGGTGAAGGGTGAAAATCCAATATCTGAATTCAAGCCAAATCTGGACATATACGGTTTGCAGATTTTTCAAGCAAATATGACTGGTGCGTCAAACCAAATTGTGGTCCCAAAATGCAGCAATAAAATGCAATCACCTTTTCTATTTTCAAGTATAATTCATGACAGATTAACGGTTGTCCTTCTTGCGCTGATCAAGCAACTTTAAACATTCAATTTGGAATTCAATCCTTTATCACTATCACAACAACGAATTGAATACCAAGTCCAGTTTGAGTCAGGGCCATAATGAGGAAATAAGTAAAAAAAATCCATGATAGCAATATTGTCTCCATTTCATTTATTGCTTGTCAAGAAGGTTTAGATATACTTGCTGAAGCACTTAAACAGAGGCTGCAGGAAGATATAATTTGGAACCAAGAATCTAAATCAACGACAACGAGTCAAACAGCATAAAAATCTACTTGCCATGACAGGTTACTGTATTGCACAGCTTGACAACATGTTGTTATTATAGTCGAGACAATGAACTATAAATATATATTATATTATCTTTACAATTTAACAGCTATTTAAGCTATTAGACATACAGTTAAGCCTTTTGTTTAAACTGAAAAGCTGGAAGTTCATGTTGCATAAAGTGGAAAAAAGATATTGCGGAAAAGAATACAAAAAAAAATGTCTTGGGTATAATTTCTTCAGCAAATTCATGCAGTAAAATTATTTTACCTTTGTTTTGTAGCCGAAATATGGAAGGCTGGGAACAGTTTTTGAGTGGGGAGGGTCTGGAGGATCAAAATCAATCTATGATTACCATTTTCACTGCTGCATGAAGTTTAATGAAAAAATATATAGTACATACCCTGCGAATCCAAAATTCCTTGAAAAAGTAACCTTACCAGTTTGTCGTCTGCAAGACAGTAAATTAAAAATGGTTATTAGTCTAAATTACTAAAATATATGCAATAAATGACTGTACGTGGTTAGTAAAGAAAAAAGGACATCAATACCTTAAGTAGGAAAAATGAAATTGTACCGTATGTCTGGAGGTTTTTCCCAAAAGAAAAGTCAGCAAATGTTTGAAAAAGAGAAAATGTACCAAGAAAGCTCAAGAAAGCACAGTCTACATCGCTTATTTTTGACGACATTGAACACTGGAAAGAAAATGATGGCGCACAGTTCGTAAAGCTTGATTGGCTCCAAATATTTCCAAGTATAGATTGAATTAGTTCAGAGCATTTCTAAAAATATTTTTATACTTTATTAACAGTTTATGTAAGGACTTAACCCAATGATATACTTGCTATATCACTTCAAAACATACAAAAAATGACCTTAATGAGTACAATAACTTTTCAATATGAGTAATCACTTATTCTCTCATTTCCTTCTCGTGTCAAATAAGTCCACAGGAAAAATTTTGATTTGAAATATGATATATATAAGCAGGTAAGGTAACAAGGTGGCAAAGAAGTAGAGGATTATGTTATGATGTCAGTAATTATTAGTCAAGTACAAAATGGATCAACTTAAGAAGGCAAAAAAGTGAACAAGAGAATATGTTAATAAATATTTAAATACAATTAGATGATACAATTAGCAATACCGTGTGTAAGTGAATAATTAAGTTTTTGTAATTATTTGAGTAAGTAGATGAAGAGGTAATTTTGTGAAGATAGGCAAAGGTTGTAAATATCTTAACTTTGCAATTATATTGTGTATATAATAAAATCAAATTAGATAAAGTAATTCAAATTTCATTTCTTCATTATGTAGAACATTACAATTACAATGGCAATATTCTATTTAATGAAGTAACAATTTTCGAGTCTCTCTTCTTCTGGGGTCAAAAATTTTACAGTAAAAGGAAAGAAAGCAAGAAAAAATGCCTTACAAGTCTTTAGATAACAAAATAAATCCAAGAACTACGTATTTTGGTCATTATACCAATTTTTGTTTAACCTTGTTTCTGATAGATATAAAAAAATAACTAGTATATACCTTGCAGATTTCAACAATGTAAAAAGGGACCATGTTTATCCTATCAATTTTAGCTGCGACGTCATTTTAATGAGTATAATAACATGTGTGTCTGGTTCTGTGTGTATGCGTGGTTAAATACAAAACAGTTTCATATCAAGGTGGAAATGGACAAAGTCGGCTAAGTGTTACTTTTTTGTGGAAATAATTTCTTTTCATATTTTATTAAATTTTATACCATAGAACAATTTTATATCATGTTACCCTCTAAATTCGATTTTGTTATTTATTTATATTTATTCACCAAAAGTAAGCAATTTTTCCCTCACTTTATACGGGTATATCCTTTCTTGGCTATACCAGTTATAAAGAATTTGAATGTGTCAGTGCGTGTCTCTGTCTCTTTATGTATGTGGTCAAGTCAATTTGTTAGTCAAAACGTATAGACCACAGAACTCTAACCTTCGTATTTGCATGTTACTTGTGTTTATAAACGACATTTATGATGATTATGACCAAGATTATTCTCATTCTATCTATTGGTATTCTGTATTCCATAAATCATAAGACCATTTCTTCTTCACACTCCAACACTGCCCTGTTTTCTGGTATTTCTATGAAACTGTGTCCCATCAGGTGCCCCTACGGCCTAAGGGCTCAGTGCACTAGCCTTTATACCCCTGTCAACATGATTTGTGTTGCCTCTTAATATTCAACCAGATGCCTTTCTATCTACGTACGGCAGTAGAAGAGCTCATTACAGCTCCGGAGTTCAAAAGCATTAATACGCTACTTAAATTTCTCTTTAATGACCAGTGATTCACGTTTATTAAATGCAAATACAAACATTATTGAAATTAATTGTAATGTAAGTCTTAGAGCCTTTTGAGGGGAATTAAATTTTCAGACATAGAGATACACCACAATACAAGCAATTACTAACAGAAATTCAACCGAGAAAAATAAAGTCTGAGCAAAAATTTCCAAATAATGTAGTAGAAGTTGTAACTTCGAATAAAAATCTTACCACTTATTCGAAGGACCTGCAAAATATCTGCCGAAAGGTTATCACGATTCTTTTCCAGAAAAAATGATGCATCATAAGCTACCTAAGAAAATAAAAATAAAAGTTTACCTGTAAATAAAGCTGTATTTGGGTTTCTTGGAAATTACTAACAAGTACTATTCACACCATATAGTAATGCTTACATCAGCTGCCAGGTTAACACATTTGTTTAAATGCCCCGTAATTTTGATAAAAAGCAAAATGTCATCTGAAGGGAAAGACAAGAGAAAATTTAAGTTGTTCAGGAGACAAAGCAGTGAATTCAAGGCTTAACTGCTGAATAGGTGGAAAAATAGTTACAGGGGAAAATAAGAACGCCAAAAGGTAATAACATAATAATGGGAGAAATTAAAGCTGTTTTTGTCAAATAAAAATAGCTTTGTCCCAATCTTTATCATATAAAATGCCTAGTATTCTGTACAGGCTGATTCTTTTTTCAGGTCAAACTCAATTACATACTCTTTGCATGACTTTACCATGATATTTAATGTTGATAGACTAAAGGCATCGTGGGGCTTTTTTGCTAATTGTAATATGGTTAAACTCATTGCTGATACCGTGATTTCTTTCCCTTGTGATCTTGAAAAGTTCTGATCTAATATGAAAATTTATCTTAAGCAAAAGCCTTTGGATGTATTACTCCAATAACTTAACACGCCGTTTTCTTTCATTGAGAAAACAAGTAAGCCCACACCTAGAACTAAGATTCTGCCATGGGTGGGGAAATATAATAACAAAAGGCATATGTTTACAATTTTGTTCTAAAACTACTGTCTTTAATCTATTAAGAAAACAAGGATAAACTTGAAATTTTCATTTTTGACAGTTGTTCGTTAACCATGTAATTTGGGTCTAAAGTGAAGTGGATCATAATTACAAAATCATCAATTATACTTTCAGGTACCATTCATACAACTCCCATACAACTATATCGTGTGATATTACCTAACACCAGATTTGCAGAACTGAACACTTTACAAAAAGTTTGGAGAAAAACCGACAAATTACGACATTTTTCTTCTTTAAAATTCGTTTTCCCCAATCCTTTTAACTGCACAATTTTTTACTGTAATCATAACGAAAACTAGATATAACAAAAGATAATGCACTGATTTTCAATGGTTAATGCTTTCATTTACGTCCAAATTTTAAGAGAAATATTAAAAATTGTCCTTTAAAGTTTCAAGATAAAGACATGTAGAGTGAAATACCAGACTAAATCAACTTTGATAATGACGTCCCGATGTTACCAAAAGTAAAAGCCTACAAAACGTCTTTTTTGTATTTCTTGCATAAGCGTTGCCACCCATGTAAATATTCGATAGTAATAATAATAATAATAATAATAATAATTTGTCCTGGGTATTGACATTAAACTGCATCCGGTTGTGGAGTTTCGACGTGGGCGAATGAGGTTACCCTTTGCCACAACTACCTCCAGGTCACCCTTGGGCAAGGTGTAGCACCTGTTAGCCCACTCCGAGACCTTGAAATACCGGATTGATGTCCGGGGGAGTTAAGTCTGTCTCTTTCCTTTTTCTGGCCAGGACGAAGTCGTAAGCCTTGGTTGGCAATCGTCCTATGAGAAGGAAAACTCAGAATGATAAACCAACCGCAGTTTTAAATTCCAGGTTGACGTCTGGCGGGATTTTAATGTGTCTCATGGTTAGGGTTGGATCTTCAGCTTTGGTTAGCGACTTCCCTAGAGATGGTGTCTCAATAAAAATACTGGTGGTTGTGGCACCTCATCACCACTACCCTCTTAATGAGTGAAATGAATTATTCAAGTAATGGAAACAACGGCGTTAATGGGGCTGGATCTTATTGTGAAAGCTCCTCGCCCGGCAGGTGTTCCCCGGCACAGCAGCGGGGACCCGGTCGTCATCCTGATACTGCTTCACGAAGGACCCGTAGGAAATGGTCACAAGAAGAAAATAAAACAGTTATGGAATGTTTCTATCTGAGTAGCCCGAAACGAAGAGGATATAGAAAGAGAATGCACGAGGTCTGGAAGAGTAAAGGTACATTTGATGTTACTGAACAGAGGTTGATAGACCAAAAATGCAATATCATAAAAAAGAATTGGCTGTCAGAGGTAGAATTAGAGGAAATTAGAAGGAACATCGAAGATTTTCCCCATGGTGAATTGCATGATATGGTTATTGTATCAGAGGAAGAAGTCGACTTTAATGTTAACTCTAAACCTGAAAATACAGAGGGAACTGTTGATAACACCCCTGACTGTTGTGGCATGTCGGATGACATAGATCACAATTCTGAGTTCCCTAAGAAAATACCTGGTTGTACGCTTAGTGACGAAGAAGAACAAATGCTCCAAAAAATTACGATACTCCTGAACAATACCAGGGAACGGCTACCACCTTTGAGAGGAATGCAAAAGGCCAAGATTACAACTGAACTCAATAAGGTCAACTCTTTACTATCAAAAATTAAAGTTTCTTCTATCTCAGAAGTTAATGATCTTTTCTATGCTGGTGCTGTAATTGTAACAAACAACTTGGTAACCAGAAAAAAAGGGAAAGAACCTTGGTGGAAAAAGAGACTAGACAATAAGTTAAAAGAACTTAATAAAGACCTTGGGCTTATTAATAGTCTCATCGAAGAAAACAGATTAAAACCTAGGTCAAAAAACCGGCTTCAAATAAAATACAAGATCAAGCAAAAGTCAATAAATGTTGTGAGGGAAGAAATAAAACAGAGGATTAAAGCTATAACTGGAAAAATCAAGCGGTACAGCAATCGCATAAGCCAATACCAACAGAATAGAACTTTCAGAAATAATCAAGGTCAGTTCTACCGAGATTTAGAAAGCAAAGTTAACTCAGAAAGCGAAATTCCTGATCCAATTGAGGCCCAAGAATTTTGGTCAGGAATTTGGGGGCAAGAACAAGTACATAACAGTCATGCTGGTTGGCTACATGACTTTAAGAATACTTTTAAAGACGGTGACAAGCAAACCGATATCATAATATCTCCAAAAAAGTTTTCTAAAGTCTTGAAGAAATTGCCAAACTGGAAAGCCCCAGGGCCAGACCTAGTGCAGGGTTTCTGGATTAAAAATTTCACTAGTTTACATCTAGAATTCTGTAGATATCTCCAACAGTGTGTAGAACTGCACGATGTTCCATTGTGGATGACGAAAGGAAGAACTGTTTTAATTCAAAAAGAAAAATCTAAAGGAAACGTGCCTAATAACTACCGACCAATAACTTGCTTGCCACTAGTCTGGAAAATACTTACTGGAATAATTTCTGAAGAAATGTATTCTTACCTTGATGATAAAAAGTATCTACACAATGAACAAAAAGGTTGTAGCAAAAACGCCAAAGGTACTCATGATCTTCTCTTTATTGACAGAATGATTCTGAAAGAGGTGAAAAAGAAACAGCGTAATCTTTTTGTTGGATGGATAGACTATAAGAAGGCTTACGACATGATCCCACATACGTGGATCATGGAGTGTCTGAAGTCTCTAGGGATCAATGAGAATATATGCAAGTTGATTGAAAAGAGTATGGGCTCATGGAGAGTGGAGTTGATATGCGGCAATGAGAGCTTGGGTGAAGTCCCCATTAAAAGAGGCATATTTCAAGGTGATTCCTTATCGCCATTGCTCTTTGTCATTTGTTTGATACCTCTTAGCCATATCCTCAGAAATATGGAGCAGGGATATCACTTCGAAAAAGATCAGCAAAAGATTAATCACCTATTATTCATGGACGACCTAAAGCTATATGCTGGTAGTCAAAAGGCCTTGGATTCGCTTGTACAGACGGTCAGAATCTTCAGTAATGATATTGGAATGCAATTTGGCATTGAGAAATGTGCCGTCTTGAGAATGTACAAAGGAGTGTTGAAGGATTTCTCTGGTATCAAACTTCCTGATGATTGTGAAATCAAAGGCTTGAAAGAAGGAGAGGGTTATAAATACCTTGGAATTCTCGAGGCTGATGTAGTCAAGAGTAAGGAAATGAAAGACAACATATCTAAAGAATACAAAAGACGAGTTAGAAAAATTCTGGAAACCAAACTGAATGGGGGAAATCTTATACAGGCCATTAACACATATGCTGTTTCACTGATTAGATACTCGGCTGCTTTCATTGACTGGACGGTGAAAGAAATGAAGCAACTTGATGAAAGAACTAGGAAATTGTTAACGATGCACAAGGCCCTCCACCCAAAAAGTGATGTTGATCGGCTTTACTTACCAAGAAAGGTAGGTGGCAGAGGACTATTGAGTGTGGAAGACACAATACTGCAGACAAGGGCTAGTCTAAACAGCTATGTTGAAAGTAGTAAAGAAGATTTGATTATTGCGGCTAGAAGTGTGAGAGGGGCGACGGATGTCAACGAAAATGCTGGTACGTTTATGAAAAGAAGGAGGAGTGAAAGAACAAGCAAATGGAAAGAAAAACCGTTACACGGACAGTTCGTAAGACAAACAGATGAGATTTCTAATGAGGAAAGATGGCTATGGTTAAAAGATGGAAGTATGAAACGTGAAACTGAATCTTTGATAATTGCAGCGCAAAATCAATCCATTAGAACAAACCACATCAAAGCAACAATTGACAAAAGCCAAAGAAACAACAAGTGTAGAATGTGCAATCAGAGTGATGAGACGATCAGTCATATACTTTGCGAATGCCCTAAGCTTGCACAGAGAGAATATAAAAGGAGGCATGATTGGGTTGGTAAAAGAATCCACTGGGAAGTGTGTCAAGTTAATGGAATAACAGTCTCTCCTAAATGGTATGACCACAATCCTCAAGCAGTAATTGAAAATGAAAAGTGCAAAATATTGTGGGACTTTAATGTCCAAACTGATCACATCATTGAGGCACGTAGACCTGATATGATTGTTGTTGATAAAGACAAAAAATCGTGTACCATTATAGATTTTGCAGTACCTTACGATTCTAGAGTAATTGCCAAGGAACAGGAAAAAATTCTCAAATATCAAGACTTAGCCAGGGAATTAAAGAAGTTATGGGACATCCCGATAAAGGTGGTTCCGATCATCATAGGAGCTCTGGGTACCCCACCAAAAAATTTTAAAAAGTGGTTAGGAGAACTTGGGTTGAAAACAAAAATAGTCGAACTGCAGAAAACTACGTTACTTCAGTCTGCAAGGGTACTTCGGAAAGTGCTTGAGGTTTGAGGAGTCTTGCTGACACCATGCCTCAAGAAACTCCACTAGCGATTTAAGATCATAACTTAGTGTGCGACACCAATATAATAATAATAATAATAATAATAATAATAATAATAATTAAACCTGGATATTGACATAAAACTGCCTTCGGTTGTGGAGTTTCGACGTAGCGTATGAGGTTATCCTTTGCCACAACTACCTCAAGGTCACCCTTAGCCAGCGTGTAGCACCTGCAAGCCTACCCCGAAAATTTGAAATAGGAGGTTGGCATCTGGCGGGGTTAAGCCTGTCTCGTGGGGCGTCTTTAGCCATGGTTAACAACTCTCCTAGTGATGGTTTCAGGATTATTTTACTGGTGGTAGTATAACCTTACAGTTACCATCCTCAATATGAGTTCAAGGAGTTCGTCTAAATTAAAAAAACCCAGCGTGAATAGCCCTGGAAATTCTTTTGAAGAAGTCTCGCAGGAGGTGCTCCATGGGTGAGCAGCATGGGTCCATTCGCCATTCTGCGACTGCTCCGAAGAATACTACGAGTTCAAAGACAAACTGGACAAAAGAATTAAACAATATTGTGATGAAGTGCTATTTGAAAATTGAACCTTGTAGAAGGGGATATAGGAAAAGGATGCATAATATCTGGAAAGAAATCGGTTTATATGAATTAAGTGAAAAAAACTTGTCTGATCAAGCTCTTGTTAAAAAGAATAACAGTTGGCTATCTGAACTTGAAATTAAAGAAATATACCGTCAGGTTGAGAAAAAAGGTAGTGAATTACATGTTGAGAAAGACATTTTGACCGTCATACCCGACAATCCATTAAGTACTGATAATAGTGAGGACCCATGTAATCAAGAGGCAATAAGATCTGATTGGTCTGAGGAGAATGCTATTGAGAAAATAAAGTTGGATGGTCTCGGAGATGAAGAGGTTGAGGTATTTAAGAAAATATTAGAAGACTATCAGCAGGGTAGTAAAAAGATTTTGAATCTTTGGTTTGTAAATAGAAAGGCCTTAAAATCTGTAACTGCTAAAATTAATACGGTTCTTTCTTATTTTGAGCCTAACATTCTCCTGCAATGCAATCACCTTTTAAAATAAGGAGCAAATGCTGCCAGGAAAATGCGTGGGATACAAATTGCTGAAATGAAAGGAAAAACTGATGAACCTTGGTGGAAGAAGTGCATAAAGGGGCTGACAACAGAAAGGATATCGGTAAAATTGACTCTGTTCCAAAGGACTCTCTTTTCAACACTGCTGCAGTCGAAAGGCTGGAAAATAAGTACCAGATGAATAAGGAAAGTATCAAGAGAGTGTTGGAAGAATTGAAACAGAGACTTATCTAAAAGCGGAAAGATCAAACACTACGAAAAAAGAGTCAATCAATACCAACAGAATAGATTATTTGTAAATAATCAGAAATTGTTGTTTGAAAAGTTAGAAGGGGAAGGTAGGTCAATAAATGTTACCCTAGATAAACACGAGACAATTGAAGTCTGGTGGAGAATTTTGGAAAAAGACATAAAACACAACTGTGAAGCCATGTGGATAAAGGATATGGAAGAGGGGCTGAAGGACATTCCAGAACAACCAGATATGAACATATCCCTAGAAATGATCAAGATTCAGGCTAAAAAGTTACCAAACTGGAAATCCCTGGGGCCTGATGTCCAAGGGTATTGGAAAAAAGAATCTAACTTCAATTCACCTAATCCTAGCGGCACTCCTGAACGATTGCCTGATTATAAGTACAACACCTGCTTGGCTTACTAAAGGAACTAACTTCCTTATTATAAAAGATCCAACGAAAGGAAGTGTAGTGACCAATTACAGACCAATAATATGTCTGTCAATGCTGTGGAAGCTATTTACTGGCATTATGTCTTATAGATAAACATCTTGACATTAATAATTCACTATCTGGTGAACAAAAAGGATCCTGTAAAAACTCTCGGGGTACAAAGGCTAATTACATATTTGTAGGATGATTATTAAAAATTCCAAACGGAAAAGAACAGGTTTAGCAATGGGGTAGGTGGACTACAAAAATGCCTTTGAAATGGTCGCCCAATCCTGGTTCATCCAATGCCTTAAGACTTTCAAAATTGCAGATGATGTTAAAAGACTTCTAAGATTAAGCATGACATTTTGGGAAACGGACTTGAAGTTTGAGAATGAATCCTTAGGAAAAGTGAAAACAAAAAGAGGCATTTTCCAGGGTGGCAACCTTTCCCCATTACTCTTTGTCTTATGTCTAATACCCCTGTCGTTAAAAGCAGGCTGCAACTTGAGGATAAATTATATTTCCATCAACCATCTCCTTTTCATGGACGATTTGAAAGTCTTTGGAAAGATTGAGAAGGAACTTGACATGCTTATTGATGCTGTTAGAATCTTTAGAGAAGACACTTGTATGGAACTTGGGATCAGTAAATGGGGGTTCTTGTCATGAAAAAAGGAAAGCTCTCTAGTTCTGAAGGGATTGAAATTACATCAGAGGAGGTAATTAAAAGCAGGATATAAGGACTTAGGAGTGCTCGAAGCAGACGTAATTAAAGATGACCTCGTAAAGAAAAACATCAAATCCGAACATTTGAAAAGACTGAGAAACCTAATAAAATCTGACCTGAATAGTAGAAATACAATTACGGCTATTACCTCTAGAGCAGTCCTCCTCATTAGGAATTCAGCAGCCATACTATGCTGGAATGTAAATGAAATGAAGGAGCTTGATAGGGAAACCAGGAGGATAATTATAAA
Organism: Morbakka virulenta; assembly: GCA_003991215.1. Lineage (NCBI taxonomy): Eukaryota > Metazoa > Cnidaria > Cubozoa > Carybdeida > Carukiidae > Morbakka > Morbakka virulenta. Next base: position 1,135,450 of record RDPX01000155.1, read on the forward strand.
TTATGGTATGCTCCATCGCAAAGGGGATATTGAAAAATAATATCTGAAACGCTCTAACGAAGGTAGGGAACTCATTAGTGTAAAGGACTGTATTCTGATTGACAAAAGTTGCCTTTACCTGTGTGAAACTCATGAGCCAATGATTGCGCCAGTACTCAGAGAATGGACAATTGATCAGAGCAAGCCAAAAAAGGAGATCCTTGAGGAACGTCAGCATAGTCTTTTTGAGAAGAACCTCCATAGAGTGTTCTTTAGATCCACTTAATTTCGGAATAAGCGTTTGTGGAGTTGTTTAAAATCTGGTGATGTTAAGAAAGCTACCGAAGGGAGAATACTTGCCGCTCAAGAGCAGGTTTTAAGAACTAGATCAGTTTAATTTCTTATAGATAAAACATTCAACAGCCCATTATGCAGAGTTTGTGGCAAATGGGATGAAACTATTTCTCATATTGTCTCAAAGTGCAATGTTCCTTACCAAAATTATCATAAAGCTTGGAGGCATGATGTTATTGCTAGAGTGTTGTACTGGGAGCTATGCAACCCTAACAATTTACCCCACAGGAAACTGTGGTACGAGCAAAAACCAGAAGCAGAAGTTGAAAACGGTGATGTCAAATTGCGATGGGACTTTACTGTACAGACTGAGAAAAAGCTAGACCACAATAGAACTGATATTTTGATTTTGTATAAGAAGCGTAAATCTTGTTAAATTATTAACCTCACTTGCCCCTTTCACACGAAAATTGAGGAAAAAGAAGGACTCAAGATCAAAAGGTATAATGATTTGAAGTTTGAGATCAGTAGGATCTGGAAATGCAGTAAGATCAAAATCATCCCGATAGTAATTAAAGCATTCGGAGGGATAACTAAGAACTTCATGGAGTATCTTAACATCACCAGACAGATGATGTTAAGATAATCCATGGGAACAGCTAAAATTCTCCAAAAAGTATTTGACATGGAAATGTAAAGAAAACCAATTACTCGCGCAACAGGAAAATATCGGCAATTCCAACAGTCAGAGCAATTAGCTAAATTTCATATAACAATAATAAAAATATTAGACTTTCCATGTGCATCAGTTATCAGGCTAGGAGTGGGGAGCGCTGTAGTCATGAATTGTTGTTATACAGCAACAACCCCTTAAGCAGTGTGCTTTCCATAAGTTGCTGTGGGGTGTCACGTGCAAGGTTGAAGCAATTTTGCCATTGTATTTGACTAGCCATTTTATCTTTTTTTTTGGCTACAGTGCATGTACCTACATTTATTTTTCTTGGCTTGTTGCTGGGTACTAAATGTGGGTTTTCACCAGTCCATCATTACATGGTGTTTCAAAAAATAACTGAGACGTCATAACAACAGCTTTCTTTGCATTTACAAAAAATCAAATAGTTCTCCCGACTCTTTATGCCTTCCCAAGAAGACAATGCTTTTCACAATAAGCAATATCAGTGGCTAATTATGCTTTTTAGGAGGCTTGCTGTGAAGTAGGTATGTTTAATTAAAAGTAGTGGATTAAAATTCTAGGAATTACCTTTCCTGCAAAATGTGAAATGACAAATGTGGTATTCGAATCTTTGGGTTTGGTAAAATGAACTGGTGATAAATTGTCGGCAAATTTTTCTGAAAAAAAAATTTATGAATATCAAATTAGTAGTTAAATAATCTATAATAACTGTATAACATTCTTTGACAAGAAATTAAGCATATGAGTATAAAAGATTGAATTAAATTCATATTCATTCAAAGAGTGGTATATAATTACCTGTGGTATTCGTACATGGTAATTAATGCAAGAGCAAACGTTTGCTACCTGAAGATATAAACGGATGTTTACAAAATAGGACAAAAAGGGGCAGTTTCCAAAGCACAACAACTATTGGATTCCCCAACAAAAATGGTCATTACATATATACACATATTGGTAACATAAACAACAATAAGATCAATCATTAAAAGGTCATACCAAGTTCCTAGTCTGGAACGCCTTGCTTTGTTAGGAAAGATCAAGGACAGGCGAGGCCAGAGGAAGACACAGAAAGACATTTTTTACAGTCTCTAAACAATTGGGCTTCGAGCAACAGTCCGAGCTGTAAGGAACTGATCCATGCCTTCAGTGATAGGAAGGTCTGGAGTCGCATGATTGCCGATGCCTGTATCAGATTTGGCACTTGATCAACCAACCAAGTTTTAAACATTTTGACTAATACTGGCACGGAAAACAAAAGACAAATAAAGCTTGTTCGTCATCTTACCTACTAAAGTAACATCGGTGGCTTTTGGAAACCGACTTTCCTCGTCCAGCAAAGCAAGCA
>RDPX01000155.1:1144173-1191298 GCA_003991215.1 Morbakka virulenta
TTATTATTATTATTATTATCATCATTATTAAATGTTTGACTTGGTATACAACTTCAGTAAAATAATACTACCATCCTAATTGGACCAAGAAAAAACAACAACAAAAAAGCATTTTATTTACATATTTTCATCTGTTAAAATTCTTTTCAAAAAGTAGCATTTTTGACCATTGCTTTAAAAGAGGTAAAATTTTCAACCTTCCTTATTTCCAAAGGAAGTTGGTTGTAAAATTTTGCCCCAGTACTAAAAAAGCCTTTTTTGCCTAGTTCTAATCTCATTTTCGGAATTCTTAATAACAGTCCATGATTTCTCAAATTCTTACTTAGGAGTATCATCCGATCTAAGGAGGGAGTTTACTCTTTTCACCATCCAGCTGAAGAGTCTGCCATAAAGGGCCTGGAAAATAGTAAAAAAAAATTAGGATGAGCCTTCAGTAAAGATTACAAAAAGTATTTTTTATTAATCAAATGCATTCATTAATAACATGCGATCATTGGTATAGTTTACGCAGTCACATCGAGTCTTCCCCTACAGGATTTTACTGTATTTAATGCCACCAGATCATAAAATGAATCAAACTTCAGCACATTTTTAAGACACAAAAATATGTAGTTCTTAGACTACTAAAAGGGTACAGCGCTCGCAAGTTAACGCTAACAAAAGGAGGCAAAACTTCTTGCATTTTCCACGCTCTTCCGCACAATGAATTGATAAACAGTGTGCTAGTAGGCATAATTAAGAAAAAATAAGAGTTTTTTATAAAATGGTTTATAAGAGAATGCCAACAAATGAAAGTTGAAGAGGGCGCCAAGAACCAATGTCGATGGAGTAACTGGTTCCGGCCTGCAGTGAAACAAAACACTCAGTGATAATTATTAAGAAGACAAATTGGATCTTACATATGCCTATCTACATACTCAAAGAATTTATTTCAACTAAAAATGCATGTAAATTCAGAGTGTTTGATAATATCAGTGACAAGTATAGGATGAATATCAGTCAAGGACTTACATTTTTGACACCAGATCAACCCCTATGTCTACCGAGTCTAAGAAGGTAGCTGGTAAGCCATGACTGATGTAATAAGGCAACAAACGAAGGGCATTAGCACCCTTATCAGTCATAGTTTAGTATAAACACAAACATTCATATGTACATATATATATAATTTTATATAGTTATATATGTATGATATATGTAATCTCTCTATTGTTAGTGAGTAACAACAAGTGTGATCCCATACCTTAGCTGTTGCATCACGACAATCGATGGCCTGCTCGATCGTATTGTTGCGCGTGATTGTTTCTCCTGTTTAAAATGCCAGATCAATACATAATATCAGCCAAGTTTTAAAAAATTCCTAAATTAACTGTTGATGCAAACAAACAAAAACAAATCAGAAGATAGTTCTTCCAATATGCGGTTGGTTTTGTATACCTACAAATCCCTGGTCAATACTGGCCCTTATTTTCAAGAACTCTTTTTCGACCCAATCCATGATTTTTATGATGTTTAGGCAAAATAAATTTTAATGGGATATCTAGGACACAATGGGATTCTATGTTGCTTTTAAGTCAGGTTACTTTGATAAATATTTTGGTATAAGAAAATGTAAGAACTTCACTCAAGGGGTGACTAAACGTGTAAGGCTCATGTCCAATCATTTTTTCATCTTACCAGGTAGTTTTGTTTTTTTTGTGGGGGGGGGGGGAAGGGGGATAATCTTCCTGTTAAAAATAGCCTTGTTTCTGTCCAACACCTGTAAGAATGCAACCGTATAAAGGGTTTGTTATAGTGAAGTGCTGGCAGTCGGAATGCCAATAAGGGAGATGATTTCCCATTGATTACGTCTATACTAATTGATCGTTTCACTATAGTCTGTAATTCCTTCTTCTGCAGTAGATATGAAAGTAATTATGTCCAGATTAGTGACATTGGCATATTAAAAGCATTTAAACGTTTGTAACATATACAATGGAAAGAAAATAATAATAATAATAATANACGTTCTCGCATAATATTGTTTTCAAAAACTTTAGACTTCCTAATGAGGTCATTTCTCCAAACCTAAGTTTCTTAAGTATACAAAAGATCTGGCAATATATAAGTTTCATGGGTTTTCTTTTTTCTTTACATTAAAACTTCCCTATCACTCATGGTCGGCTTGACGTTAATGTAGCGACACCACGTTTTACAGATGCAGTTTTCACCTGGACTAGTATCATCATCATTTTTATGAATAGTCCTGTCAAGATATACTAATACATCTACAACATCTAGCTGTGCATCCCCAATCACGCAAGAAGTGAGAACAGGTGGTTTCCGATATACTTAACCTTCGTTTCTGGTACATTGACAAGCAGGCCTTAATCTTTTGAAAGCTCATAAAGTTGTTTTATTATAACATTCATTTTGTGGGTTGGGTATGCAACTAGGGCTACGTCATCAGTATGTACATTGTCGAAAAATCGCCTACCACCCAAGTTGAAACCATAGTCCTGATTTTGAAAGCCTTACTTCAAAATTTCTATCAACACAATACAAAAAAAATGACAGAAGAAAAACCTCCTCGCTTTACCCTCTTCAGTAGTCTAATTGGTTCTTTTGTTACTGTGATTGGTGCGGAGTGTTCTGACAGAACTTTCAAATAATGCAAAGATAATAACGTCCATTCAAAAAGCAACCACTGGGAGGGAGCAGACACTGATTCCATCATAACATATTTATATCAATGGTTGTGAATTGAAAAAAAAAGTTTGGCTAAAAGGAAGATTTTCCGTATTTCACACATCAAAATTCTGATCAAGCCATTATTGGTCAATCTTAGCAATGAGGCTAAGAAGGTCTATAAAAAGCACATATGGGAATCAATGGGCATATGTTTTGAGAGTCAAGGCCTACGAGTTTGATAAAAGGAGATAAGAGAATTATGAGAAATATGCTTTTTCTGACTTTGGAATAATGAAGGGATTTTCCACAGGAAACCGTATGAAGTTCAGGGGAAAAAAAGAAATAAACTCTAATGTGGAACGAGTGTAAGGATACCTTTTTTTTTTCTGGTTATCTTTTCCACACTTTATCTGGACTTGTACAGTACAGTGGTAACATTTGTATAGGGGCGTAGATAATTTTTAGGGGCAAACAACAAAATTCTCCAAACAATTAGGAAGTTGCCATAACCAATAAAAACAGTTTCTGTGAATGTAAACGGCTAACAATAATTGACTAAAAACGTATAGCATCATGGAACGTTTCACAGTCATAAAAACCTTGTTTCTAACTGAAACGGCTCAAAAGTAGAAATAAAAGTAATGAGGACCTATACAATTGTCAATCAGATTTATTATCAAGATAGTCGTAGGGTTTTGACAACCTATATATATATATTGACAATCATTCAGTTGACTTGACATAATGAATAAGACCTTAGATGTACAAATTCAGTATACTGATAAGAACAACACAAGCTTATTATGTGACTCTCGCTATAAAACTATTAAGAAAAGAGGTTACAGTATGAAAGAAAGATGTAACTTTACACCCATGTGTACACCAACACGAATGAAGGACAGACTGTCTAAAAGTAAAAAGGGCAAAATTCATGTACTAATAATAGAAGAAAAATGCTGACTTTCATGACCTCTTTTCAGGCAATGGAAGGGCAGAAACAAAAGAAAACAAAGAGAAAAACTTTCATAAAACTGTATGAATAAAGTGATTATCCCCAGTTACTCTTTTGCAGGTTTTGACCCCCAAACTTCAATTTTTATGCTAAAGTTTAGTAGCAAAGCTTATGCAAAATGAGTCTCATGTGTATATTAGTGATCATGAACGTGTGGCTCGCTCTTTCAAAACTTGTCTCATATAGCCTAAATGTTTACTGTTTTACCAATATATATTTCTCACAAAAACAGCAGCTTAGTCTACGCACTAGCATAATTACCATTACTTAAAGTAGCTATGAGTTCAGTTAATATCCCTAAAACATATTGCATAAAATATTGTAAGCTGTATTGCCACAAATTATGCTAGCATTTCCCTCCTTTTCCTATACAAATATACCACTCCTGCACCCTCATTAAAACAGTGAGTACTCAAGACAAGCAAATGAAAACAATGGGATTAATAAAGAATATACAATAAGTTCTGAATAATTTTATCAGCTTAGCACCAACAACAAAATGGTCAATTTTCCTAAATACAAAGATAACTATTATTATTACTACTAATATTAAGTGGGGGAGACACAAGAGACGCTTACCTAACTTACACATTGTGCATAGTGGTTATCCATCTCTGATGGGTCTCACTCTTTGAAATTTTGTTTTTCTTGGCTTCAATGACCTTCGCCATTGTTTTCTATTGTCAGCAAGTTCTTTCCTTATGTTGAGGTCTTTGGGGCCTTTGTTAATAACATCACTCTAACGTAGGTGGGGACGCCCTTTGGGGAGACCCAAAGATCACAAAATCATTTATTCTTCCTGGTAAGAGATTTTATCTATCCTCGAGAGGTGATCAAAGTTTTTAAGTTTCGACTATCGGACCTCTTCAGAAACACTGACAATACCAAGCTCTTTAAGAACTTTCTGCGTACTAATACGCTGTTCATGGAGAACGCCGCAGACCCAGCTAACCATTCCATGGTCAGCAGGTGTTATGCCTCGAATTGTTTTGGTTGATGCAATGTTTCGTAACAATACAATAAAATCTTTCTGATACATAGGGAAAAAAATGTTTCCCTGTTTTGGTAGCAAAATTCCACGATTGAAAATTATTGGTAACAGTTGTCTAAAGCCTTGCCATGCAACAGTAATGTGTGCCTTAATTGCATCCACACAAACTATCTGATTCTCTAATCACGTCAGCAAGGTATCAAAATGCTAAAACAGCTTCCAATGTGTCTTCAATGAAGCGTAATTGGGTAGTATTAAAACTGTCATGTGGAGTGCTTTTGCCTTTACCCTATTTTTCAACTGAGTATATTTTCTTCCTTTTGCCTTCTTTTAATTCCCAAACATCTCTTAAGCACCCAGAGCAACTCTGACAAAGTTTCAAGTTAGCACCAACTATCTTAGTACACACCCAAAATAATCATTCAGTGTTTGCTGTTGGCTTTGAACCTCTATCGATGAGTCAAGTATCTTTGTCTTTCCCACAGTGATTCTTAGAGTCCCCAGAAAGTATTTCTGAGCCTGCATCTGGCACATCTTCCACGCTATCGTTCATGATGACAAGATTATCCAGATATAACATCATCAAAGGCAGGCAGTACGAAATTCACAATAGCAAAGAGTAACGAGCTTAAAACAGGCCTTTGATGAACACCGACAGCTCCCTCAAACCTTTTACTGAAAGAACATTTACCTTCACTCTTCAATCTGTCCCATCGCCGAGGTGATATTTTGTGAGTATAATAGGCTAACAGATATTCAACCGGATCATGGTATATCAGGCACGTACAGCAAAATCAAAGGTACGCATCGGTATCCTTTACAAAAAGGTATAGCACATGATCTCATGGGGGGTTCCCATCTTGTTATCTGGCTCAGCTTTGTCTCCTCAAAATGTCTCCGTATTGAATTTTGAGGAAGTTTTCACATGACCTGATTCAGTAAAGAAGCTTGATAGTAATATCTGGGTTGCCTTGCGAGAAGAAATTGGTTAATAAATCATCGGTAATATACAAAGCTTCCAAAGACATCAGGCTATATTGTCTTGAGAAGCTTTTCCCCCACTACTCCTGCTCTTGATGAAATAAACGTAATATGTCAACCACACGAGGTCATACTCATTTCATTAAAATCGAAGTAGCTGATAGTCAAATGTGTGGTGTAGAGCAAAATGTTTTGTAGTATTATTATTACTATTATTATAAATATGATTACTAGTAATATTATTACTATTATTTTTTTATTAATATGATAACTAGTATAGAGTCTCATTTGGGATATATTATGCCTTTCGAGGGTAGGTATGAAAGACTTAAATACTTCATGTCCTATCAGAAAGAGATAGTAATATATGCAAGCAGAGTATGACAGCTCTGAATAATTTACCTCGAGTCACGCTACTGCTGGTGGTTAAAGCGTCTCCCAATTCATTCGATTTTATGCACAGTAGTGAAGACACTGAAGAAAAAAAGGGACAAATAATATTCATTAATGTTCATCGATGTATAGACTAGTACGAGTTGGTTAATTAATCTCTGGCATACATGACTTAATCGTCATATCTATACATTGACCTGTGGTGCGGCCACATGCTGCTGTGTCGTGGTGTTTTAGCTTAAGTATCCTGTTATTATCATTACGTATTACTTGCTGGTTTTGAATAATCCCCTCCTAGGGAATTCATTTTCAAAAATATTTCAAACTTGTACTCCTTCTGCCTTATCCATTTTAGAATATTATGACCTCTTTCAAAAACTTACCTCAAACTTCAAATCAACTTCAAGTAAAAAATGTTAAAATAGCCAGTCTAATAAAAGCAGGTAACAATTTATCATAAAAATGTACCTGAAGGAAAATATACTTTATCTTCAGTGGTATCATATGATTGCCAAATAAATATTAAAACTGAAAGAAAGCTGCATACATCTATTATCTTCTCTCTTATCAAGTGTGACAGATAATGGAAAGACGGTGTCACGAGGATCTGAAGACTGTCTTCAAAAGATCAAAGTCGTGGTCAAGGTCTTAGTTGGTCGGTGTCCGGGGTCAATGCTGGATTTATAGATGAGAGAGAACGGTTAGGAGCAACTTTAGCGAGCAGTAGACCTTGGCCTTGGTAACTCGTCCAGTTCCTCTATAGACTCAAAGCAGTGAGCAGGCCCGGAAATTGGGAACGGACCCCTCATCACCTGCTAAGTCAGTATAAAAAATTGTATAACGATTAACTGAAGAAGAGTAAGGTGAATTGTATTCATATAACAGAAAGAGTGAGAGACCGAATTATACCTCATAACAGGACGGCAAAATTTAATAAGAAAAACAGAATTAAGATTTCTCAATCGATAAAATCTTTAAAGGATTGTACATATGTTTCTAGCAAATTGGACAGCAAAATACCCCCTCTGCTCTGCTTGCTTTAGATCTGTTCTAANCCCCTCATCACCTGCCAAGTCAGTATAAAAAATTGTATAACGATTAACTGAAGAAGAGTAAGGTGAATTGTATTCATATAACAGAAAGAGTGAGAGACCGAATTATACCTCATAACAGGACGGCAAAATTTAATAAGAAAAACAGAATTAAGATTTCTCAATCGATAAAATCTTTAAAGGATTGTACATATGTTTCTAGCAAATTGGACTGCAAAATACCCCCTCTGCGCTTAATGTTTAGAAACGCTATTAATTTAAAACCAAATGCGATGAAAAAATTTGTTCTGCTTGCTTTAGATCTGTTCTAAATTTTCTAAAATGCTCATAAAAGGGGAAAAAAGTTATAAAAACGAGGGCGAAAAAAGGTAACTGGTTAGTCTTTTTGGAGCTTTAGAAATGAAAACAGGAAAGTCGGTAAAACAACCATTTGCCATATTAAGAGTAAACGACAGCGCCAATAGCAAGTAAACAACTGGAATAGTCATGAAAAGGCAGCATTCACAGTACAAGATTACAACCTTTAGAGTAGTCAATCGCAATATCAAAAGTGTAAAACAAAACCCCCAATAATGCATGATCACAATGTTGATTAAAAAATACTACTGATAATAACCATTTTCATGTTCATGTAACGTAATGACTACATTGGTAGTAAATTATAGTGAAATTCTTCTGCGGAGGTTTCACATCTCTTCATTTGATCAAAACTGCTATTACCGTCTCTTACTCTTAGTGTCTGCTTCAAATGTCATTTTATCTTCTTCGTGTTTTGTTTTATTTATTTAATATTACTCCTTAAAAGGAACATGCGATTTTATCGCCTATAGTGTTTTTTAGGTATAGTGAGGTAACTGATTACAAATATGGCATTTAAATAATTCTAAAACGTATATTTTGTTAGCTCTTGAAGAAACGTCTTCTGTTGCGCAGTACTAGGAAATTAATGTGGACAGGCAATGATACGGCTGTACTGGCTCGCCATCAAAATAAAGTTTAAGTATCCACATATTTTAAGATCACTAATATTGTTTAAGTTACAAGAATTTTGTTTTCTTGATTTCCCTCATTTTGAATGCCGACAAACAAAAACTCTGCATTTGAGTAAATAACATGTTGGGATATAGAGTAATTTACAACTTACTCTGGGTATATTGCTTAAATGCGTGATGAGTAGTTCGTTTATCTATTTAAAAAACGCGGCTGTATGTCGTAGGTTTTCATCGACAGCTTTATTGGTGTATTCCCAGGCAGTGATGCGTGTCTTGCTTTCATCAGAATAAGAATATTTATTGATTAGATCTATGATTATGTCTATGATTAGATCAATTGTTTATTTTAAGAGATTGTGTTGTGTTGTGACTGCCATGTAGTTTTTTTTAACAATCCCAACCCACACATTAGGATGTCAAAAGTTGCATCAGTGGATTCCCACACTGTAATCATAAGTCAACATCTAAAAATATTTTTGTGAGTAGCATCTATTAAACTATCTGACATGTACAAACTTTATCTCTGGTAAATTCTCAGATAAAGCCGGAAAATATACCACATCCTGAAATAATAACTTATTCAATAGTATAGTAATTTCTAATGAAATATAGTCTAATTGCCAGCCAGACCAGGATGTCTCCTAATTACAGTCGTGCTATATGTTATACGCGATTACATTAATGATAAAAAGAAGATACCTTCACCTGATGAACGCTTTGGAGATAAATTAGAATTTTGGGGACTTGAGGTTGCTCATAGAGATTTGTTGAGATTGTTGCTAAACTGAAAGCCGTCGGGGTATTTCTACGTTTAAAAGCCATGCAAGTCATGTAGCTACTAGGTGTATGCAACTGTGCACAAAAATAGACAAAACAAAAGATCAGGGCAAGGGATAAGAGTTTAACTGTCACGTAAAAAAGAATTGAGTCACATGATGGCGAAAAGCAATTGAAAACCAAAGAGTTCCACAATCTAGACTCTAAGGGAGAAAACATCATTTACAGAAAGATTATTGCAACAAGAAGAAACAATTGGATATGCATAAAGACATTGAAAGATACGAGTCAAATTAGTTGCAACAAACTAAGCTGGCACCAGTAAGGTAACCTCATTAGCACACTTCCCACAATAATACTTATTAAAAAATAGGATAATCTACATTCCGTCGATGAGACAAAGGTTAAAGAGCAGCAGCAAGATTTGGACCTAACAAGTTACATACACAATCAAGACGATCAAAATGACATAAGGAAGCACCTGTACCAATGGGACAACAGTGCTCCATGCAAGGATACAAAATGACCTCAGCCGTAAGGTACTCTCTGACGCGATACAAAGAACCACTCTTTTTAGAAACAGACTTAAAGAAGACGGGACTCCGCTTTGCAATGATTGAAACGCTTGGACAGAAAGGAAGATGGCTCAGAAGTACACTCTTTCAAGGCAACTACAGTAATCGAATCCAGATCAGATGTCTGAGATTGATAAAGCCCATAAATAACTATGCTATACAAATAACCTCTTGCTCCACAAATGTTAATCAGAGTGTATGTGTCGTTCATGCAGATGGTATGAAGGTAACAAACGAAACAATGAAAACACAACTTTATGTTTTCAGGAAGCATAGGCAAAAGTAGGGTATTTGTGGGACCTTAAAAGGTTCTGTCCTTCTTAGCGTTCAAGGCGGATATCGAAAGCACAGTTACTTTTTTGTGTCTAAAGCAATTAAGTAGACAATGACATTGAAGAAAGAGTAACTTCTTGAAGCCAAAATCCTTCTTTCCTGGAAAGTAAACAACGAAACATAAGTCCATTGTAACAAGACAAAATGTTTTCCTTCCTTCAATTTCTATAATGCTATAACCTATAAAATAGTTTATATAAGAAAGGGGTAGGAGCTCCAGAGGCTTTGTATACCTTCAAAGCTGTGGCTGCTAACTAGTCAACAACCTTTCTCCGAGACAACAAGAGAATGAGCTTCATAACGTCTCAACTTCCACTACCTTAATTTGCATCTGCGTTTTTCCCAAGCAACCAGAGAGCCATCAATGACAAACGGGCTTAATCAAACTCTCACGATAAACGCACACCGAACTCAAGATCCCCAAGGACCTGTGACATTGAGGAATTATTGCTGACTTCTACTGCGGGAAACAGTCTTTGACCGCAGTCGCCAAACAGGGCAGGTTTTAAGCAGTGACATTGTTCGAATCCGAAGTGTTTGATCACATATGTGTAAGTGATTGTTTAACTGTTACTGTTTCACAATTTATTAAACTTAGATGTTTGCAGGTTTTTATCATGTTTAAATACATGAATATTCAGTCTCCGACAAACATCCCCAATCATTATTTACATGCTCAAAGGCACACACAAACACGTACACCTAATAAACTCTTACATCATTTTTTGGAACCGACATGTTGTTTAACAGAAACAAGTCCATGAAATTCCTAATTTTCTTCCACCTTCAAAATCAGCAATCCTGAGTTGGTATAAAAACGTTACCGTTTTTCAAACAGCAGAATTTTACTTTCTCTCGACCAATAAATATGATCTAATAAACTCTCTGTGTGTGATCTAAGCCTTTATGCTATGAATCCCATAGGTAAGGAAAGTGAACCAAAAGAGGAGGAAGCAGTTAAATCTAACGCAACTTACAAAAACTCACCAGTTTTAAGCGTGTCTGGATTTAGAACTTTACTTTTTTCCCCTTGGTGCTGGGCTTCATCGTCTGGAATGAATTCAATATCTCCGATGTGAATTACTGCTGCCAACACACAGTACAAGCTCTGTACTTCCTACAACGAATTAAAGACAAGCAAACCAATTAAACATCGAACTGGTGCAAAAACCCATAAAGAAATAAGTTCCAATAATAAATATATACACTGAACGTGCAAAATGCCACAATTGTTTTCACCCTTGCTGCGCACACCTCTATCAAGAAATATTCAGCATATTATGAACAAATTGTAGACTTTTTGTCCTGTTATTGCCAAAAAAATCTTTTCCGTAGTTTTCAATATTCTGAAAATAGGATTACTTAATAAAATTACCAAATCTCTAGCACTGTGTACTGCAATGCCAGTCTTCTCTCTTCCTCTGCCTCTCTCAATCTTCCTTTCTATTTCTCTCTTTTACTCCCACCGCCCACCCCCCACCTCTCTGTGTCTCTGTATCTCTCTCTGTCTGTCTCTCTGTCTGTCTGTCTCTCTCACACACACACTAAGTCAGTGTTATAAGGTCATTTTGCACCACGTCTATTCGTATTTTTTTCTGCCGTAACCTCAATCTTTCACCATATATTTTAGTTTTCCTGATAATAAAAAAAAGCATCGAAAAAAAATCATTCATTCTCGAACGTACAAAAATCATCGAAATTTTGCTTCCTTTATTTCGTCTGAAATACTCGTTTGTTCTTTGCCGGATCTCCTGGTTGTTGTTATTATTCCTTCAAGGAAACACCACATATCGCTCTTAACATTTTCATTTCAGTTCTTTTCAGTAAATACTTTTCACTTTTCCACAGCGACCACTTTTCTGCACCACATAGTAACAGATGTCTAAATACAATTCCATAAACCTTTACTGTCAAATGCACATGCAGCGTTTCATCGTTCAAAATACCAGAAAATGCGTGCCACTTGCCTCAACCTGTTTTATCCTAGCTGTCACTGCTTTTTCACAGCCACATATGACATTCATGACTGAAACAATGTAATTAAAAGCGTATAATTGGTTTAGCCTTATACCGATGAGATTCTTAATCGATTGATGGTCATCATCTTTGCCAACTGCTTAACCTGTTTTGCTGACCTTCAAGAAACTTTGCTGCTGTAATTAAGTTATCTCCATACAACAGATCCTAAGGACACTCCTTTTTAATATCAGGGCTGACCACACAAAAGGCACAATAATAAATGACATTGGTGCACACCAACCTTTACCTTAAAACTTAAACCCGTTGCATTCTCCTATTCGTCGTAGCACCATCAGACATGGCCTTGATGACTTAAACCATCTTCTAAGTGATCCCTTTTCCTTCTCAGACACCTGAGCATGACCTTTCTTGAAACTCAACAAAAAGCTTTTTGAGGTCCAAAATACTCGGTAACGTTTCTGATCTCCTTCCAGGTATTTCTCCTGGACTTGAACCAATACAAAAATTTAATCTGTCGCTCCACATCCAAGTATAAAACCTATGTGATTAGAATACATTTTAATTGTATCTCTTCGTTTCTTTTCCATAATTCTTTCGTAGAGCTTTAAAGTCACTTCAAAATAATATTGTAACTCTACAACTACTACTTTCATGTTAACGACTTTTTTTACAGATGGTGACAAGCTCACTGTATTTTTGGTCGCCTGGAATGATTTCATAACCCCAGAAATCATTTATTATTGCATGCAACCAGGTAAGATCATCTGCTGTGAGACTCTGCACCATCTCAAACGAAATTCCTGAGGATTCTGGTGCCTTATTGGCTTTATGTGCTTAAATGTCTCATGCCTTTCTTTAATTATGATTTTTACCTTTCGTACTTCAACTTGTTTTGATGGTTTAACCAAATCGATGTCGTTTATTGCATTCTGCAACTCGTGGCGTCCCGCAAGAAGTGAGGCTTCACTACAACAGATACCTTCAACAGTGAATTGGTGCAAACAATGTCCCACTTTCTTAACTGTCCCGTTGCACCAGGCTGCTAACCAGCTAACCAGGTCCCCTCAGAGAAGGCTTTGGATTGTGCATGTTTCTGGAGTACAGGAGTCTAGCAGGACAACAACAAGAAGAAACTCATCAAAGTAGTATTTTCATCTTATTTTTATGCCTCGCTTATCTGTCAACATTCTTCCGTTCTGGATTTTTTCTACTTTGGCCGTCTGACAGTCTTTCCTCGTATGTGCTCATGCTTTACCGATTTTAACTATTTTCCTCTTTCCCTCTTTAGTATTCAGCTCTTAATAAGGCTCTTATATCACATTATTTTTAGCTAAGAGACTAGTCTTTAGCAACCTTACACGCATATTTGTACAAAGTTCTTAAACTTTGATTTCTTGGTCATTGGGTCATTCTTTTTAAAATTCCTTAGGCAAACCTCCTACAAGTTAATTCACAAAGGCAGTTTTCTTACTATTCCAGGTGTTATTATATATGTCTTAAGACTTCCTTTGTTGATATTAATCGAAAAGTAACAGATGGCTATTGGATTCTAGAAACTAAGGTACCAAAACGCTTTTGCTAAGCAATAAGAAGTTATAACACGAACGAAATAGTCATTATTTCGACGAGGCCTTCTAAAAGGCAGCATAAAAAGGGATGAAGGAGTAAAGAGAACTAAAGGAAAAAAAGTGAATTCCAAACCGAAATTACCTCTTGAGTAAACCCAATTCTATTGAAACTTCGTTGTACGAGATTAAATCGTGCTTGCATATCCTTGGTACAAGAAAACTCATCAAGCGTTTGATCATCAGTATTTAAGTATCTGTAAATAAAAAATAACAATAACACTCATTGTACCGGAAGCAAAAGTCGATATTGTGAAAAGATGTGTTTCCTTAATGGACGATTGGTTCCAACGTAACAAAAAAGCTAAAAATAAAACGAAAATAGGAGTAAAAAAGTTAGAGAGAAAAAAACACATTTCTTTTAGAAATAGGACCAAAACGAGTTTAAACGGCAACTTGTCAAAAAAGCGAATAGGGAAATACAAAGTTCGAAAAGAAAATCTATCAACGTTTAGCGTGTCTAAATCGCCTTAAATAGCCGAATACCTTACCTAGTATACCTAATAAACGAAAGTTAAGGTACACTTTAGTAAACTTAAAGAGTGCTCTTTATAGAAGCATAAAACTATACACGAGTTAAAGTTACCATGCATTGCCCCATATGACAATCTTAAAGGCGATGAGGAAAAACCTATTTAAAGTTTACAAATACATGGTACAATGTACAATTACCTATGTACCAGCAAGAAAATTTTTTTTAGTGGATACAGATACAGAAATGTCAAAAGAATTCAAAGCAACCTGACAATTACAACACTTAATAGATACAGAAGAGAATAGGAAAACAAAAACAGAAACAGATAGTACAAAGGGCATACTGATAAATACAACACATTAAAAATGGTTCATGTAAAATGGTAAAAAAAAACAAAAAGATAAAAAACTCAAATGCACATGGAAGAAAAGTGTTCTATAGCCTTCATTTACGAACACACATACACAAACAAAAAAATACACACAGAGAAGACGTATTACTGCACTTGACAGAGAACCTCAAATTACAAATTTGGATAAAAAGAAAGATAGACTTGTAACATAGTTTTATACAATTCTGTTTACATCTAAATCTGACTCTAAGTCATTGGACAGACCACATAATTGTTCTGTGTCCACTTCCATTGCTCCGGGTGCCCTCGACCAGAATTAATCAACGGTTAGACACAGATTGATGAGGGAAAGCTGAGTCATGGCTTTACTCCAGAAAATTGTTAAGGAATGGATACCAAGGATCCACATTTTGTCTTAACATTATGACGATTCAAAAACTGGTACTGCTGCAGGTTTGATTCAAAGGTGCATTCAAGTTTCGATTTCTCATAACATAGCTGCACGTCTTTCAAAAAATTGCAGTTGGTGATGATGTATGTTTTTTTCGGTCAAACACTTTTTCGCTTGTACTCAACTGAACTAGCACACCAAATTGAGAGAACACAAATCAAATACCGTTTATCACTGCCAAAATCATCAAGTGAAAAAATTAGTTTAAAATTGCTTGGAATTTTCACTGCATTTATGGATCAGTAATGGATATTGGGCTTTAGCCAAATCACAGTAAATAATTCGGAGAATACCCTTTTACAGTATTTTGTCTGAATTCGATTGACGCAGTATTCTCTATGTAAATAAAAGGCACGTGTTAGTGTGTTTTCTATCAATTATGCTTAAATATATATGTCCAGTAAATGCGATGAAAATTTCAAGAGCAAACAATTTAAAGTAATTGACAGAGGTTGGTGAGCCCTCAGCTTAGTAGCATTGGATGTATTTCATATTTAGTTTTCATTACCACCTTTAATTGTTTTAGACACCAAGTTACATAAATTGACAGGTTGCCTTAACCCTGTCTTTATCCCATTGATAATAACCCAACTGATTTGTGTTTTCCAATTTTAACGACTTAGTCCAGCTAAGTGTCACCGAAAATATTTCGATCAAAATAAATGTAATTTTAATTGTGATGTTCAAGTTTTTTACTACCAGTCATTTATTTGACTACTTTGAACGAAAAATAATATCAAAATAATACAGGCATACAATCTTCTAAACACGCGGCAAAAACACTAGAAATAATAGTCTTTACTACAATACCTGTGTCTTTCGGTCGTGCTTAAGTCAAAATGTCCTAATTTTCTATGATAATCTAATCCAGCGATGAGGTAGTAAAGAATGTGGAAGTTGCGTTCACCTCTGTAAATAATAACGATTAAAAAAAAATACAACGCTGAACCCCACTCAGAGCAATACTCTCTAAAAATAAATAATTCATATACCACGTTCTTCCTGCTTCCTATTTGCGTAATTGTGTTATCGTATGATAATAATAATAATAATAATAATAATATTAGTAATAGTAGTAGTAGTAGTAGTAGTAGTAGTAGTAGTAGTAGTAGTAGTAGTAGTAGTAGTAGTAGTAGCGGTGGCGGCAGCAAAAGAGGAGGGGCGTTGTATCCAGACATTTTCATGATGACACTGGCGTGGGCACCAAATGTTCATACAAGCCTTTTTCAAGTTGACATTGCTCGTTTCATCAGTCTTTAAATTAAATATTAAAAAGTTATTGTAACAGCTACCAAGCTACCTCCAGTACCTTGTTGCATAAAGTGCACCCCTCCGGGTCCCATTAAAAATAGCTTTGGGCACATTTGATGCTTCGTGATAGACTCTATACAACTACTCTAAAAACACCCGTACCTTCCAAAGCTCTATCGAGATGTAACTTGGTAGAAGAAAATATTCACAGGATAGGGGTGCAAATGGCAAGGGACTGTAACCATAATTGCCTGCCTACTTAAAACCCAATTCGTAAATTCTTATAATAAACTTAATCCCAACACAAAAGTTCTGGGTTGGCAAATTGGCTTTATATGAGATGTTAAAGGAAAATTTGGCTTGAAAAGGAGTATTTTGCGCAGCAAACAATAGAAAACATGCTTCAAATGATAATGCAATAAAAACGATTCCACAACACAGTCAGAAAAAACTATCACTGCAGCAATGTTCTTATGTGGAAGGTCCAGTTTTATAAAAACCCAAGTTTACCTAGCATCCCGGCCATTTCAAACAGCTTATTAAAATTGCTAGGAATGCATACCATGATAGCTTGATAAAAATTATAAAATTATACAAAAAAAATTTTAGAGTGTCCGCAAATATATTCGAGGATATTTCCTTTGCTTATCATCCTAAATGAAATAAAAAAAACTAATCTTTTTTCCTTTAACGCTATTTTTCGCATTTTGGGAGCTCTGATAGTGCCCCTTCTAGGGGGCTTAATCCAAAGAGTGAGGTCATTCACGGTCGAATGTCATTCCTGACACAAAGCAATGGCTCTTTTGCAAGATTCCAAAACTTTTCCCGCTCTCAGAATCAAAGTCGAAACCTCTTACTTAAAATACAACTGCATTAACCACAAAGTCATTGCTTCTCTCATCCTAAACAACTATGAAAGCATACAAAAAGCGCATTATCAGAAAATATTCCTGAGATAGAATATCTTTTTTAAATGTCTTATTTCTCCATTGCATAATTGGGGAACTTAATGAAGAAAAAATGTTATTGGGGTGAAAAGCGAAGCCTGGCCATCTGAGAGAAAATCTGAAAAAAAACCTACTAGGCTACTCATTCCACAGCTATTGAATCTGTTACTCTTAAAGTAGAAATATTATCTGACTACGAAAAACAACTACCTTTTCTTAACATCATCTGGTCAAAAATGAGAAAAAGAAAATAGAAGAGGAAGGGAAAAGGCCAACAGCAATTACCATAGGCATAAATGATGTTATCTTGGTGTCATCTTTAGCGGGTTTTTAGTTCTTTGTTTTGCTCAACCAGGCAACTTTGGAAAAGGTACACGTTAAGCATATTTTGTGTCTTAATCACTGAAAACAAGATGGTACCAACAGAAAGAGGCTTCCGTTAACAAGCCAAAGATATAGGTATGATATTTGGTAATAAAGACCAAATATGTAAGTTTGCATTAAGTAATACTTAAAAATAATCTCATTATAGTTTTACCAAACATTGTCTTCTTTATATTCTTCTTTGCCCAAGTCACAGCTATGGTAACACAAATTGTTACCCCTAGCCTTAGTGTACAAACTGGGAAAGGGGAGTAATCTACCCAAAAGGTGATAAGAACCGAGACAAAACTGGATTGATAGATGGAAATTTGACACTATGAAACATACATTCAAGCTACAACAGTTTCTTAAGAAATGCAACAATGAGAATAAGTGTTCTTGGAGTAGCTAAAACGCAAGATGAAAGGGAATTCCTTAAGGATTTGAACGAGCAAGACACAAAAATTTGTACCATATGTAACTAGAATAAACTAAGTTACACTCTAATTTCGAATTTTTTAGGAACAAAAATGGTTTGCTCTAACGTCATATGTTTAAAAATCCACATTCTGTCGTTTAAAGGGCATATTACCCAAAATGTTGTCCATAACAATCCTGTGGCTACCCCTCAGCTCCTACTGCTTATTGCCATTAAAGCATTGTAAACACTTCTTACGATCAGAGAAACTTCCATTGCAAAGAGTGAGAAAGGGCATTGGAAAACACAAATATCAGAACAAAATGTGGGACAGTATTTAACTAATGCGTAGTTATTGACGGGTGTTAAGGTAGGCTTTCATAAAAAAAGGGAACTTGACCTTATAAAATTGGTAGATAGCAAAAGATAATAAAAACAAATCCTGTACAAATAACAAATACTAAAATTTGGAACACATTGAGCTGTCCCTAGAAATGACAGTCATTTTCAATAAACTATTTTGCAACATATTTTGTTGGAATTAGATCTAATATTTTAGATACGAATATGTTCTGTCTTGTCAAGTTTTCAAATACAGTCGTACATAATGGTGAGGTTTAACCTTTGAAATTTATTTATCCAGTGTAAAGCATTACAGATTATGGTACCCATCCATGCTTTAACTACATGAGAATTTCACCGTTGTATAGGTCGGCAGAATATTACAATAACCGTATCTTACGACAATTTAAAAATTTTAACTTAATTACGTCTTTAAATTTTCAGTGATTTTAGGTGAACTAAAAACGAGAAGCCAAATTTCAAAGTACATTTAGAAGATACCACATGTATCAATGAAACTTATACATTATATCTGATACATTATAACGGGGATAAATCCGTTATAATGTATCAGATACAAAATGCTGGCAGTAAGTGCTAATTAACATTACACTTTCAAAAAATTCCAAAATTTACCTGCTCTGGGACACAACTCGAGATTTTTCCAGCAAATATTCCGACAGTTGAGCTGTAGAGAAAACATAATCGCCAATGTTTGAAAGCATAAACTGGATTTACGCAAGAAAAAAAGATTTTAAAGTATAGACAGCAAACTGGAAGAGAGCACCAGCCAAAAACACAGCATTTGCTAAACAGCGTTATTTTCTGCAGGACCAACAGTACAGGTCACTTTTGAGTGTTTATCTCCATGACTCATTGTTAAGCAAAAACATTCACTGAAAGCATGTCATTTATTTTTTCAACAAAAGACTTACCTAAACACCTTGTTACCAAATATTGAGCTAAAATTTATTTGGTTATTTATATATTTATATATATATATATATATATTTATTTATTTATCTGTCCATTTGTCCATCTATTTATCTATCTATTTACAAATCCATCAATTTGTCTATCCATCTATCCATCTACTATCTATCTATCTATCTATCTATCTATCTATCTATCTATCTATCTATCTATCCATCTACCTACCTATCTATCTATCTATCTATCTTTCTATCTACCTATCTATCTATTTATCTATCTATCTATCCATCTATTTATTTATCTATTCATATATATATATATATATGGGCCCATGCTTTCTCTTAGCCCATATATATTACATATAGATTTTTTTGTCATTTTGGACATCTGAAAGCGGAATTATTCTTTTTTTTCTCTATCCTTGCTGTTGAAAATATTACTACCCAACCTGGATTATTGCATTATTTTTTAAACACTCACAAAAATTTCCACCCTTGAGACCACCAGGAGTATAAACAAGTCCAACCAAGGTTGACTGGAACCATTATTTAGCATCTCATTAGCTCATTGCCGGATTGCACAACGTGGGTTACCAATGCTCTAAAAGACAAAGCATAACACAAAAAATGACCCCTTCATATGGCGATATTAATGAAATTATTCCCAGTTGGGTGTACGATACCTAATAGCCAAGCTTAACTTGGTAGTATGAGAAAGACTCTTGTATGTTATTAGCAAAAGAAGAAGTAGAAATGAGAAATTGGAATGTACAATACCCTAATATTGCAACATATTGATGGAGATACTATGTCAGAACTAGTCTTAATATGAATGTGAGCTTCTATTTTCAACGATGACATGCTGACTTCATTTTCAATGTATCAGTTGTTCTGCTTTTTGCTCAAATAGGATTGCTTGTTTGAGGGGGTCACTTGCCCAAACAATGTTAGTGGTATGGTACATTACATTTTCTTAATTCGTCAGTGAAAGAAAGAAAAAAAGCTCTTTTCAGAGCTACTGCATTTTTAACTACATTTGAAAAATATTAAAAGTTGACATACCTCCTATCAGTGAGCCATAGGCATTGAAATGTAGTTCTAAATATTTTCCAAAACGACTTGAATTTGTATTAATGACCGTCTGTGCATTACCAAATGCTTCCATAAGGGGATTTACCTGGAAATAGAAACAGTTACATATAAGCTTGGCAGCCGAATTCCAAAATATTGGTTGCTCCCCAGCCACAGTGAGTGTTACGACTACAGAGCACACATGCTTTATTAGAAAGTGACCATGGAAAATGAATTGGAGTTATGGCCCAGGGTATTTGGGGGTTGAATAGAATGGTACATACAGAAGAATAGCATTGAATTCACACTGCTTCTTCGAAATGTTAAATGAGACAGTCAAAAGGTCTGAATGCCTGCTTGAAACGTAGCATGTTGATATTTATTTCTCAGGATTGGATACTCTGACCCATCCAATTGATAGAAAGATCTACAATTTTATTGACTATACCATGGACACGTTGTCCTAAAGGAGAAACCTGAAAATTGCATGCTGACAAACAAAAACTAAATGCCCTTGAAGTATAGTTCAGTAACATTCATCAGACAAAAATACTGCATTCCACGTAGTCCGAACAAGCCTCGTTTCTTGCCTTGGTATGCCATTGGAAATGGAATATGCAGACGATATCGACTTTTTAGATGAAGAAAAAGAGCCTCTGGAAAAATTACAAAAAATTGCTGCAAAAAAACTTAAAGAAGAAAATCTATTTATGAACGAAAGTAAAACTGAGTTTACACACATATATCTTGCTGAAATATCTGAAACTGATCCAGAAGGAACACCTATCCGAGGCTGCGAAAAGTGTAAAACTTTAGGGTCCCTGCTATGTAGTTCAGCAGACATCTCTGCCAGATGCATCCAAGGCAACAAAGCATTTAAATCACTATCGAAAATCTGGTCTCGCCATACTAAGATTCCGCTCAAAACCAAACTTAAACTTTATAACGCGTACTGCCTCTCCATCATGCTATATAATTGCGACAGCTGGGCTACCAACCAAGCTATGATGAATAAAATAGATATATACTACAGTAAACACTTGCGAACGATAACAGGTCACCTATGGCCCAAAAGCGTAATCAGTAATAAAGAACTGTATAAAATCTGCCAAACGGATCCTATATCTACATTAGTAGCAAAGCGAAGATGGTCTTTGCTAGGTCATGTCCTACGCATGGACATCAACACCCCCACCCAGAAAGCCCTTGAATTCGCCATATCAGGAGCAACAATGTATAAAGCCAGAATAGGACGCCACTCTACAAATCTTCTCAGCACCATCCGTGAAGACATCAAAAACTCCGGACTTGGGCAACTCCGTACCAGAAAACAGCTCCAGAGCCTAAGGGAAAAAGCAAGAGAGAAGAAGAACTGGCAACGTTTCAACGAAGGTCTGATTGCATNCAGCTGGGCTACCAACCAAGCTATGATGAATAAAATAGATATATACTACAGTAAACACTTGCGAACGATAACAGGTCACCTATGGCCCAAAAGCGTAATCAGTAATAAAGAACTGTATAAAATCTGCCAAACGGATCCTATATCTACATTAGTAGCAAAGCGAAGATGGTATTTGCTAGGTCATGTCCTACGCATGGACATCAACACCCCCACCCAGAAAGCCCTTGAATTTGCCATATCAGGAGCAAAATGTATAAAGCCAGAATAGGACGCCACTCTACAAATCTTCTCAGCACCATCCGTGAAGACATCAAAAACTTCCGACTAGGGCAACTCCGTACCAGAAAACAGCTCCAGAGCCTAAGGAAAAAGCAAGAGAGATGAAGAACTGGAAACGTTTCAACGAAGGTCTGATTGCATCTGTGGGATGTCCTGGACTACCAAAGAAGCAGAACACAGAGGATAAGTAAGTAAGTAAGTAAGTAAGTTATTATCTGGAAAACATTTTTTCGAAGTATAGAATTATCCTACATTTTAATACGTCGTATAGCCCAAAATACAGCAATTCAAAACGAAAAAAAAATGACATCAAATTTCAAATTTAATTCAAAAAGAAAAGAAAAATAAAGAAATGGTAAGAAATGGAAAAGAGTTACTACTATATCTCACCTGCATCTTGTTATTGAATATGGACCATTATGACGTCAGCTTGCCACAAACTGACTTGGCTAAGACTATACGCTTTGGTTGAAATCATAACCATAGTTTGAAAATGGTAGCTTTGAGGAATAACGATGTCCAGAAAAAGGCGACGTCCTTTTAATCATTCAATTAACAAACAGCCTTCGTGGCTCATCTCATGAATTCATAATACAAAATACTTATATCCTGCTCCGAAGATCTCTTCAAAACAGAACTTTTGGTCATACTGGGTACCTTAGTAGGGCAAAGTGTCAGGACAATTTCATATACTAAGGTGCCACTATTGCGTTGAGCAAATAACTCCATCTACATGAATCCAGCTGATTATCTTATGATATATAGAGCACAGTCGAAGGCAATTAAAAACTGTTTATTGCTATTAAACGTGGCAATAGAACACTCTTACCAGCTATACTATTATAAGGCAAAAAATACACTTCATCATTACCTAGTCAGAAAGTGTGGTTATTAAATACGAGTTAGTTATGAGGATACGTAATTGTACATACGTTTATTTTATCATAATAATTCTTTTTGGCCTTTGTCGTTCACGCAGAAGCGTATATTGTAGTGCACTTATATTCTACGTATAAATGTTAAAGTTTGAAAAAGTCCCACATTATCACTCTCAGTTGAAAGATCAAGTCTGTAAACACAACTCATTTTTACAAATATCAAGTGAATTAGTAAGAAATTTAATTATTTAAATGTTAAAACTTTGTATGAAGAATTTCATGATGCCGAAAATTGCCTCTCTTCACACGAGATGGGTTTATCAGAAAAAAGAATCTGCCTATTAGATTTTGCGTCACTTAAATACGCTGCAAACAAAATTTTGCTTATTTCTGTTAGCAATATAGGAAGTTAAATTTCCCTCTGTCAAACCCATGATTCGATGCTTCCTGCTAATAAGGTAATTTATAAAAGATTTGAGTGTTAACTTATTATGGTTTAGAAAATACAAGTCTAGCACTATTGCAGCATCCAAAACGGTCAGCTTTTATCCATGTTTTCCTTAAAGTGCATACGAGTTGTACGGGACAAAATATTTCAGATATGATAAACGTTGTTTTTGTTAGGCATAAATTTTGTGTAGCTATTATGTTGTGCGCATACACTTTCTGGGTTTCCCACTTTCCTTCCAGCTACCACCAGTTATCATTTCCTCCTCAAAATTTCCCTTTTCCCTTAGGTCGACCCTTAACTAAAATTTACACCGATATTATATACAATTTTCTTTCCGAACTACCACAAATCAGGACCTCCAAATGAAATTTGGCAGTTTTTTTCTTGTTTTCAAGCTGATTGAAATTCGTGCTTACTTTACTCACCAGTTTTCTACAAAGTCAAGAGTATATCATTCGCGCTCTACAGTGCCAATAGCTGGGCTGCTACAGCTACAGGAGTTATCTGTCAGCAGTAACAGGATATGGGTGACAAGACTATCAACACAGCAAACTGTAGGCATCCGGTCATTGTCAACAAAGGTGAAAACGTAAAAGTGGATAATATTGTGCCAATATCCTACCACATTCCAGCTTCTAAAGCAATTGAATAAAACAAGAATAAGGGTCGAACAAAATTACACTCTGCTACCATCTTAGAAATAGAAGTAATGTGTCGTAACCTTAAAAAACTCTTTTAGTACCCTTAAAGTGCCCAGAAATATCAAAGAAAAGGGATTGTGTTCCAAAACCAACGTAAGGTAGTCTCATACGTGAGTTAACTGATTAAAGCTTCGTTTTGTCTGTATCACTACAACAATAAAACCATCGTAAAAAAGCAGATCTCACTCACCAGAAGCAAAATTTTAAAAAACCCAACAGGAATTTACTTTGTACGGAACTCAAGAATTAAACAGCAATCCTATGGAAAATTTCTTACTTGTAATATCTTGCCAACTAATGAATGATTTCCTCCATCTCCTATCTCCGCTAAGTGTTGAATAATAAAATTAGATGAAACGGTTTTTCCAGCTCCACTTTCCCCACTGATCACACAACACTAAACAAAAAAAGAGAGTTATTACTACAAAATAAATTGTAGCCTAACCTTTTTTCTTATAAGAGAAGCAGGTGAGGAATTGTACGGTTTCGTCAAGTGATTTATTTAAGAGAGACATACAAATTATTATTGGTATGGATTAAAATTCTCTATATTTTTTACCTCAAATTACAGACCATTTCTGCACGAGTTTATCCATAACTGACACAAAGTTACTTCTGAAATATAATTTTAATTCAGCTTCATTTAAATATGTTTATTTAGACAACTTTTTTACATTTTTCAAATTTGTAATCTTCATTGCTATGGATTATTTGTCGTTACAAAAGATTCTGTGTTTCTGAAATATTTCAATAGACTGTCTTAGCTGAATCACTTTGTGTCAACATTGATCAGCCATAAAATATCTTCATTAAGATATTCTCTTTCATTAACATTGGACAAGAGAACACAACATATTACCGTTTGAAAAGCTGGGCTCAGAATTAGAAAACGTGGAAACAATTAATAATAAACATCGATAATACAAGAATCTTCTTGGTATAGAAAAAGAAATTCTGCCACCAGTGAGGCGACAAATGGACCTAAAAACAAAACATTCTTTTCTTAATCTCTAACTGTTTCAGGAAGCATATAGTGAAGAGAGTGAACGCTACAACCTGCAGTGCAAGGTGCAAGAATCAGACTCATAATTCATGGATGCTAAAGTAAACTTGCAAGTCGCAGAGGCATGGTACAAAAGTTGGAATGTATGTGAAGAGCGAAGGGTTGCGGCAATATCTTAAAAATAGGTGTGGAAGAGTAACGATGCATAGTTTCAGGTCTTAAAAATGAGACGAAAATAAAATAACATTTCACAAATGGAATTTAAGAAGGTACATCATTTTCATCTTTATCTTGCGAGGTCGCCGGAGAAATATGTTAATGTAAGGTGATACCAGAAGAACCACTAGCAATGGAACATGGGCCTTTGATCATGGACATTGTAGAAAGGAGGAGAGTCTTCAATGGAGCAGCGTGGTAAGAAGAATATGAAACGAAAGTAAAATGAGAAGTCAAGAGGAGTGACAGAAGAGAGAGAGAGGAATGAAAGAGAAATCAATATTTATTTAGGAAAACTGAATGTTATGTGGCAGACAGTTGTTTTGAGGTTAGCAATGATACAAAAGTAGTTTAATGTTGTACCTGATTTGATCTGTCCAGCACTTTGTAGACCCTAGTTTCTTACCAGGATATTCTAGCAGAACGGATAAAGCAAAGCCTAAAGAAAGCAATGCCTGGTAGTGGCCTAAAAAGTCATAGGAAACAATAAAGATAAAAAATGAGCAATCAGCGTAATGGAGAAAACCCAGACGAGAAAGGCCATTCAGTTATGTAGGGTGGACAAGCAATACCTCACATATGGTGTAATGTGGCCCAAAGCTGAATGGATTAATGAATAGTGCAAGCCTCTAGCACGAGTCAGTACTGAAAGACATCCCAGACCAAGAACGAAAAAAAATCGAAAAAGAAAATGAACATTTTGTGAACCTGATCAAATACAAGTACGTGCAGTACAATCAGATGACACTGTATTCAGAAAAAGACAAAATTGAGGTTTATTGAATATGGAAAACGGGCGAATGGAACTGGAAGAAGAGGCAATGTGGGGTGTTGGCATGGGAGATTAGCGTAGAACAAGCTAATGGCGCACAGAGAAGAAGATCAAGAGGAAGTGGAACTGGAACTTGAAAAACTAGAAAATCTTTTCAAGCAACTGTGAAAGGCGAAGAGCATATCCAGTGGCTTAAAGCAATGTTCTTTGATTCAAATATACAAACAGACAGATGACTATATATTGCAATAATAACAATAGAATGAATAACAACGCATGGCAAAAATGATTTAGGGTAGGAACTAATACAAAACAACGGTGTATACTTTGTTATTTGCATTTTCGATAAAAACACTGCTCAGAAATATAAGATCAAAAAACACACAATTTCTACCTGTAGGAATGTAATTAACATTACCTTGCAACAACTACAGGTACCAATGTGTAAGTTTTAGTTCTGAACAATTAAATGTTAGATTTCGTAATTATAGCCCTACTATAAAGAAAAACAGTAGAAATATTCCTATACATTACAAAGAAGTCTCCATCAACATAGTATTAGCTCTATTTCTATCAAGAAAATAGCGAACTACAGTAACGATAAAGGTAAACTGTTGCCTAAGAAATCTTGCTAGGTTGTCAAATAAAGTAGGTTGCGTCTTAATGGTATTACTAACAAGCAGGAATTTAAGTCGAACGCAAAATTCATTTTTATAATAAGTTGTAAATAAAGTCATTAAGATGGATGATTACATTGCTGTTCACTTATTTTCTAAATTAGTCGCAGTATTGTTCTTCGAACCTCTCACATTTCTCTACAAATAAATCGTTCTATGCATTATCTTCTTCATACCACGACTTATGGGGAATCTCAAATACATTAAGGACAAGGTCTTTTAAATGATAGATACGTAAATAGATATAGATAGATAAAAAAAATAGACAGATAGATCGATAGATCGATTTATATATATATATATATTCTCCACATATATAGATATATACATACTATAACTAAAGTTAAATAATAAAATATATAAAATATATATATAATAAATAATATATACATATAGATATAAAGATAGATAGATAGATAGATAGATAGGTGGAAGGATAGAAAGATACAAGGAAGAAAAGAAAGACATGCTATTAAATGATGTTTTGAATGAATGAGTATTAATTTATAGTAAAAACTCAAGCTCTATGCGGTTCACATGTAGTACCGGAACTTGCGTCTAAAGTTGAAGCTCAATAAAAACCTGTTACGTAACAAACAAACCATTGGAATTTATACCATACGACAAAGACAAAATACACTATTTAAAATATTATTCAGTACCGCTCACAGCTTCTCTTAAGAATCTCTGTTATCTCAGGTTTTTTTATGCTGGTACATTAAGCATTTATATATAAACTTCATTGACAAATTTTTTAAAGTAAATGAAGTCAAACACCTTTGATAGGCTCACAACTTCTAGCATCCGTACTTTTCATGTGTTTATTATCCTAACCTTCTTCAAGAATACAGTTCTAAAACAACACATAAAGGACTATTTCAAAATTAGAAAAGCAACACCACCTGGTCTTTTCCTTTGTGCATCATCGTTTGGTACGCAGAGCAAGCAACCATGAAGATATGGGGGGGAAGGTCCGATTTTTGTTCATGTTGGTACAATTTGGCTGTCTGTAGTAAAACGGAAGTGTAGTATACGGTTTCATTATAAATGATAAAAAATGTTAATGGATACTTAAAAATCTGTGAGTAAAGCCAAGACTCCTTCTACTGTCAACAACTACAATTAATTGGGCCAGATCTTTACTTTTATCTTGAGCAATAACAGGCCAGTTAGGTCAAGTATGATGATATCGTAAATTGCAGTGCGGCAATTGTTTTGCCACGTTACTAACAGGAATAGAAGTACTCAACAACGTAAAGTTGGATACCAACCTGTACCAATAAGAGGCTTTATCAATTACCCCAAAACCGGAGCACTAACTGGANNTCAAATAAAGTAGGTTGCGTCTTAATGGTATTACTAACAAGCAGGAATTTAAGTCGAACGCAAAATTCATTTTTATAATAAGTTGTAAATAAAGTCATTAAGATGGATGATTACATTGCTGTTCACTTATTTTCTAAATTAGTCGCAGTATTGTTCTTCGAACCTCTCACATTTCTCTACAAATAAATCGTTCTATGCATTATCTTCTTCATACCACGACTTATGGGGAATCTCAAATACATTAAGGACAAGGTCTTTTAAATGATAGATACGTAAATAGATATAGATAGATAAAAAAAATAGACAGATAGATCGATAGATCGATTTATATATATATATATATTCTCCACATATATAGATATATACATACTATAACTAAAGTTAAATAATAAAATATATAAAATATATATATAATAAATAATATATACATATAGATATAAAGATAGATAGATAGATAGATAGATAGATAGATGGATAGATAGATAGATAGGTGGAAGGATAGAAAGATACAAGGAAGAAAAGAAAGACATGCTATTAAATGATGTTTTGAATGAATGAGTATTAATTTATAGTAAAAACTCAAGCTCTATGCGGTTCACATGTAGTACCGGAACTTGCGTCTAAAGTTGAAGCTCAATAAAAACCTGTTACGTAACAAACAAACCATTGGAATTTATACCATACGACAAAGACAAAATACACTATTTAAAATATTATTCAGTACCGCTCACAGCTTCTCTTAAGAATCTCTGTTATCTCAGGTTTTTTTATGCTGGTACATTAAGCATTTATATATAAACTTCATTGACAAATTTTTTAAAGTAAATGAAGTCAAACACCTTTGATAGGCTCACAACTTCTAGCATCCGTACTTTTCATGTGTTTATTATCCTAACCTTCTTCAAGAATACAGTTCTAAAACAACACATAAAGGACTATTTCAAAATTAGAAAAGCAACACCACCTGGTCTTTTCCTTTGTGCATCATCGTTTGGTACGCAGAGCAAGCAACCATGAAGATATGGGGGGGAAGGTCCGATTTTTGTTCATGTTGGTACAATTTGGCTGTCTGTAGTAAAACGGAAGTGTAGTATACGGTTTCATTATAAATGATAAAAAATGTTAATGGATACTTAAAAATCTGTGAGTAAAGCCAAGACTCCTTCTACTGTCAACAACTACAATTAATAGGGCCAGACCTTTACTTTTATCTTGAGCAATAACAGGCCAGTTAGGTCAAGTATGATGATATCGTAAATTGCAGCGCGGCCATTGTTTTGCCACGTTACTAACAGGAATAGAAGTACTCAACAACGTAAAGTTGGATACCAACCTGTACCAATAAGAGGCTTTATCAATTACCCCAAAACCGGAGCACTAACTGGAAGTTTTACTACGGACCTTGAAAGGACGAAAAGCCGGGTTAGCCGTAGGAAAAGTCAAAAAATTCCCAGCCCGGAAGATCAGGTTGAGCTACCTAAACGACTTAACACTCGGTCATATCGCCTGCTATCCTGTTATACAATAACATTAACACTCCAGTTGCCAATTGTATGAATAGTAAATAATCTTTCTATCAATGCTCACTAGCATGATGGCTATGATAAAGAATAAACAGCTACAGAAATAGCCACAGCAGGAAAAAACAGTGAAATTTGTCTGCATTTTGAATTGGCTGGAATAATGCAGTGAATGCTTATTGCATTGTCGATAAGGAGAGCAAAATTTGTAACAATAAGTACAGCAATCCACCTATTATGATTTGAGGATTAAAAAATATTGGAAACAATAACCAAACGGCAACATAATTCATATAATGTAGCAACTTCTTACACTGTTAGTACAGAGTGTTTACTAAAAATTATAAGAATGATGACATATTGACTCTTATAAGCGGCAGTATTGATAAACACACGAGTGGTGTCAGAGACAGGTATCACGCATGAGTACGATATGACGAAAACAGGAAATACATGTAGGACAGCATTTTTGATTGCCACTTTCTACGGTAAAAAGTAGAAGTGTTAGTATACTTACAGTGATGCCGTAAATTCCCATCTCTTTAAATGGATTAACAGCAAGTAATATATCACCAATGTATGTATAAATTTGATCTGCCGCATATCGCTCCCAAAGGTGTTGCATAATGATTTCCTGTTGTAACAAAAACAATAAAAAATGGTTACAGTATATTGCATGGGTGGATTTTTAAAGATTGATAGTATTGGTACAGGTGTTAGTAGCTTTCATTTGTCAATTGTCTGTAGTTAAAACATAAATACCTTCAATGACTCAATCCATCATTTGTTATTGGTCACCCTTTGCTAGGCATTGAATTTTTTGAACTTTATTTAATTCCAAACAACAAAGTATCACCGTACGTCAGTAGATTATATCTAACTTGTCTAAGTGACCTCTGTTCTATGATTTTGAATTGATAGCAGAGTGAGATTTTATTTCAACAAAAATCAAGAGCCATTTTCCGAAACAATGACCCCTCAATGTTACCATGTGACACTGAAATTTAGAATAATTTTCGGGCAAGATAACAAGGTTTTGTCAGCTGGAAAAACCATTTTCACTTGGCAAAGGTTATTCATCTCTGATGTATCATGAATGAATTTAGACCCTACCAATACCTGATACAATTCAGCACATCAATACAAAGGAATACAACAAGCCAGCCATTTAGTAACTTTATCGTATTAGCCGATAACGGAAGTGCCCTTCTTCTTCTCCTCCTTTATGGCTGTTGGTCCCCATTTGCAGGTTAGCCCGCCCGGGTTTTCCGCCTCCAGGTTTCTCTTTCTAGTGCCTCTTCTTGATGCATGCCAAAGTACCTCATATCCTCTTTCACATTATTTCCCCATCGCTTCTTTGCTCTTCCTCTCGTCCTTCTTTTTGTTACTATAGTTTCCAAAGCCACTTTTTCTGGATGTCCTTCTTCCCTCCTCCTCACATGTCCGTACCATCTCATTCTTTCCTCCTTAAGCTTTTCGTTGATGCCACTCATTCTCAATTCTCTGCTGATGTCAGTACTTCTTTCTCTATCTCTCAGTATCACTCCTTTAAATCGTCTCAACATCGTTATTTCTGTGGCCTCCAATACCCTCTCCTACTTCTTTCCCATTGTCCAAAGGTCTGCACCATACAGGAGAACAGGTCGTATTACGGTTATATAAAGCTCTACCTTGAGTTTCCTAGGCATCTTCCTGTCACTGATAACACCTGACAGCTCTCTCCACTTGTTCTGTGCTGCTGCCACTCTAGTTCTTATAGCCACATGCGACCCTCCCCTGGCATGTAAGGTCACTCCAAGGTATTTTAACTCCTGGACCTGCTTGAGCCTAGCATTGCTCAACAGAAGTGCCTAATCAACCATAATACCATCACACAATGTATAAGGTACCATTTGGTAAAAATTTGATGATGTAGAAAAAAACTTAAGGTTGAATAACTTAGTCATAAGCATGCTTATGAGTCCTTTTCCGACGAGGACCAATAAGAGCCATTACTTTTGGATACCTCTTGGTTGTGTGGGAGAGAGGATTGTGGTGAAATATTTGACGCGGCAATTCAAAGAATCCAATGGTTTTCTTCAATTAATCTTGTTTGAAAAGTGGCTTTCTTTATTATGGGAGGTCAGGGTGGTAAGCACTTTATATCCCCGGATGCAGCCACGCGATGATACTACTTACAACATCGTTCTTTGCTACAGTAAAACCACATTATAAAACACACCGAAAAATAAAGTCAGTTTTCGCTTACTTCGGATTTGATGGCGTCAAGAGTCTCAACAAAACAAATGCACGAAAACAATATTATACAAGATCATCACCGTTACGTAAGTGTAAATTAGTTCAATGGAAATCAAAAGATTTCAAATGCACCAAAATATTCCTCAGTCATCGAGCAAGTGCAGTCTTATTCAACTTAATGTCGTTGTTTGACTCCATTTTACCATCTCTTGATAGACCATTCCATATTATTGATCATTTACTTATTTCCCTCCTATAAAAGCTCAACAAAACTCCCCCCGTGAGTTTAGTGTTGTTGAACTTTGGGTTGCCTTTCTGTGGGATTGTTATGATTTACAGTTGCAGGACGGATGCAACAAATACACCAAAAGAGAGAAAAGGTCAAAACGTTATCCGAAATAATGTAACTCATTATACTAGCGGTTTCAAGAATTGGTGACCTTCACAACAAAAACAAAATGACAGGTTATAAGATGATACATTATAAAATGATAGGCTACTTAATTTTGGAGAGAATCTGGGACGAAATGTTAGGTTATTGGGAATATCTTGATATACTTTTTCATGCTTATAAATCGTAAACTACAAACTTTCAGCCGTCTTAGTAGCAATAGCAAAACCTGTCAGCAAATTTTGCAACGCTACCTTGGCTTAAATAATGCAGCTCAATGTAACAAGTAAACACACTTTACGAGCCCAAATAATAAAAAGCCTTGCAAAAATCGAAAGAAAGTCATTACACCTAAGAAGACAATATACATTAAATGGCATACGATAATGGAGAATTTTAAGGGCAGTGTAAAGTATATAACAAGTAACAAGTTAGTCATAATTAATAAAATTAGCAATAACATACATCATTAAGTGTTTCCAAAGTGGCAAGATCATCAATTTCAAGCAAAGCATATGTTTCACGAATGTCGGCTGCCATCTTTCTGTCATGGTGCAAGATAAAATAGGCTAATTGTCAAAACAATGAAATTAAGAGATTTTTGTGCATGTGAAGGAGTATAACATATTAAATCTACGTAACACAGGTAACTGAGAAATAAAAAAAAATTTCAGGTTGCACAGATTCTAGTGATGTTATCATCCATCTAAATATAAGCTGACTTTAGGTAGGGTGAGAGTTTGCGTGTTCCTTTGCCAGTACAAACCATTGGTTCGACAGTAGTATACACAGGTAGTATAGATCCGTTTTATCATTAAACATAAAAAAGGACGAATTTTCACATATAATAAATAAAAGCGTCTAAACGTAAAAATAAATATATTTATGAATTACGATTAAAGAAAGGAATAAAAAAAATTCAAAAAGGCTGGTTGAAGGATAAGTCTGTGCCTTGCAAATTTTCAGTTTTCTAGGTATAGAATTGTACTTATAAAGTAACTAATTACTTATCTTAAATATTCTTAGATTTTCAAGTTCTGGAGTTCATGGTACACGGCACCCCATTACAAATGCGTTATATGCACAAAAAGTACCATGTATTATATCATTGTTATTTTAAAGGTGTTGTTGCCTAACAACAAATTAAAAAATTGTGGTCCCACAACTATTTTACTACTGGTAGCTAAGTGCGACCTGATCAATGTTCTGCTGGGCCAAATATCAACCAAAATATCACACTCAATAATTCCGAAAGTTTCTTAGAATTGTATAGCTAAAAGGAATTTATACTGGGAGCAAAGTGCCGGGGTAAGAGTACAAAATGTGGTAGGAAAGTATTCCAACATTCGAAGAGGAGTAACCTATACAGCGAAAACATTCTGAGAAGTATCGAAGAAAAAGAAGGCTTTGTAATCGGAGGATATAACATGAATAACATACGATATCCTGATGACACGACTCTCATAGGCGACACTCCAAAGAAGCTTCAACATCTTCTGGACACAGTTATAGAAGAAAGCGAAACAAAAGGTCTTACTATCAATCGCCGAAAGACATTCTGCATGGCCGTAAGCAAAACGAATGAAAACTTGAGCTGTAAGTTAAAAATTGAAGGAGAAGATATTCAACACGTGAATAAGCTTAATTATCTTGGCAGCATGATAACATCAGATGGTAGAAGCTCAGTAAAAATACAACGAAGAATTGCCACAGCCAAAGAAGTCTTCCAACGCATGTCCAGCATACTAAAAAACAGAACCCTTTCCTTTCATACCAAGCTTCGAGTTCTAGACTGCTATGTAGTTCCAGTACTTCTCCATGGGAGTGAAAGCTGGACCATCACACCAGGCCTAGAGAAGAAGTTAGAAGCAGTGGAAATGTGGTTTTTACGCCGTATGCTCAGGATTTCATGGACACAACACATCACAAACGAAGAAGTTCTGAGGAGAGCGGAGTGTAAGAAGAAGCTGATTAACACCATTAGAAAAAGACAGATGTCATTTCTTGGGCATGTAATGAGAAAAGAAGAACTGGAAGAGCTAGTACTAACAGGAAAGATTGATGGGAGAAATGGAAGAGGAATACCAAGGGCCACATATATGAAGAGCTTAGCAACATGGATGTCGAAGAGCCAGCTTCAAATCCTGAGGACTGCGAAGGAGCGGAATCTGTGGAGAAGCATGGTCGCCACTGTTCAACCTGGACACGGCACCTGAGGAGGAGGAGTCAGCATTTTCTTTTTGATTTTCCAACCTTCCCAGAAGCCTCAACTAAATAAAAATATCTGCACAGAGACTTCTTTTTAAAGAATCCAACTACCGGTTGATATTCTATTTCTTTCTGGGAACAATACGTTCTAAAACTTTATTGTTTCTTATTTTCTTCATAATTTTTTCAGACAGCTTACTCCTTTGAGTACTTCTGAATATTTATTTGCAAAGCTTAACCCAGGGTGCTCCATAATCTGAAAAAAAATTCTCTAAAGCCTTTAATTCTATTTTCAGTTTGCTTAATACAGGTCCTGCCTCACATCTTCATTTCAGTACTAAGAATAAGTAACAGTTTAGTATACTAAGTCTGATTTTAATCAACTTTTTGTATTTAAGTAACGAAGGGGGCTTTCGTAATGCCCCTTTTGGAAGAACAATTCTCCTACTTACTTTACTATTGGACCTGTTATAACATATTACCACGCTTCACGTGTACATCTTTCTCTGATCACCCTTTAGCATTCCATGTTCTAGTATCTTTAACGAATTCACATTGTTCTGTACGTATCTCCAAGCAAGTGAATTTACAAGCTCTAAGCAAATGAATTAACTAACCCCAGTCAGAGAATATCCATTAGTAAATCACTGATGTAACTCATAATAGCAAGGTAAAACTTTTATTATAACGCAGCTGACTTCTTTGGAAGAGCAATGAAGATTGAACGGTTCCTGCCTGTTAGTATTTTTTCCGAGTCTTAAATATCCCTCACCAGATCTGATGGGGTGTCTGTGTAGAAATTTTTAAAGAATTTTAAGTGTCATGTTAATTATACCATTTGGTTCACCTACTTTATTTATTGCTAATTTTTCTCAGTACATATTTTAGTATGATGTAAAGATAATGGTAAGCGTTTAACCAATCGCTAAATCAAACCTCTTTACTTCAAATTTAACCAATCATGTTAACCTACCATGTGAACCAAAGTCACAAATGCATTGTTATTTGAATTGAGCAATGGTTCAATGTCTCAGTAAAATTAAAAAATCAAGGTAGCTTTAATGACAACATATTTCAGGCTATGGTATACTTGTCAAGTCTCTAAAAAGAGGGGAACAACACGTTTTAGGTATCTGTGAAGCACTTCTTTGCTTATTAACAAAGTTATAGTTCACGTGACACATCAACAGAAATACACACAACTCCGCAACAATTGATGTTGATGTTTAGATAACCAAATAAAATTTCATGATAACAATAGTCGACGGTCTTTATAGTTAATTGTTGAACTAAGATCAAAATCTTCAGGTTGTTTGCTTACTTTATTTCCCCTATCACCAGGCCATTTGTAACCACCAAGAAATGTGTTGTATTGAAAAAAGGTCTGGTTTTCTTACATTAGTTTAAACCAGTGTGATGTGACTTAAACATTCAAAAGTACTCATTTAATTACAATGCTATCAACTAGTATCTACCAATAGTATGCAATACTACCTGAACAGATATTTTTCAAAGGAATAACATAAGTAATTAGATAGGGGGAGAAAACAAACTTACTATCACCAACACTAAACTCGATGGCTGTAATATTCCTGGTTGGATTCTAGTACTGAAATCAACCCATTACCTTACCTGATGTCGCCCGTTCTGGTCGATCTTTTGAAAGGAAAAACAGTCTTGAAACTAGTGAGCAATCTAGCTTCTTTGACGATGAACAACAAATTATTTATGTTTTGTGATAGAACCAATGATTAAGTATACATTTGGTTGTTAATGAGATGAAGGTCTTGTAGTTAAAACAGAGCTTCCAGCTCTCCATTTGTTTCTAACGGCACAGTACCGTCTAGTTCATTCCTCTTTGGCAAAATCCTCAGAAAATTTACCTGGTATATGACAGTTTTCAACCCAATATACTTAAGAGATACAAAAATTAAATTTTTTTTTGTACATACAAAGTCATTTGTTTCAGGAGTACTTTATTGCAAGTGAATTTGTCAATACTAAGAAAATCAGCCAAACACTGCGCCTGTTCACTATCGTCATTTACAAATGGACAACATATTAATAATATTCCGCAGGTGGCACAGCCAGTTCTTATCATATCACTCTTTAACTTGTTTAGTGCATACTTAATGACGAAAACGAGCGGGGTTTCTAGTATCTTGACACTCCTGTAAAGAATATTCATGTTTAGTTTTGTCCACTTCACTTGGCATCGATCTTCACCAACTGTTCGTCCAAATTTGGGTAAACAATTGATACCTGTTATGCTTTAAGATATTCGCGTCATTTTTATTTTTTTGAAAAACTGAAGACAGCTTTATTGGATATAGGGGTGAAATAGTTGATTTTAAAGCCAGTGAAAGCAAACGACAAGTTACTAGATCATCAATGACACGAAGGAGGTATATTTGTAAACTTCGGCTTTATTCTTAAATTAAATGGTCCACATGACGATCTTAGGTATAGTCATTTTTAAAAGTAACACTATTAACTAATAGAAATATGTTATTGATAACCTGTTTGTCACTTAGTTTCAGCATGTAAGGAAACTGTACCTTTGAGATAATGAAAACACTGACATGTTTAACAGGGTGCTTACCTTGTTAAACTAGCGACTTTCATTAACAGTATCAAAGTCAAAATTTTTTCTCTCGGCCAATGAAACAAACTTGGTTCAAAACAGGTAAAATAGTAAGAATACTACTTACATTATTGTCTTCTATCTGGTAACTTACAAAACAATTATAATAATAAAACTAATAATAAAAGAAAAATATTTAGAGGTAAAAAGTCTATTTAGGGGCTTACACACTCTACGTAGTGCAATAACTGCCTTAATAAGGGTAGCAATGAAAAAAAAGTGACTACACAAAACTGAAAGAAAGTAGTACATACGATTTAATATCCTCAATATACATATTACAATGAAAGTCTACCAAATAAACAAATAAATACCAAAATAAATAAAGTAACATAAGAATAAGCGAAATAGAGGGCAAAAAATGGGGAGAATCACCTTAGGACAACAGCTGATAGTACCGCAAATTTTTAATATCAAGTTATCTTTTAAAATATCAATAGGTAATGCCCATGAAACCAATTCACTTTGACTGCCACGACAAGGAAAAAAGAGAGAAAGAGAAGTATTTTGTAAAAAGCTAACGATAAGTTGGTACGGTTTAATGCGCGAAAGGGATTAAAACAAACAATTGGGTAAAGCAGCAATTAGTACATATTAGTGTACTAGTAAGTGAATGTACTTGAATAATTATTGCAAAAGCATTATGAGGGAGTAAATAACTTTTTAAAAATAGCACATTGAAATGGTTAGGTAATGGACTGTGTTTAGTAATGAATCGAGTTGTATCTCGTTATTACAAAATAGAACCACTACATAGAAATCTGAAAACTTACCCGGCATTCGGTTTTTCTGCTCTACTCATTTTTCTATCACTTTTCACTTGAGTTGAGAGTAACGAGATGAATTGTTGACGTATCTAAAAAACATAAAATGCGATATAATTTATTCAATTTCTGTTTCGTACTTCATGTTTACAGAGCCTTACATGGGTACCAAGCAGTATTTGGGTCGTTTTCCACATAAACGACCAAATGGGCGTCCAGGTTGGTTGATTACTAAAATTATCAAAATCTGAACGCAAATCCCACATACATTACATCAGAAAAAATAATTTGAGTTAAGAAAGTCACATTTAAATATGATATAAATGAATAATGATCTAAAATAATGCCACGTACTAGTTAACCCTAGAATCTTATTTTTATTTCCTACGACTACGAGTGCTGACGAAATTTCTCTATTGAAAAAAATTTGATGAAGCAATTAGAAATAGAAAGTCCAGTAAAATCATCAATGTTTTAAGCTCCTTGTTTCTTCTTGTCTGTTATCATTCCTGATAAAAAAATCCCAGCAATCCTCCAAAACATCATAATATTTGAAAAACTAATCCATTACAATAGAAGAAAAGGGTTTTATTTTAAGAAAGAATGCAGGGAACACAACAAATGGTAAAAGCAATTCATAATTAATCATAACATAACGGAATATCAGCTTACATATTTTGCACAAAAAAACCAACTATGTCCATTGACATCAATGCCCTCGAAGTTTATTCCTTTAATCATCCATAATGTTAATTTTACGAAATATCCGTGGCATGAAGCCCTTAACGTCAACAAGAGGTGCTGCTTCACTGAACTTTCCGTCACAGTTTCCTTAGTACCTTTATCATCCGCCATAACTTTACCATAGTATCGTCTTCTTGAAGACCTATGTCGTGTATATAACGCTCTACAAAATCACTCGATTTTACTCTTCTTGTCTTCCGACTATCTATCTTCCTCTAATTTGAATCGCCATCGCCTTCTCTAACAGTTTTCAATCTCCTCTTTTTTTGCATGCTCCGACTATTTTACGAGTGTTTTCTTACATTCAATACATATTCCACGGGTATTTCTTATTTCCCTACTTTCCCTCCCTTCCAACAATAAAATTTCATTTGTTCATCTTTCTGGTCTCATAATGAAATAGATGAAGGCAGGTAACGCGAGTAATTCAGCATGCTACAGTGGGGTAAAGATCATGGGATGAAAAACACAAATGGAGGCATTTCATTATTCGTCGCCAACGTCTCAAGACTTAAGCCTAATTAAGTCGCAAAATAAAGAACTGTAAAATCCACTGAAATCCATTCCAGTCTTATTCTGCATTTTGTGTTTACTTTTTGTGGGGAAGGGTGTTAGGTTATATTGTGGTGGTTTCTAGATACATGGCAAATCAACCTTCTCCGTCTTCGAGTATATCAATGAGATTTGCGTTTTTAACAGGTAGCTTTCCATTACTGTTACGTGTATGTCACTTTTATTGCTCCTCTTTATGAAGCATCAACGTGAAAACTATTTCCCTTGCATAATGGAATGCGAATTTGATCATTTATCTCCACGGCAGGAAAGGTTGTCTCATTTACAAGTTTGCAAACAACAATTTAATAGGCGACAATCAATTCCAATCTCCTCAGGAGGTGGAAGAGTGATCTCTCTTACTTTCTTCTTTGGAAATTGGTTGTTTGAACAGTTTGAAAAATAATTATCAATTGATAAGAAAGTCCATATTTCAAAGTGGGCTTCTTTAGCTTTATCAGAATTTTTTTGTTCGAAGCTCAAGATCACCTTTATTTCTTGAATAAACAGAATAACAGAAGTTATTATCAGCCAACAAAACTTGTACCAAACCAATGGTCTGAAGTGATGCGCGCCATAATCTTGATGAGAAATAAAAGTTATGCTTTTTGCTAATCTTCTCAATGTATTTTCACTGCTGGGAAATCGGAGTGCCTCATGGTCGTCTCCTATCATAATTACTATAATTGACTGGGTAAGACTTACAAGGTAACAGTTTGCCTATCTGTTAACTATTACTTCTCTATTTTAAGAGTCGTGCTTTTCTACCGCAGCCAAGGCACTATTACTTCTAAAGCCAATAAAACCGACCCCTATTTTTGTTAAGAAATCCTTCGAAACGTCAACAAAATTTCTTTGCCTCTAGCTCGAATGACAGAGTAACACCAAATAGCATCACTACATTCCCCTAAAATTTACTAAGGTAGGAAAAAATTATTGATATGTTTTACTGGCCATATGTCAGTACCTTTGTCTATCAAAAACAAAATTTGCTTTTGTTGCCATCTTCCAAAGCTTCTACAGAAGAGGGTAATGAAATGTTCTCTAACAATTTACTGCATTCCGAATAGTGTAACTGACGATTCCTCAGCACCCTTACCAAATTCCTTCATGAATTCATCTACATGATTAAATATCAAATACGAACTGAGGAGCAGGAGAAACAGCCAAATTTATTTTTAACGATTTAGTCCTATAATCTTTAGCTACTTTATCAAATGAAATTTTCTTGCTCTTCATTGATTCAAGAGCCATTGACTCTACTTTGATCCGTTTTTAATTTCTCATGATGAGGCGAAGCCGACGCTTTAGGGGGCATTCTAACATGGCGATGTTTGCAAAGGCCATTTTCTCTATCATTAAATCCCCTTGTAACCTACAAAAATCCCACTAACGTCTTGTATTTTCATTTATTGTCGTAGCTTGATCTCCATTTCCTGGCCTCTTTTATACATAAGATGAAGATTTCTCGTTTGAAAGTTTCCGACTTTCTAAAAATGGCTAAAAATTTGTTATGGGACCACTGTGTATCTTCCTGTAACTGAAGTGAATTTTTTACTTGGTTGTGCATTGAACTTTGAAGATCTTAAATCCGTCAAATAACAGTCCATGTGTATATGTATGCATTATGTGAATACACAGATATGAAAAAATACAACCATTCACACAGACAAGGTTATGTTGATGAAACAACCAGCTTCAAAATTTTAACTGTACGGATACTTCCTGACAAAAAAACTAAAAAGAACAACCCAATAATTACTGGCTAAAAAACAAAAAAATTCTAAATAACGTTGTGTTTCTTTCTTCAATT
Source organism: Morbakka virulenta (assembly GCA_003991215.1). NCBI lineage: Eukaryota > Metazoa > Cnidaria > Cubozoa > Carybdeida > Carukiidae > Morbakka > Morbakka virulenta. The sequence goes on from RDPX01000155.1 coordinate 1,184,739, forward strand.
TTATATACATCACGTTAAGATATATATATATATATAAATTTCAACAAGAAAGACATTTTGGTTGTTGGGACGTAACAAGAAGTGCTTAATGCATATAGCAGACCAATATACATAAAGTAAAACACGAAAAATAAGAACTGTGATTGCAACTAATAGTTTCACGATATTTCGATCATCAGGCAATAATGCTACATATACTGCACAAGCTTTTATAAACAAATAAAGTAGGCGGCTTATCAGAAATAAAAATTACAGGTGGTAACGTATTACAATGCGTTAATATTCTGAAAAAGGAAGAAAGAAAGGAATTCCCATGTGGATACGGTTTAAAATNTATATATATATATATATATATATATATATATATATATATATAAATTTCAACAAGAAAGACATTTTGGTTGTTGGGACGTAACAAGAAGTGCTTAATGCATATAGCAGACCAATATACATAAAGTAAAACACGAAAAATAAGAACTGTGATTGCAACTAATAGTTTCACGATATTTCGATCATCAGGCAATAATGCTACATATACTGCACAAGCTTTTATAAACAAATAAAGTAGGCGGCTTATCAGAAATAAAAATTACAGGTGGTAACGTATTACAATGCGTTAATATTCTGAGAAAGGAAGAAAGAAAGGAATTCCCATGTGGATACGGTTTAAAATTACTAAAGAGCGATTTACTTTCAAATTGGGAAAATAGGTGTTCGGCTGTTTTATCATGAAAGGAGGTCCCATGCGATTAGTCATTAGGTATGAAGTTGCGGAGGAGGAAGTTGTTTTCGTGTCGGCATTTTGAAATAAGTTCTGATCTTTTGTTGAGAAGTTGTTTCTTGATGGTGTATGTTGTAATGGACATTTTTTCAGTGAGACAAACGAGGCATCCTTTTGTGCTGTTGTTGTAACGGGGGGCTGGTTTTAGTATAGACCAAGATATTTCAAGTGCTTCTCCGGCTTTTTCCTTTGCTTCCCATACGAAACTGAATAGTGCTGTGCTGTGTTTGTATTTACTGTGGGTTAATGATAATTTATGTTGAGAGTATCTGTGTTTCCATGGCCTTTTGGTTAATCCTATGTATGCCTTTTCGATGTTAGGTGTTGTTGATTAACCGAAAGGCCATGGAAAAACAGATACTCTCAACATAAACTATCTACTTTATTTGTTTATAAAAGCTTGTACAGTATTTGTAGCATTATTGCCTGGTTATCAAAATACCGTGAAACTATTAGCTGCAATCACAGTTCTTATTTTTCGTGTTTTACCTTATGTATATTGCTCTGCTATATGCATTGAACACTATTTGATACGAATACACAAAATTACACAAATATATATATATATATATATACATATATATATATCCTGGAAACTATTTCTGTCGGATTTTTTAAGTATTTCTAAATACCAGCAAGTAGATATTTTAGTGTCTACGTATCCATTTTATTCTATATACACAGTGGGTATACACATTTATTGCAATACGCAGTTATTCAAGATTCTCCTTGAGTCTTGTTTGCGCTTAAAGTTACCAAAACTGTTGTGAATGCTGAGCAGATGTCACAACTAATCAGCAAAGACCTTCTAGAGTTCTGGATAGAAGCTTTAAATCAAGTCAAAAAGTCCATAATTATCTTTTCACGTCCTTAAAATGCATGTAATTTTGCNCTGGAAACGATTTCTGTCGGATTTTTTAAGTATTTCTAAATACCAGCAAGTAGATATTTTAGTGTCTACGTATCCATTTTATTCTATATACACAGTGGGTATACACATTTATTGCAATACGCAGTTATTCAAGATTCTCCTTGAGTCTTGTTTGCGCTTAAAGTTACCAAAACTGTTGTGAATGCTGAGCAGATGTCACAACTAATCAGCAAAGACCTTCTAGAGTTCTGGATAGAAGCTTTAAATCAAGTCAAAAAGTCCATAATTATCTTTTCACGTCCTTAAAATGCATGTAATTTTGCCCTAAAATTAAAGAATCGAGTTAAAAAGAACCGCTATTAGAAACATACCCTTGCAACACTGCTTTTCATGGCGAAGAGATGTCTTTTTCTTTGCTAAAACTAGAGTACCAATTAGTTTTTGTTGAAGTTGTTGATAGGTGACAACATGGACACTGTGTTTTTTTGATAGCTAGAAATATGGTATTATCCATATCATTTTATACCTACTGTCTTTTCCGCTTTTAAACCAACATTTAAAAACTGACAAAGCCTTCTAATGCTGACACTTTCTTACTCTTCAAAAACTCAACAGTTGCAGGTAACTATTGAAATTTTCTGTTATGCCTATTACGATAACATGTCTTTATTCCTTGTCAATAAAAAGTTGACTCGATTCATAATCAAGATGAATAACAGACAATGAATAGCAGTTCAAATAAATAAATAAATTGAATTACAACACTACTCTCCCATGACTAAATAGTACTGTATGTAGTCTAACTTAAGAAAAACACAAGATAACTCAAAACAATATTATCAATGACGGTCTACAAATCAAAAGCAAAGATAAAGTTATGACTATCTTGAAGTAACTTAAATATATACTAAGAGTATTCCACCTGCGGAATATTTCTGTGTAGAAGTCATTTATATATATATATATATATATATATTTATACTATATGCATTGAGCATTTTTTGATACGAATAAACAAGGTCCTTCTTAATATATATATATAGATTGTTAAGAAAACATGAAACTAGTAGTAACTGCTAAATTTGTCTAGTTATTTTGTATGCTTTACTGGATTTATAAACGCTCTGGAAACATTGAGCACTCTCAGTGAACATTAGTATACTTTACTAATGTTACTATATATATATATATATATATATATATATATATTAAAAAGGACCTGACGCCCAAGAAAGTTTTGTACATAAAAATGTATCTTAAATTAACATGTATTCAGTGAGTCAAAGTGATTGAACGTTGGAAGTAAAAACGTCCTATCTTTACGAGGTAAAATTCTTTGAATATTTTTGCCGATTCTGAAACGCAACCATCCAATCGCCGGAAAGGACAGTTTCAAATTCAAATGTCTCGAAAAAGACGAAAATTATCAAGACGTATTGCGTGCTTTAAATACCATATCAACAACTCATCAAGCAACAACTGCAAAAAATGTGGTATTTGAAAAAGACCTTTAAAACACCAATAAATTAAAATCCTAGCACTTTATTTTCAGCACATTGAATAGCAAAGACGGTAGACTTCCCGCAAACGATCCAAGTATGACAACGGTTTGAAAACAGCGGAATTTATCAACATGATGATTCCTGTACCTAGGTGAGTTACAAGGAAACCTTGTCACCCGCAGAAAGTGTCCAAAACATCTGTAGTTTTAAAAAATAAACGACATCGCTGTTAATTCGTACAGAGGTAATCTTCTTGGACAAAATTTATTGATAACTGCTTTTGAAGTACAGGAGTTTGGTCTTTTAGATTCACAATATTATCAGTTCCAACGCCAGCTATTTTGAAAATTTGCTACCGGAAAAAACGCTCAAGTGATATTTCGGCAGGCTGATTATTCAAAGTTGAATTATACCGAATGTATTACGCAACTTGCGCTACACTTGAAATTAGGATGATTGTTTAGTATACCACATCCCTCGTTACGCAGGTTCTGCCGGTCAATAGGAAACCAGCAGCAATGGAAGGCTTAATATAAGGGAAGTACGAGAATTACAAAAATATGATATATTAAAAGGAGAGAACTGAGATAGAGCGAATGAGCATGAATATCACAAAAGGGTGTGAAACAAGATAGAAAAATATTTGGCAGGTTACATACATCGGAAGTGAACAGGAAGTTTACTTGAAAAAATATGAGGGGAAATGTCTCTCAGGATTTTTACTTTATGATTTTGATTACTATTAGTGAAATTCAAAGCCAATCTATTCAATACTTCTATCGACATGGTATATTTACCCGTTTCATACAGCACAGAAAGGAAATTGGCAAATTTTATGACGAGCTATAAACGGCTAAATACCATTGAAAGTCACAATAAACTATGATCGTAATAGATTATACGAATTTTAAAATCAGTGGTGAGGCAAGAAAAAATAGCATTGGTAAACAAGATCTTGCAACACAAAATGAACAAGATGTGACAAAGTTTAAGTGATGTATCATAAAAAGGCAAGGCAATAATAAGCACGTAAATTCAGTGCATTTCAAAAAGATTATAAACATGATAGGCTTTGGCAGGTTCAAAAAAGAGGTCAAACAATCTGAAGCTTATTCAGGAGCAGGCTGCGTTGGTGATATTCAGCAGTTTTTTCCAGCCTTGGGGGTGGGGGGGTGGGGGGGTGGGGGAAGAAATTCACAAAAGCCGATTCGAGATTCTAACTTAATTATTAAGTCTTATGTATCAAGAGTAAATAAGAAGAATCGAATAAAATGGGGGGAAAGGCACTGTAGAGCATGTTAAATAAAACACTTTAAAGCATAATGGGAGAAAATAGTGCTGATTGACAGAAAAAAGAACTTGTTTGAGGGCAAAAGGAAAATCAAAGAAAAAGACAGTCGGGAAAATAAAAAAAAAATCATCAAGAGATCCGAACCAAATACCGAACAGGAACGGAAGAGTTGATAAAATGAAAGTGCAGTGAAATTTCCCAAAATCGCGAAGGCTTTTTTTCCAGTTAAATATTTTTCTGTCTACTGTCTCTCTTTCCTTCCCAGTTTAATACATGTAGTAGCTTTGTGCCTTGCATAGTACTTAGCCGTTATATTATATGAAATGTTGACTGACAGGCCTACCAACGTGGAGAAATAAGTAAACTAGTTAAAAATCCTGTCTTCTGACTGTGTAAAACCAAAAAAAGAAAAATCGATGGAACGTGATAGTGTTTGAACTTTGGTGAGAATCTATTTAATTTAATCTATTTAGCGACAGAGGTTAAAATCAATCAGTATTGAAGGGCACGGAGGTTCAAGAACATAATGGGTCCTAAAATTAAAAATCTAAGATAAGGAGGCTTTGGAAAGAGAAAGAACAACATGAGAATAAAAGGTTCTTGGAGATATGATCTTGAACTTTTGATCGCTATTTCTCTCAAACATGTGTGAAGAAATTGGAATGCATTCTGCCAGTTGCATTTTTATACATCTGAAAATATATGTAGAAATATTTCCTGGGTATTTTGCAATTAAGGTATGGTGAGAAGATGAATATGTGAGAGAGCCAAGCGTAAAATGTTCAAGAAACGATCGTCGAAAAACTACCAAAGATTTCAATCTTTGTAGTCTGACTTTCAGAGAAAATTAACAACGACATACCAAAACCAAAAATGAGACACAGAACTTCACTAGAAATTAACCTTCTCGTGCTTTTTATAAGAGCTAACTAAGGGTTTTTCGATTGGTAACAATGCAATTCTGAAGTTACATCTAAAATAATGCTACTTAAATACTCCCTAAGATCTAAACCTAGTAATTCTAATGTCCATAAAAGGAAATAGAAATCTTCGTTAGGCAAAAACTATACACCACATAAGTATGTGAAACTATTCTAATCCTACATGAAAATATGAAACTAAAATTATACAAATATGGTATTGAAATCCAACACCTAAGATCTTAATCGAAAAATGTAAAAAAGGTCAGGGCAGCTACTGTACTTAATTATTTTTCTAATCTTTTATTTTTTCCTTCTGTAAGCATAATCATCATTATATTCGATTTTTTACCATGTCTGGACAACAGGGAAAACGGGTAAGGGGACCATCATCATCGAAAACAAAATATATGACCAACGTTTATCAAAATGTTGGGTATTTTCAACCCCTGTAAGTTGTTTTCTAGCTAAACGCAAGGTTGAAGATTAGAAGAACAGTAGTCTGATATATTCTGGTCAATATAAGGTTTGAGGATCCCTGAAAGTCTTTTGGACACTTGTTTCCATAGCACTAATGACAAACTAATAATTCCTATAACTATAAGAAGTGTTAGTTTTCCCCGCTGGTACCAGCTCAGCTTTCTTACATCTTGTGTGGCTCGCATCTTTGAACATCTTCATCCTTATGCAGTTGTTTCTCCCTGTTGTAAAATATATTTCTATAAATGCTGGTATTTTCTACGGACGACTAAGTTGTGGAACTCGTTGGCTTCTGAGTCCTTTCCCCCACTCTATTTCTTCAATGGCTTTAAGGCTAAGTTCAAGTCTTATCTCTGAGTCTAATTTTTCAACTGTGTCTTTCACAATTTAATGCTTTGTACAGTTTTTAAACAAAGAAAAGTGTAGTAGGTGGAAAAGGACTAGCAGTTCAACTAGTAAAAGAAGTAGTAAAAGTAGCAGTTGTAGAAGACGTAGTAGTAGTAGTAGCAGCAGTCGAAGTAGTACCTGTAAAAATAGTAGAGGTATTATTATTATTAGTAGTAGTAGTAGTAGTAGTGGTAGTAGTAGTAATCGTAGTAGTAGTAGTAGTAATCGTAGTAGTAGTAGTAGTAGTAATAGTAATAGTAATAGTAATAGAAATAGTAATAGTAATAGTAATAGTAATAGTAATAGTAATAGTAATAGTAATAGTAAT
>RDPX01000155.1:1191995-1237110 GCA_003991215.1 Morbakka virulenta
AGAGTAGTAGTTTTATGAGTTGTAGTAGTAGTAGTAGTATGAGTAGTAGTAGTAGTAGTAGTAGTAGTAGTAGTAGTAGTAGTAGTAGTAGTAGTAGCAGCAGCAGTCGAAGTAGTACCTGTAAAAATAGTAGAGGTATTATTATTAGTAGTAGTAGTAGTAGTAGTAGTAGTAGTGGTAGTAGTAGTAATCGTAGTAGTAGTAGTAGTAATCGTAGTAGTAGTAGTAGTAGTAGTAGTAGTAATAGTAATAGTAATAGTAATAGAAATAGAAATAGTAATAGTAATAGTAATAGTAATAGTAATAGTAATAGTAATAGTAATAGTAATAGTAATAGTAATCCCAGATATACGTACACTTGGAAGCCGGCAAGATGTTGTTATTAATAAAAACAAACAACATTCTGCTAGCGAAAGCTAAAAATAATGTGCACAGAGTTATCACCTCAGCTGTATATTGGTTTTGTAGGTCTGTTACCTAATGTTCAAATAACTGGATACTGGCTCATATTGGCAACAGAGTGAAGTCAAAATACATCAAAATTCTAACCAGAAACGTAATCATACAACCTGTGACGTTTTTAGTTTCTTATAAATTTTTCATAAGAAACTAAAATGCACTGAAAGTGATTTTGATTTTTTCAATCGTTCTTTAAAAAAGCAGCTGAACATTGAAATTCAGAATGAAATTGGTATATTTGCAGGAAGAATAACCACGTAGCTTAATTGGATACATTACCGGCCTATATGAAAGACTGGAGAGCTTCGTAACAACTAAAAAGATATGAAATTTACCAAGATAAATTGAGGAGCGTTTGAGTATGCTGTTTTGGCTAACCGGGATTGCAAACTAATTTTCTGTGACGCAGGTTATGTACATAAAGAAATCAAAATTATAAATGCGTAGTATCATTATATAAATCCCAAACAAATTTTCATGCTTCTTGCTCTTCCTTTTATTCATTTAAACGGTGATTCTTCCGACAAACAGGAAAGAGGGGGAATAAATCCGGAATTTAAATATATATGCAAATTTTGTTCGATATTTCAGCAATCAACAAGAAAAGTTTTAATTTCATTTTTCTTAACCAACGAAGCTGAAACTTCAATAAAGGATGAAGCATCTTTCGAAAAAAAAAGTTACTGCTTTTCCTCAAGTACGCCTGTGCAAATAAACTTCGGGGATGCTGATGACCCTAGTTTATTTTTGTATAAGGTTAACTGATGAGGAGAAGCTGTCACTAAGAATATTAAAGTTCCGAGAGGCCAGGACTACGATTTAGTGTCTTTAAGATAAAGTTTTCTATTTGTAACTAAAATGCTTTGGTGATTACGACGACAACAACAGCTATCCTGATTTATTACTATTTGAGTCAACGGAGTTTTGCAAATGGAAAAAATCAGTGGGCGAAAAGTCTAGTAATTTTGAATGCCATAAGCACTATGAAACACATTGTGATGCCAAAGATGAGATAAGCGATTTCTTGAAAATCCCCTAGCCAGGAAATGATATAGGGATAAAACCATCGAAAGAGATTGCTGCACTGCAATTACGAGCAAAAGGACCAATTGTTAATAACTGATGGTATGATTAAATTAATGATGCAGGCATTTGTTCTCCGGGAAAATTGGAATACAGAAGAAAATGAAGAGTGCGGCCATCCTTTTTTTAATGGAAAGCAATTTCTGACAAGCCGTAGAAGATCTTTTGAAACACGTTCCCAAAAAAACTCCACATTTATTTCTTCCCACATTCAAAATGGAATTGTTAGTACATGTGAGAATAACAATGAATACCGAAAAATCTTTAAAATTTTAAGGTATTGGAGTATCATGGATGGTGAAACAAGATATGTGAAGAGTTTTGAGGTTACCGAAAGGTGAAATAATGGATGATTAGCCCGCGATTTATGCTTTCGTTAGGCCCCTCCATAATGGGGGGCCAAATCTTTCAAATATGATTGGACAACGATACCATTATGCACTCGTCATAAGCGGTAATAACAATGGACTCCATAAGAAAGTAACAGACCATTACCAAAACGTATCATATGTTCATTGCCGTTGACATGTTTTGAATCTAGAACCTGCTGGAGTATGCAACAATGTGGAAACAGTACTAGACATTCTCAAAAATGTAAGCAAAAGAAGCTGTTTTCATGGGTATGATGCTAAGAGAAAGGAAATTTTTAAGAAGACTGCAGTCAGTGTCTAGAATAACTACTTTCTGTGATTACTGAAAAAAAAGAATGGCAAGCTACTGACAAGAGAGAGGACAAAGATCTTCAGAAATCTAGTCAAGGCAACTAGGGGGAAAATGATTTAGTACCTAAATTGTGTCCAAAAGAATGGAGTTCCTGGAAAAAAACAAATCACTAATAGCAAAGTTTCCTGCAGTGCTGAAAGTACTCGGAATGATAGCAGTTCAAAGTCAAGGTCAATGGATCACCGTAGCTCTAGTTGTTTTAACAGCATATCCCAAATTTTTCTGTACCGGTCCCTGCAATACTCTAGGAAATAGCCTTTAACCTGACATACGCGAATATAAGTACCGCAAAAACTGCATTGGGAACACAAGAACAGAGGCCTCCCTTACACAATGAAAAAGCCACCAGATGTGAATTAAAAGCGCTGTAATAGTTCTTGCACTTTAATAGACTCGTGCAAATGTCCTGGTTCAAAGTAAACAGCATTTAGTCAGTCAGTCCGTCAGTTAGAAAGTTAATATGTCAGTACCATTTACTACCATCCAAAGTGAACTAGGGCAAGGTGTTGTCGCATTTACTGAGACAACACTTTACAGAGTAAGAAGCACCACCATGTATGGCATTAACGGTGAAACGTTAATGCCATACATGGTGAAATGGAACTCGAAACCTCTTCTTCTGCTGCTTTGACATTTTGGGACCAACTAATCCTGCAGACCAGGATCGGCCTCTTAGATACAACTTTTTCATGCTGCTCTATCAGACACCAAAAAAAATATGTAATTCTTTCACTTTCAAATGCGTCTTGATTAAATCCATCCACAGCCTTATCGGCACGCCACTTTTCTCTTTACTCCTATCTCTTTACTCCTACTTTTTCACGTTTATCTACCTGGGCTTCCTTGCTCTATATTGTACATATAACCCAAAAATCTTGCTCTAATTCCTCTGCTCTGCATTTACATATTGTTTGCTCTTAGTCTAGTTATGAACTCAGGACGTCTTGGCTTCTATAAATGAGCACATACTATTAAGGCCAAGCTTTTCGAATGCACCCTGAAAAGAAGCACAAGCTCAAGTCCAGTAAGAAAAGAAAAGAGTCAGAAATTTATTATGAGTTTTAATTCTTTAATCATCCTCAGCACCAGTAAGTGAGCTCCAGATTTTAGACGAGTTATCATCGTAGTTGTTCATCAACCATTTTACTGAAGAGCTTTTTTGTTGATTAAATCTCGTGTTATTTGACAACACATTCCTTTGGAATAATATATTTATCTTAATTAAACAGCTAATTTATGAGAAATACTTATCTTTCAACTTACCAGCATACTCCTCTCTGTAACACCTGCTACAAAACTATGTTGAAGCATTTCTGCTACTGAAGGTCTTTGCTCAAAGTCCTTGACCAAACAACTGAAACAGAATAGGTTAGTTTTATAATAAGGCGAACAAGATATGATGAAACACTCCTAGAAAACGATAGAGATTAGACGCGGTAGAATGGACTGATCGGAATATGTCAGCGTAGTACGTATACTGTAGCGTAGGACTTGTAAAACTGTGTGCTTACTGAAGAAATGAGATCCATCCAAATTAGAACCTTAGCAACAATGTGCCCTTAATTGAAAAAGGACCTTGAATAAGTTCATTTACGTTTTCAGGATTTGGTTTGGGAATCAAAACTTGAGGCATATACTATGGAATCTTAAGTACTTACGTGAGTTCAGCCCTTACTAACGGTGAATTCGTAATGTTATGTGAGGTTTAGAAAGTCACAACTAAGGTAAAAAAGTAGGACTTGATATTTTGGGTGAAGGTAGGGTCAGTTCTCTAAACGATGGTTCGGGACTTGAACCATTCCTTCTTTATATTTTTGATAACAAAGTTAACAAAACCAATAGGATTCGAAGAAAACTTCTCTCTTTGGCACTTTCAGTAAATATGGCAAACAAAAAACTCTAAAGAATACTGCAGGTAAAATTAGCAGCATATTTTGGTAGCTTAGTCTGTTTGGCTTAACACTCGACACTCTAATTAGGTTCAGGTTAGTCCTAATCTAGTCTTCACTTTAATCACTCGTGTTTTTAATAAAATAGGGGTTATGAAAGTCATGTAAATTGAAATACATTGATTATGCTCTTTTCTTTTCAAATGACGAAAAAAGTCTTTTGTAGCTCTCTCAAAAGGGGTGTTTAATCTTTCGATTTCCGGTAGCAGTACGCCCATAATTTCCACCAAGCCCAATAAATGAGTAGTTCTCTTTAATAATGTACCAGCCCACGAATGGTTTTCCTTCTTTTTAAGTCGTACAACTCTTACATCCTTGCTGCAATAATCATGTTCTTCAACATAAATATACCTCCAGCAGCTCTCAGTGTTTTGATGTTATCATATTTCCCTCGCTTTATTTCAAAGTTGACTAATTTTTTATCTACTAATTTCGTGATCTCTTCTCTGCTATCTCTATTTTACTGATCTATTTTCTCAATATCTTCTTCCCAGGATTTCAACTTTTTTGTTTCAAGGATGTTAATCAATTCTCTTTTCACTCCAGGTATATCCAATACTCCTCCATTTATTATCCTTTTTTTCGACCTTCAACAGGTGTCAAAAAAGCTATATTCCTACTGCGTCCAATCTCGCTTTCATTGGTTTGTTGCTGGCATATTCTTATCATCCATATAATCACGATGGGAAAATCTAGCGTCTATAAGTCTGACATGTTAATATTCCTATTAATTAAATATTTATTCATATTTTACAAGATCATTTTAGCTGAACCTTCACAATTTTGAATTTATTTTTTTCTTATGAATCACCGCCAAGGGTTAAAATAAGGTTCACAGTGTAAAATTGTCCCCAAAGTTCTAAAAATATATTGGTCTTTAACTCACATTGCTTGCTTAAACTATATTATTATAACTTTACTCCTTTAACAATTAACTGATTATTAACATCCTAAAACTATTTAACTAATTAAACTCTTTTTATGTTTAAGAACCATAAAAAGCGTAAAGCCAATAGGTGTAAGAAACTCCAAAGAAAATATATAGAGATATTTTAACCCATGATATAAGAGTTGAACTTAGACTATGAGACAGGTAAGTAATCGGAAGTCAAAGAGTTCTACAATCTAGCCGCCTCAGTGTAATAAATGCATTAATAGAAAGATCTATTACAAGGAGGTACAGGGTGAACCAAAAAAGTGTCTCTCATGAAAACATCCATAAAATCTTTGATAACTGACCAATTACCTTGATGTTTCAGGTTTATGAAGAAGACTATTTGCAAGGTTGAATAACGAAGTTGAAATAACGAATAATAATCTTTCACACAAGCTTTGGACATTTCAAGAAAAGACATTTTGCGTACAGATCTACTTTGAGACAAAGTCAATGGTAGCTGTGCAAGCATGCTTCAGAAGACGATTCGAATGTCGTCACTATCCAGCCAACACAGTCGTGTACAGATGGGTCAACAAATTCAGGGCCCAGGGGACAGTCTAAAACTTAAATGCTAAGGGCAGCAGAGCCTCTCATTCTCATTCTGGTCGGCCCAAGAGTTCTCGATCATCAACCAATATTAATGCTGTCCCAAAGTCGGATAGTCGCAGTCCACGCAAGTCGTTGCTTCGTCGCAGCCAGGAACTTGGAACTCCTCGGGAGTCCATTAAAAGGATTTTGTAGCAGGATCTGGATTACCCCTATAAGATACAGATCAAAGATAAACTTACTCAAAGGGACAGAGATACGCTTGTTGTGATGTGTCGATGGTTCTGTGGCAAAACTGATGTGGGCCCAGACTTTCTGGACGATGTTTGGTTCTCTGATGAGGTACACGTCCTTTTGTCTGGACATATGAACTCAAAGAACAACATGTTCTGGGCACAACACCTCCTGAGGATTGTCTGTAAAGGTCATTGTATTCCATCAAATGCACAACATGGGTTGCAATCTCAATCTCAAAAACACGGAAAAACCGGACCCTTTTGGATTGTGCATAAGAACCAACGCGCAGTCACAGTCAATACGGAGCGTTATCCAGGGGTTCTTAGGACGTTTTGGGCAACTTTAGATAGACGTAGAGGTGTTGTGAGGGATGGACAGTGGTTTAAATGGAATGGAGCAACTCCCACCCTCCAAATGACTCATTGGAACAGCTGAGGGAACGTTTTGGTGTTCGTCTCATCAGTAGGAGGCGTGATCCTGAATGGGCCTCACACTCGATGGACCTCAACCCATTTTTATCTGTGGGATTACCTAAAAGATAATGTCTACCAAGGCAATCCCCAGACTATCCCTGAACTGAAGGCATCCATTACTGCCAAAATCAGAAGAATTCTTAGGGAGGAGCGTGTCACAGCAATTGACAATATTGCACGTAAGGTTTAGGTGTGCTTGCAGCGCAGAGGTGGGCGTTTGAATCATATCATAGAACGGCAATAAAACAAGGACTGGTGGGCATTTATCACTGAAACTGGGTGGATACGTCAGACATAGACTAGTGTTAATTTGTACTACGTTCAGTTTGATTACTATCCAAATTGCGTGTTTTCTGAATGTTTTCACGAGAAACACTGTACAACAACTCAAGGAATAAAAAGTTGAGAGAAATGAGTCACACCATATGGAAGAAACTAAGGTAGTATCGGCGATAAAAGCCCATTAGAACACTTACCAAAACAATACCTTCGAAAAAGACTAAAAGAGCTACATCGCATCGATGAGGCAAAGGCTGCTGAGTAGTAGCAAAATAGGGACTTACAAAATTACAAACAGGCCCCTGAACTCGATTAGGACCGTCAATTTGAGATGAGTGAGCAAGTGGCCAGATGTGATAACAGTACCCCGTGCAAGGGTAAATGATAGACCAAAAGAGATAAAAAATCCCCTCACTCTTAAGATACTATTTATTGCGATATAAAGGACCAACAATTCCAGAAAACGTACCGAAAATTGAATATATGAACCCTCAAAAGGATCTAGAGAACACGACAACTCCAGTTGCCTCATTGATTACCATTCCTCATAGGGGAAGCAATCTTACTAGGGTTACCATCAGAATAATAATCCATGAATACTGTTGGGAGATAAGGCCTCAGCTTTCTATTAAACAAAATTAGTTGCAGTTTTCCGCATTGAAAGAAATCAGCCAATTCCTTCCCCAGTCTCTGATAGCTTAAAGATCAGACTCCAAGTCTTCCACTAGCTTGACTTGTTTTGGCTGAGTTGCTCTGTGACCAATCCCAGAGTACAAGTTATTGTCATCAGTATAGATGTCAATGAACTGAAATCAGTTACAGAAAATATCATTGATATAAAGAAGAAAGCGAGTTGAACCATGAATAGAATTCCTTAGCTCTCCTTAAGAGGGAACGCCATTGTTAATGAAATACTTATAAGATGTAATTCCATCCAGTGTGACATATTTTACGTTTTGAAAAAAAATAAAGAATGACAAACAAATTCTTCCACAAACAGCGTAACCAGTAACCTTAAAAAGCAAGCCAGTGTACAGCAAGTCCTTCATCTGACCTTTTGTGATTACAGTGAAAGGCCACCAGTGAAGAGAGATATATCTTCTAAACCAGTACTTTAGCAGAAAAATAGCTCAGAACACACTGATTCAAGACAATTACCGGAATCGAAGCTAGACCAGGCACTCTAGTTTGCTCAACCTCTGAAAAAAAAACCTCTGAAAAAAGATTTGGATTGTTGACCACAGAGTGCAAATTACTATCAGTTTGCGAACGGCACTCCGGAAAAAAATATCAGTTGTCATTTAGAGAAAAATTGACAGAAAACATTCCAGCAAAAAGACCAGCCTTTTCCTTAGCGGACAGAGATACCAAACACCACAAAAAGTGTAGTAATTATCGACTTGCCGGAATTCAAAAAACAAAATCAAATCTTCCAGATATTTCGATCTCGAAATCTCAGGGAAGAAATAGTTTTACAAAGTCGCTCAGCATAACAATATTTAGCATCAGGAATTACCTTCTTGCAAGTATTGCTAGCCTGTCCAAACAATATCCAAGATTCATCAGTTTTATCACGCTAAAACGTAGACAGGCTGCAACGAACGATGATAGAAGAACAATGAGCATTGAACCACGGAGGAAAATAGACTTTGAATTTGTAGCTACGACTAGATACAAATCTTTCAATAACAATCTTAATCCAATTTGTGAATTCAGTTCCAGTAACAGGAAGCAATTTGCTAAGGATTTAATCACAATGATTTGATAAAATCCATCCCAGTCGGTCTAGCCAAAATTAAAAGTCTTACGATGATATGAGTTGTCAACAAGACTTAAACCAGTTGCCTTACCAACATTATCAGAAAGTTAAAAAAAAGGTAAAGATGACACTGCACAATGACTAAGAAAAAAAGCCAAAAAAACGAGTCTAAAAGTGGAGTTTCTCATGGGTCTGAATCAGGAAATCGTGTAGAAAATCAATATACTCTACAAGATCATATTGATATTCTACAAAGTCACCAAAGACAAAATTGTTAGCATTGTGATGCTTGTCCGAAGCCTTATTGATAGAGTCTGATATTATCTCAATAACTGGGTAGGAATCATAAAAGTGCAATTAATATCAGAAAATAAGTAACGAGTGGTCTGAAGAAGAGAAAATCTAAACTTCTCGAGGTTCTCTAGACCTCTGCAGGAATATTTGAAGAGTCGGAATAAAGGAAAGCTCTTACAAAAGAAAAATTGGAACGAAAAGCTCTGACACTATTGAAGGGTAAAAAGAGAGTATTCTTGAGATAACATTTTTTCCCCCAGTACTACCAAAATTTGAGTCTACACTCTCGGATACACAGTCAGTCTCAGATCTGGAAATATGTCGCACCACCAGGTTATTGAATGTCTGCTGGGTACTGGGGCCAAGTCATTTTATTACAATTGCCATGAAAAGACTTGATCACAGATATAGATGTCCGAAACCATTACCAAGACAATGACCATCAGGAAGCCGACTGAGACATATGGTGATAGAGATGGCATTGAACGAAGCGACACCAGACACTGTTTACCACATATTGCCACATAATTTTTCAATCAAGACAACATTTCTAGAAGGGTTACTAACCATGGTTAAGGAAAACCAGCTCCATATATGACAGCCAACGCCGCCAAACGCCAACCAAGTATTTCAAGGACTCAGGGAAAATTACGTCTGGCGTTTGTCTTAACAAAATTACATATTCAAGCTGTTTAACTACTTACCTCACCGGGTTACCTATTAATCTACTTCCTATAGACATATAGTCATATAATCATATAGTCATCTGACTATATGACTATAAGACTACATGACTATATGACTATATGACTACATGACTACATGACTACATGACTACATGACTACACGACTGCATGACTACACAACTACATGACTATCCGACAATTTGACAATCTGACTATCTGACAATCTGACTAGGTGACCATCTGTTTATGTGTCTAGTTGAATATGTGACTATGTGCCTATGTGACTATGTGACTATGTGACTGCATGACGGTATGACTATCTGACTATCTATTTGACCATTTCACTATTTGACTACTTGACTATTTGACTATTTGACTACTTGACTATTTAACTATTGGACTATTCGACTATTCGACTATTCGACTATTCGACTATTCGACAATTGGACCATTTGACTGTTTGATTATCTGACTATTTGAGTACTTGGCTATTTGGTTATTTGACTATTTGACGGGTTAACTNCACGACTGCATGACTACACAACTACATGACTATCCGACAATCTGACAATCTGACAATCTGACTATCTGACAATCTGACTAGGTGACCATCTGTTTATGTGTCTAGTTGAATATGTGACTATGTGCCTATGTGACTATGTGACTATGTGACTGCATGACGGTATGACTATCTGACTATCTATTTGACCATTTCACTATTTGACTACTTGACTATTTGACTATTTGACTACTTGACTATTTAACTATTGGACTATTCGACTATTCGACTATTCGACTATTCGACTATTCGACAATTGGACCATTTGACTGTTTGATTATCTGACTATTTGAGTACTTGGCTATTTGGTTATTTGACTATTTGACGGGTTAACTATTTGACTATTTGACTACTGAAATATTGGAGTATTGGACTGTTGGATTATTGGACTATTGAACTGTTCAGCAACTGAACTTTTAAACTGCTTGTTTTAAGTATACCATTTCATTATCCTCATTTCATATCACGCCCTTTTTTAACCAGTGTTACGTTTTGCTGTGTTGACTTTGTTCTTAACTACTCTTGACTGGCGTGTACAGCATGTAAGAGCAAAAATGAACTGGTGACTCAATCATTGAGCAGAAATGCGACCAAAAATAGGTATTAAAGTAACATGACAAACCCAGGCGGAAATAAAAGATCCAGGAGAGGCGTATAGATATCAGATGTTTGAAGTTAAGAGAGAAACTAATTTTAAGGTTAATTATCACAGAAGCGACTAAATACAAGGCAAACAGTAACCCCAAAACTAATTGCCAATATGGGCTGTCACTGATTAAAGGTTTAAATCAAATATTAGACCAGCAATTACATACCAATAAATTGACATAAATCAAAAGGAAATGGGAGAGAAATGAGAAAATAATTGAATTACCTTGCAATGAAATCCAAGTAATTTGATGACCATTTGTCAGGGCGTTTTACTGTTGGTGGTGGATTTCTAAACAAAAAGTAAAAAAACCACTAATTTTTTACGTCTATGACAACGACTTCTAGGCTAAGCCTGTGCTCATATCTTTCGCAGTTTGTTTCTTAATTTACTTTTGACAGAGTTGAAAGTGACCGAAGGAATGAAGCAGTTCCGATGGACTTAAACAGATGTATTATTGTTGCTCAGGACTGAAAAGAAGACAACGGCTTTCCTCCGAGCTTGCCAGAACCTATTCCCGAGACCTATATGGAAAAACTGGTCTGGCGTCATTAACTCTTAAAATTGTCTGTCAAAAGGTTGACAAATGGTCGAATTAAGTAGAGCAAGTTTATGCCATCCTGTCCATTATAAAACACTTCAATGGCACTTCAGATTAATGATAGTTCCACTTTTACGCTTTTGTAGTTCTTCACTTTTTCTTCTCTTAAAATAGATGCCGATCTTAAGTCAAGGAATTGTGTCTTTTATATTAATGTCTCCCGAACAACTGTTCACGTGTCACTGTTCTACAAAAAACGTTACAGTATATTTATGTAATTTATGTAATTTATGTAATTTATGCAATTTATGTAATTTATGTAATTTATGTAATTTATGTAATTTATGTAATTTATGTAATTTATGTAATTTATGTAATTTATATAATTTATGTAATTTATGTAATTTATGTAATTTATGTAATTTATGTAATTTATGTAATTTATGTAATTTATGTAATTACCCCTTAGTTTCTTCAGCAGACACTCTTAAAAGTGAACCTCCTCATTTTGTGCATGACCCTCCCCCATCCCCTCCTTCCTATTGGTTTCAGATAACAGTTATGTTACTGCACACGAACAGATAATTGTCTAATAGTTATATTACGTCTATCAGCATCAACATTATTGTCACCATCGCTACTATTACCACCAATATGCTCACTATCTCATTTTGCAGAACAAGACATTGCTCGAATTTGAGCAAATAAACAATCAAACATGACTGCATGTTCTACTATCAAACGCTTGCATTATTAAAAGTAGTAGTTTACCTTGGAATTTTGAAAAGTGCCCTCATTGGGTGTTGATCAGCTAAAGGAGGTTCTCCATCTGCAATTTCGATGGCTGTTATACCAAGTGACCATATGTCGCATCGAAAGTCGTATGTATATTCGAGTTGTTGTTCACAAGCAATAACTTCCGGTGCCATCCAAAATGGCGTGCCGACAGAGGAGTGCCTCCTCATCCCGGAGTATGCTAGCTCTGCCGATACACCTGACAATGAACAAATAAAAAATACGACTGGTCATTGTATGTCTCATATTAATCAAAAACTGATAACTAGATTTTTAATATGTCTTGGCAGCTATATATACATGTGTGTGTGTCTGTCTGTCTGTGTGCCTCTGTGTGTGTTTGAGTGTGTGTAAAAGAATTTTCGACACACTAGACACACTAGAAACTAAGTGCTCTAAACAATGATATATAGCACTGTTTTATAAATCAATATTTACAAAACATTAGAAACTACTAAAATGAAATAAGTTTCATGCACGCAACGATGCTATCGTCAGTTGAACCACAGAGACTTGGCTAGTTTAATTATGGTGGCTTAAAGTTAATTGCTTAAAATTTATTCGCAAGCTCGCATTTGGTTGATACATCGATACGTTTGTTTAAGAGTGCTTTTTTTGGATACAAAATTGGCATCCTTTCGTCTGAAAATAAGTTGTATACTTTTGCCTGTAAATACGTGCGTGCTTCAAAATAGACCGTTTTGTGGAAAATAATCTTCCTACTTCCTTTACGCCTTAATCGTGTTGAGGTGTTACATTATAATAAGACATTGATAATTATCCACACAACAGTTTCTTATTGAAAACGTGCATAATGAACTTGTCGTTGTGAAAATGCTTGTGAATTTCAGGAAAAGTTTCCTGGTGCTGGTTTTAACATTCATGCTAAAAAGAAGATTACACAAAATAATTTTGTTCTATTTGTTTTACCTCCAATCTCGCCAGGGTGTCAAATTTCAAATTTCCTAAACACTAGTTTTCTTGCAAGGCTTGGTCATATGTAGGTTTGCTTTACTAAATTCATATACATCGTATGATAATGCCAAAATTCTATTGTTGATATTGGTAGGTTACTGTCTTAAAATGAGAGACAGGTGGTTGGTTTGGGCACTGATATATTAGGTAAGAGTTATTGGGTTTCCAAAATGGAAAGCATTTACCTTTAGACACAGCTTGGATAATATCTAAGCAGTTAATAAACTTCTGGTTAGCTTGTAAAGTAATTCTTAATCAAACTCTACAAAGATTGTAGAATACTGCTTTCTAATTTTGTCTGCGCTCCTAGGTGCTACTCTTTTAAGCGCGGCCAACCCATCATCTCTGCATAATTCAATCCTGGATTTCCTATTGGTTTTTATCGCAAAGCTTATTCAAACTATATCCCTCCAATAACTTGCATACTTCTGCCCCCTCACAGCCAACTATTGTAACACCAACAAAATTGGTATTATCTTGTTTGTCCCCATGAAATTGAGTTGGTCTACTTGTGCGTCTTGATTGTGCTTTTCCTCAAAAACTTTTGATATGATTTAACTTCCATTTGATAGACGTTTCAAGCCTTATTTGCAGGGGCTAAAAGTTTGGGACATAAATTGATGGCCTCAATGTTATCATGCAGGTTCTATTGAAAGTTGCTTGTAATGGGCCTAAACTGGATGCAATTAACTTTGATCAGAGCTAACTAAGTCTCTGTAGTTTATCTGCTGACAGCATCGCTACATGTGTGAAACTCATTTCACTTCAGGAGTTTCCAATATTCTGGGAATATTATAAGTTTATATATATATACTCTATATATAGATATACTATAACTCACATTAAATAATAAAATATATCATAAAATATATATAATAAATAATATATACATATACATAGATAGTGAGATAGATAGATAGATAGATAGATAGATAGACAGATAGATAGACCGATAGATAGATAGATAGATAGATAGATACATACATACATACATACATACATACATACATACATACATACATAGGTAGATAGATAGATAAATAGATAGATAAATAGATAGATGGATAGATAGATAGATAGATAGATAGATAGATAGATAGATAGATAGGTAGATAGATATGTAGATAGATAGATAGATAGATAGATAGGTACATACATACATACATACATACATNATAGATAGATAAATATATAGGTAGATAAATATATAAATATATAGATATATAGATAGATAGATAGATAGATAGTAGATAGATAGATAGGTAGAGAGATAGATAGATAGATAGATAGATAGATAGATAGATAGATAGATAGATAGATAGATAGATAGGTAGGTAGGTAGGTAGATAGGTAGATAGATAGTAGGCCGGTGGGTGAACGGACAGATATTCAAAACTAAAGAAAGGTATTTATGAATACAGTCGGACAGGTAGCCATGGACCACATAACTTGAAGGCCAAATTAGGTAATGGAGAAATTTCATTACACATTACCACCAAATCATTTTCATATTACTACCTAATCAAACAAAAGTTACAATCGCATACTTTGTGATAGTGCCAACAACTGTGAGTTCGTGTCTCGTCATGTCGGTCGAAAAAGATTAGAAACATGAGTCAAGTAATACATAATTCATGGCATCAAGTAAAAACAACTGTCTAATTCAATATTGAATAATACTGACGCATTGACAAGAGTCCTAGTAAGTAACATGTGTTTTTGTGTCACTATATATATTGTTTATATAAGTACACACTGGTAATTCTATGCGCTGGCTTGTGGAAATACTTCTCTCTTTGTAGGAACGACATGGCGCCTTAAATGTTTTTGTGAAGAACAGCTGTTACTAAAGTATGAATAGATATTGACATAAGTGGACCATTTACCCAGTTTCATGAAATATTTTAACTGTTTTTAGTGCGGAAGATAACTTCTCAGAAGTGGTCAGAGGGACCTATGATATACCGAGGCTGGCGCCTAATCAGCGCATCGGTCAATACACATGGCTTTACAAACCCAACTAAACCTTTGTTTTTCAAACTAAGGACAGACAACCCTCCTACTAAAATAGATACCTTAGTGCCTGTATGATATTAGTAGGAAGGTAGTTGTCCTGCTGGATTACTCGCCAATTCCGCCCCATTCTTACTACGTATCAAAATAAAAAAGTAGTCTCAATGTGGCGTTTGAACTCGTGGCTCTGCGATAAAGAGTTCTATGCACTTCTGCCTGACCTAGCCGAGCTGATCAGAAACAAGAAATTTTTATCATCAAAATTTGTTAACAGATTCAAATATCAAAGCTTTTGCTTATAACCAATAGTTACCTAACTACTCGCTAATTAGAAAATTACATAGCTATTAATACAAATAAAAATGTGTGTATTGACAAAATTGACGATAGCTGTAAAATTTTGACGAGTTTTAAGACAATAGCTGTAAAAAAGCCCTTACAACGCTTGTTTCCACTTAATGAACACTATCACAAGATATAAAGTACATACTGGGCCTTGTACAAGGCCTGCCGGCAGAAGAGAAATTATCACAATGTCTCATGCGTTTGGTGCATTCTAGCTGCTCTGTTCTGTTGGACCAGCACTAAATATGACCCGCAATACGAAAAAATACTGACTATATTCTCTATTCCAGTTAGAGGAATACTGCTTTTGCAAAATCATTCTGCAATGGATATAAAGACATTCCAATGTGCGACAGAAACACTGTGCGAAGTAAAATAAAACGTCCACAGTAGAAACTAAACAAATTGTCAACAATGAAACAACTGGATTAACTTTGAAACAGTCGCAACTGATCAAGAACAGAAGTTTTATTTGAACCGACCTATAAAAATGTCATACTCACTGAGAATTTGCATGTGGCTAATGGTAGCATGCCAATCAAGCAGGTGTTTCAATTTGCAACAACCGCTAGATTGGGAGCTCTCTAAGAGCCGTGCATTTCTGATCAGCAGACGATAATAACGTGGCAATTTCACAAGATTTATCAGGTTTTTGTAAAGCAATCCACTAAACTTATCAAGTCTAAACAGGTAAATTCCACAAAATGAAATTTCAAACAGTCAAGTGGCGTTCGAGTATTGAGGGAAAATAAGACAAGATTCCAATTATTGTGCGCTTTCAAATACAAGGAAAAAATTTCTGCATCACTTGTAAACTGTAATTAAAAATTTTGGTGTATCTTGTTTCGGGAAGTTCCTTCAAAGTGATAAAAAATCGTTATGCAGAATTACTCCTTTTTACAATATGTAAGAAAGTGGCACATGCTTTGTTAGCGGCTTCACAAATTCCTTAACTATTTGAAAACTATTTTCTGTTCTAATACTTGTATATTTATCTCAAGCAAAAAAAAACACACTGTAGCTAGTTAGTGAATTATTTCGTTGGTTAATTCATGAAATTACTCATCTTCTTAATTAATAAATTTCTATATGCCATATATTTTCAGTGGCGTTATTTTTTTGAATATTTATTATTTTTTTATATTTCTGTTGACTTATTTATTTTATTGACTATTCTACCCATTTATTTCATATACTGATCTATTTTATTTACGTTAATGATAAGATGCTTGATATTGTCGCTCGATATAGGAATTTATGGCAAACATGATTATATGTAATTTATTAAGTCCGTATGCTGAACCTTGGTTACTGGAGGAGGGGGTTCCTTCACAAAATATTTGATTTTGCAGTTCACAATGCCTCATGGGTAACCATTACGAAAAGGCAGTTTCCTCAGAAAATTAACTTCAATGTCAAGTAATTCATGTGAGGAGCAGGTCTTCCACTACCTGTCCAGAAGAATGCTGATGAAGTTAATCCCATATTTTCTAGCTGTGAATGAATCCCATCTTGTGTATAACAGAGTAAATGTCTTTTTGGTTAAAACTGATGTTACAATTTTGTGTAATTGATGTGTTTAAGTAGTATTTCCAATTCAGTCTGGAGAGTAAAGCTGATATTTAGGTGGCAATTGTTTGGGTAGTTCAAAAATAAAACAACCGGTTCCTTTGTGTTGAAGATGGCGAAATTATTGTCCACATCACATATCTTTTCCAAATAATAGGTTTGTATTGACTGTGTTACCCACTGTATTGTGTTGCCTGGGGCAACTGCGAAATAATTGACACTGCAAAAAGCGACCTGCAGCTTCAAACAAAAGAATCTTTGCTCAGTAAATGAGAGACCTTTAATGAATGACAGTTTCGAATTCCAACCATTCTTTTATTGATAATTATCAATACAAGGACGGTTAGAATTCGAAACTGTGAATTATAGCGAAATATATAATTCACTATAGGAGAACTCTAGCGTGTCTTTTTTCTTCACAGTTTATAAGAATTTTGTTTACTCAGTTTGATTCAATTGAACTTCTGAAGACGTAAACAGTAAGTTCACGAAAGCTCAAGTTATATCNTTAAAAAACTAAAACACTTTGTTTTTTTTCTTGATTTGCCCTTTTGAAGAAATATTACTTTATTTTACCAAAACAAAAGAAAATACTTTTCGATAAATCAGTTTCTGTTTTATACTTTTCACCCTGAGGGTATGCTTAGAGTATTCTTAAGAAAAACACGATTTTGACCCTGATATGCTTATAGGAGTTATGCTTATAAAAAAAAGCGTGTATCTTTTCCAAATAATAGGTTTGTATTGACTGTGTTACCCACTGTATTGTGTTGCCTGGGGCAACTGCGAAATAATGGACACTGCAAAAAGCGACCTGCAGCTTCAAACAAAAGAATCTTTGCTCAGTAAATGAGAGACCTTTAATGAATGACAGTTTCGAATTCCAACCATTCTTTTATTGATAATTATCAATACAAGGACGGTTAGAATTCGAAACTGTGAATTATAGCGAAATATATAATTCACTATAGGAGAACTCTAGCGTGTCTTTTTTCTTCACAGTTTATAAGAATTTTGTTTACTCAGTTTGATTCAATTGAACTTCTGAAGACGTAAACAGTAAGTTCACGAAAGCTCAAGTTATATCAACAAAATGTTTATATCAGTTGTTTGTGTTATTTTCTTACTTTGGCTTAGATGGCCGAAATGACACCTATAAAATTCCATATGAGTTCTTTCAAAGTTGATCAGCTTAAGCGAATTTTTCCTGCCTTTCATAATATTCACAAGTATATTTATACATGTCAAGTTTAGTGGTTTGGAAAGAAACCACAGTTTTACTGTTTGCTGGAGTGCGACTAAAAAAACCCAAGGAAATGCTCTCTCATTAACAATACAATTGACAAAATTCAACGTTTTTAAGTCCGATACAACTGTTTATTCTGTTCAACCAAGCTTGTTCCGTTCTTTTGACCATGGCAACAAGACTTTTGCAATGAACTTTGGGCATTATACCATCAAACAGACTGCTCGTAAACACGTTTCAGAAAATATCCTCACCACAAATCAGCTCAGCATATTAGCTCTTGTAATTAAAAGAATAGAAAATAAAACCACAGTGCTTTCAAACTGGTGGGAATAATCTCATTTATGACGAAACGTTATTGAAATCATGCCTTTGTAAAGGTACGCGTGTCAGAGAAATTTACCTGAAGTCATCAAATGAACAAATGATTTAAAAGGAACCATGAGTTAAGTGTTAAGTGTTAGGTTAATTGCAACAACATCTGCCTGCCTTCCAAAATATTTATTTATTTTCCTCACTTCCAAAATATGTTTTAAAAAAGTGAAAAATATTGCTTTTACCTTAGTTTCATATTAAATATACTAAACTGACCTAATAAAGCAGAGCTCTATAAAAACAGCTTTGCAACTCAATTATGCATGTCATTGCGTTAAGCTTTCACCAAAACTTTAAAATTACCTCCCCCAATTTCTGAAAAAATGTCAGTTTTGTCCAATACAGCTTTAGTAACGGTAAGGAAATTTATCAAGGTGACCAACTGTCTTGTTTTAAAAAAGAAGAGGCATATCATGCTGGGAGGCACACCAAATATTAAAACTGCTTTTTTTTTGTTCTTTTGGCAGATGTAAATACACACAAAAAAACCCAAAGGCCTCAGGAAATACCCTGTTGAAATATGATCTCACTTTGCAAAAGTGATTAGTGCCCAGTGCAAAAACTCTAAAATGATGACATTAAATATTGAATTCAAACTTTTGCACACTGGGTTTTCTATTTCTATCTTTTCAAATAACACCAGAATGGTTATTTTTATGACGGATACAGATCATTATAGGAGTGCTCTTGTTAAATATAGTTGTATTTAGGGTCATGATTACTCCACATCCAAGTAAAGAAAAGCAATGAAATAGAATATCCTGGGGTAAAAAATGTTGGCTGTTACCCCATTTTAATAAGAAGGGTCAGGTACTCTCCGAAGAGCTACAAAGAGCATCTGCTCTGAGGTGCTTACCCTTCTTTCTCATAAATAGGGACTTGTAGATTTGTACTTGTGGCATAACGGGTATCACGTTATATCGTTACACTTTCTTTTGTAAATGAATTAATAAAGTTGTAACAACATTCATCTAACAGAAACCACAGTAATACAAAAAGGAGGAAGACTCAAATATGTAAAACATTAAATATTTGGATACAACTATTATTTGAAATGAAAAGGATGAAAAAGAAATCAGAATGTTAATTACCTTAGCACAGTTCATATGTTAACAAGTCTAGAACATCCTTTAAAACATGAAAATTAAATATGAAACCCACCATAAAGTATCAAAATGCTACACGTATTCAATACCAAAGAACAAATTTGAACTCTGGGCAATGAACAAAATATCAGAGAAAGAAATCATAGTTTTAGTTGCAGGGATTTCGTAAAATCCAGAAAATCTCATGAACTACAATAAAGACAAATGAAATCCTTACAAGACGCAAGAGCCCACTTTGTTAAAGACTCTTCGCCAATGACAAGGAACAAAAAGGCATCGGAGCAAAGTAAAGCGATTACGTGGTGCCAATGTCACCAAAAAAATCCACCAGTTCCTTTAATACCAGTCAATTTTTAGGGGAAATCAGTCAGAAATTAAATTTTGTGAGCTTGTGTTGTAACCAAGTCAAAGAAGGGTCGAAAAATATACAACAACGACGAGACGAAAAATTGAAATCCATATGGTTTGTTGTTAGTACAGTGTTATTAAAAATACACTTCGTTTTACTTATTCGTTTTAAGGACTGACTTGAAATTGAAACCAACACCAACATCTGCTATCTCAGTAAAACGTCAATGATTGACTTTTTGCCCAATGCAAGTTTTAGACAAGCTACAATACTGTTAAAATCAAGCTGAAATTTTAGAACAAAAAGTCACAGCTAAGTTGAAAGCGTAGTATTTTAGATTATCTAATACACAGATTTGGAATTCTGTTTTTTAGAATTTTTATTGATCATCGTAGTTGTCCATAAGATTATCTGGATTTACCGATGAAATAGAAATTCTTCTATCTTCCTGTCTTTGCCTACCTATCTGTCTTCATCTCTCTCTCTCTCTCTCTCTCTCTCTCTCTCTCTCTCTCTCTCTTTCTCTCTCTCTCTCTCTCTCTTAAGNTCTCTCTCTCTACATCTCTCTCTTCATCTCTCTCTCTCTCTCTCTCTCTCTCTCTCTCTCTCTCTCTCTCTCTCTCTCTCTCTCTCTCTCTCTCTCTCTCTCTCCTTTATCTATCATATTGGGAACAAGTACGTTTCACTTTTAAAACCTAAATTTTAATTTTTATAGACTTACCGAAATCAATTAATTTAACTCGAGCATCGGAAGTCAGTAGTATGTTAGGCCCCTTGATATCACGATGGATAACCAAGTTGTCATGAAGGTGCTTTATCCCCTATTATCACAAGAAAAATAAAAATACACAAAAACTAAAGTCCAGTTAAGTTACAGCTCAACAACTACAAAAAAATGAATCATATCTGTCACTCAAAGGGCAAATGGGTGAATGAGTAACATTTACGCATTCTTAAACTCAATGACATTTTTTCAGATATGTGTTTTTCGATCCGCTTAGGCCACCCCTGAAAGGAGTAACCAAAAAAAGGAGAAGTCTTTTCTTTACTGCATTTATTGTACGGGAAATCAAATCGATGGTAAACCTTTCCTGATATAGTCCCTAAACAATGTCTTGTTCTCCTTTGCGTCATCTGTAGTATCGAATTCCTTATCTTTTTATAGGACAACCATACAAATTAACCTATTTACCTACTTTTCTTTGAATTAACTGCTGGAAATACATCAGGGTCAGTCTAGTCAGTAGTATATAGGCAACTGGAATAAAAAATGTAAACAAACAGCAAGTTAAGTGCTAGAAACATTGCAGGATTCTAGTTATGGTGATGATGACAGAGAGATTAAACATTTAAATAAGAATGACTAATTACAGTAACAGCTGCAAAAGTAAAGTCAGCTTCCTAAAAGGCTTCACTATACAATGACAGTGCGCGTACTATTTTCCCATGTTCCATACAGCATTGTTTACAGTCGCTGCAATGAACACAACGAAACGGGAAAAGTTTGTTTACTAAAATAATATAGGCAAATGAAAAAAAGTGAGATAAAGATATCACGTTTACGTTCAAGTATAACAGTCTGTGTTTCTTTTATCGACTGCAACTGATTCCGACCCTTTGACAGATTTAATGTCAATATTTCATATATTGATATCTTTTTATCTTTCCCTCAGTCAATTCGACCAGATATGCTTGAAAGAAATATCTCTGGCTCCGTTATGGTCATTGTTGGCAGCGATAATGTACACGATGAACATACATTGATAAAATTCGAACAGTGTGCCTCTTTGTATCTCCCCGAAAGAGAGTTCACTGACCTACAGTATTCCCCGACTAAACGCCGCTCTCTAATAAGCCCCCCTCTTCTAATAAGTGCACATGTTAGTAGTGTAGGTTATTTGTCACATAAAAAATACAGCTTTTATATTGTTTTATCTTATTATTAGTTTTCTTATTAACCTTTGAAAAAAGCGCCGAGCTTTAAAAACCTCCTACCTGCAACCTTAAAAATTAAATAGAAGGTTTCGTTTCGATTAGAAAATATGACATTTAATGGTACCGGTTACCCTACAATAGTTACCGGAGAAACACAATGAAGATTACTAATTAGACACTCATAAAATGCTCAGAAAAAAGGTAGAAATTCCATGAATTAGGTATTTCCTCTCAAGTACACGAAACTATCGATTGCGAACGAATCAAAATATGTCAAGCTTTGTGTCCAGCTTCTCCAATTTCTAATCAACAATAAAGGCTATTCACTACTTTTGTTTTACTTCGTTTGATAGACGACTTAAGGCCTGTTCTATGCCCAATTTATTCTATATTCCGCTGAACTGTTTTTATCCTTTATCAGTATCAGAAAAGAATTTTAAACTTTGGTCAGATCCTTTTACAGCAAGGCAATGAACTTGCACGGATTCGATTTTACTCAAAAACACCGCATGTAAAATATCTCCCCTAATCAGTCAAAAGTGATGAAAACAGACGTTACTGGCGATAGGCTTGGTTGTTTCTTTTTCCGCCGCTTTGTGGCAATAACTTCACGAAAGGTGTTAGTATTGGTATATTGTCCATTATACTCTACCAAAAGGGAGGTTTAAAACAATTGAGATTTAAGATAGAGAAAAGAAACCAGCAGAAGGAGCGATCCAGAATTGAATAGTACCCGAAGTTGTGGCGGGGAGGGAGAAACGGAGAAAAACAGTGAAAAAAAGAAATCAGTCCAGATCGACTGATGACAATGAAGAACTCCTGCTAAGATAAACATGATAATGCTGCCAAAACATTATGATCAGGCAAAATGATGAAACTTAACCAGATGTTATAAACACGAGATAAAAAAGAAATTCATGAATCTATTTCAAATGGAATTCTATGGTTTAAGAAGCTGAAATACAAATACCTCTTTCGAAAATAAGCCCTTGACAATGAGTTTTTCGACTATAATGTGAAAAATTATGTGAAAAATTACGTGAAAAATTATGTGAAAGATTATGTGAAAAATTACGTGAAAATTTATGTGAAAAATTATGGAAAAAATAATGTGAAAAGTTTGTTATTACAGCAAACGTTAGCAGGGAAATGGAAATATTATTCTGGTTTTTCGCAAGTTATACTTAAATATTGTCACTATCCTAAAACGAAAACAAATGACTATACATAAAATACTTGTCACTCTCTTTTTGACTCTACCAAACGGTTCCCCTATTTTCATAGATTATAAATTACAGTTTCATTTTCGGTGATCTGGTTACCGTAAACAACCTATAAGAACCGTGGCAAAAGAAAAATTAGATCCTCTCACCCATGCTATGACGTTCTAGTCTGCATGGATCTACCCAAGTCAATATTTATTAAAGCATACCAAGCTATTAAATATTTATGTTACTTTATTTCAATAATAAGTAGGTTTTCCCACTATTATTGTAAATAATTTAAAAGTAAATTACTGAGGTCTCAATATGTCAATGTTTACCTGATTCTACACTTTAAAAAATATGGAAAATACGGGTTTGTTTCCCAAAAAATAAACGAACTTCAGTAGAAAATTTCGAATTAGACTTAAATTGTAAATGTGAAAAAGGACTGGCGCGTGTATAGTGTTTTCATATCAAGAAGCACGGTAGTTATACTGACGGAGTGCAAAAAACGCAAATAAAAACTTAGCAGAAACACTAGGGGTAACTACAAATACCAGAATTTTTATACGCTTTCTGACCGGACCGAATGCCTATTTGGGGGCAATGAAGTTTTACATTGCCCAACTAAAGAAATAATGGTACGATCATATAAAGCACACTGCTTTTTACCGTAGGGAGACGGAACGCAATATAGAATTTTTCTCATAGTATCTGCTAGAACAACAGCTTGATGTACGTTTACAAATACTTCTTATGCCAAGAGAAGTTTCAAATTCAATTTCTACTTACGTGTAGTGTCTCAGACACAATATATGAGATAATTGACTCATCAAGACGAGATCCAAACACGATTAGCCTTTTCACTAAATCCGAAACCGAGCCTCCGTCGCAATACTAAAAAATAAAACAAGTAAAAAAAGATAATATTTCAAACTACATCGATATTTTTTATAAATGTAAATATACATTATCAAATTTCTTGTATGCAAACCTTGATATACTCTTGATAGTTATTGCTGAATAAAAAATTTGCTGTACCTCAGAAAATGGCTCAGTAGACGATTGATTTTTCAACCAATTATCCCTTTCTTTGCAATTTCTATTTGGTTTAAGAAAAACAGTAACCATCGGTGTAAAACTAAGACATTTCCGTTTCAAATATTCATCCAATCAATATTTATACACACAAGTAAGTGAACAAAGTAAAAAAATTGTCATTGACAAAATTTCGAGGATTTCAGTGTGAAGTTTTCTGGTAAACTTTAGCATACACAGGTATGTCACTATCTGAAAGCCCCTACTTAGTCGCACAGATTAGTACGTATGTATTCGTCGTCGTAGTCTGTAGATCGTTATCGACCTTTAGTGACCTCTCTGACCAGTTTTCGCCACTTTTCGCGATCCTGACATGCGTTATTAAGTTCTTGCCAGTTCATATTCATTATTGACTTCACCCCATCTATCCATCTTCTCGGTGGTCTTCCTCGTCTCCTACTCCCTTCAACCTTTCCTTGCATGATTAATTTCTCCAAGTTGGAACCATCTCTTCTAGATATATGACCAAAATAACATAATTTCCGTCGTTGAACTTCATTTGTAAGACTATCTGGATTTCCTATTGAGNTCTCGGATGTCGCCTTTTTTCGGTAACTTGATGAAAACTGCTTTCGTCCAATCTTCTGGCCATTTCTTTGTTTTCCAGATCATATTGCATAGTTTGTGCATTAACAGTATACCTTCCTCATGTGTTGCTTTTAACAGCTCAATGGGAATATCATCAGCCCCAGGTGACTTTCCATCCTTGATCTTATTCATTGCCCACTCAACCTCTGACAATAAAATGTCTGGTTCATCCTCATAGTCCTTCTCCAATGTACAATCCTCAGCGTCAGCTGTGCTCTTACACAACTGCTCACAGTACTCTTTCCATCTTGTTTTGATTTCGTCACTCCCTGTTAGAACCTCGCCTCTCTCATTCTTTATAACATTCAGACGAGGGACGCGTTTTTTCGTGATACACTTAACAGTGTCATACAGTTCTTTGGATTTATTGTTTACACTTGCCTGTTCTAGCTGTTGACATTTCATTTGTATTAGTTACTTCAATACTTTTTACCTCGAAAAAAGCAATTGTATATTCGGTTTAATTTTTTTAGGTCTTTCACCAAAAACAAGGCCTGAAACTATTTCAACACAGAGTTACTTTTCTTAAATAATTTTTTTGTACTATTCAATATTTGTTACTTCATTAATTTCTTCCCTTTCCCAATTCCATCCCAAGAAACATACACAAACGCAGTTGCATGCCAGACACAAATTGCGTGCATCTCTTTCAAGAAAGTGACACGGGTTTGAACCGCGAACATTTTGTATGGTAATTAGATAAATTAACCACTCGGCCACTACAGTGTAGTGGCTGGAAATTGGTTTTCAAAACCACCTTCTATTGTCCATTCGAAAAAGCGTACATAAACTGAGATACTTTAAATCGGAGATAACATTCAATGTGACATAGATTACAAAAAGGGGACTTTTCCACACAGATCTTTCAAAAGCTCCGCTGTGTAAGAGTACTTTTAGTTTCTTAGCCATTTGAGCTGCCAAACATTGTTCTTAGTGGAATTAAAATTTTCTCCTTTATGCATGATCTGTCAACAAGTAGATAATTTGTTAAGTGTGGCCCCTTCAATGTTCTGACATCATAAATAACAAGTCATTATCAGTTACCTTGGCATTCACTTTGCAAACTAAAGTTCATGGGCTTAAGCACTAAAAAGTCCGCACTTTTATAAACCTTTACTGACTTGATCAAACAAAGCAGTGGTCAAGGTATATTATTTAAGAAATTTTAACAAATGTTTATGATCAAAACACTAACAGTTTGATAAGAGTTTAATACTAAATAATCTAGCATCTCTTACCATCTAGATACAAGAGGGGTTTCCTGTGGGTAATGTGTTTTTATTGCTTAAAAGCCAGAAATTTATGACCTTTGAGAGAGAAGACAGTCGAAGAAAGGCAAACCGAGACACAGAGAGGCAAGAGGCAGACAAACAGATAGAACGACAGAAACAGAGAGAAAGTGTGTGTCTCAAATTATACATAAGGGAAGTATATTATGCAATATACCGTCAGCTGCTCCGGAAATAACTGCGCTTACATTTATGCCCAATAATCATACGACGCTAAAGATACTTGAACGACATTGATTGTTGCAAGGATTTTAATAGTCCAAATTGCCAATAATCTTACTTTGCTTCTCCACCCTATAGGTAACGCGAGAAAATAACGAAAATTTGTAATTCATATACAGCTGAGCTGCTTCTAAATTATTTTATTTGATGTATTTTAAAAGTTAACTGTCTCCCCTTTCTCCTAGTAAAGTATAGAGCCAAAACAACATATATAAGTACTTAAGTACATTGGCTATTTGCTCATTTCCAGTGAACTTAAATTCCTATCTATTAATTAGCCACCAGTTAAAGTTGACCATTTTATACAAGCTAAACCGTACTTTTCCAAATGTCTTAAGCCGTTTATCAAAATATTACACAGCGTTTGTGACAATGCAACACTTTTAAAACAACATTTTACGGAAGGGTTCTTTTAATTTCTTTTGCAAAATTAATTTAATTCTTTTTTATCAGGTTTGCCCAAGGACAAAGCTGTCTGTTTATCTCTCCTTTTGAAAGATACAGCTCACTCTACGTTCATGAACTGGAAAAAATTGAGCTATTTTTCATTTGTCAAACAATCAAGGGGCTAAATAATAACTATCGAAGTGTGCCAAGTTCCAAAACTCATACGTTCCATGCTGTTTTACTTGAACAGTTATTTCTAACAGATTCATAAAACCCGAAATTTCATATAACATCATCTGTGGCTTGTAAGAAAATCCATTTCAACAATCATGATAAATGCTGAAAGATATTAATATTGCCTCCACTGTTCTCAAACATGTAAGATCCTGATCACGAGAATTACAACTGGGAAAAAGAATACCCAATTTCATCAAATACTGGTCATCAACTTTAAGTTCAGATACTACGTAAGACCTGTAAAAATTACAGATCTCATTTTTGTGACAGATACTTGTTATTTGGTTTTGGGCATTTAGGGCTTTTGAGCACGGGTTCTATAGGGTGTAGTATTCTTTTTTCATCAGGAATTTACTTTCATATAGCCTTTATGGCCCGAAACGTGGGATGCCGTTCAGAATATGGCTTATATTTGTTCCATATTGTGCACTTTATTCATGTCAGTTAATGTCTCACAAAATTGAGAGAAAATGGCCATATGGGTTTTGCTTCAAGCAAAATCTGTTAAAAATACCTTTCTGTTATCAAGTGTAAATATATAATTAGGGCAAATTTTTATTGCAACTGCAACTTTTTTTCACCAAGTGCAATTGTCGAGAAAAGGGTAAATCCAAAGGGTGTCGTAGGGTACCACTGTGAAAAGTTATGAGCGCAACTTTTGGGAAATAAAAGCAACTTTTTGCAACTTTTGCCAATTTCTCGATAAAATCGCAAAACACACACAGCGTGTCGTGCCGTACTGCTGCTACAAATTGATGTAGCGTAAGTGACCTTTCACATCGATGATTGAAATGTCACTCATTCATGAGGCACCCGAAATTTTTGTCTTCGACCTTACAGGCCACACGTGTACGTAAACCTAGTAGATGTGAACGCCAGATAACCTTTCAAAGTGTCAATCATCCAGCTTTTAAACCCACTATTACTTGTGTGTATGGATTAACGTAAGCGTATAGTGCCACGATCTAGTTAGCCTGCTGCATGCATTTCTTATGCGGAATCCTCATGAAAAAAAGCCACTGTTTAAACTACTGTATGCGTAACCATCAATCCATTTGAGTTGTAATTTGATCAATTCAATGTCACAGTGTCAATCAGCGCTTACATTTATATTCATAGAATTTGTAGACACGATGGACAAGGCTCTGTATAAGTAGAACTTTAAAAACCACAGTCATTGCATTAGAAATTTTTCAGCTCACTCTCATAAAACTTAGAAATGCCTAAATCATCTACTTCCTTGCTACATAAAGTCCAGTCTTATGAGTTTCCGCATGAAATTTAGGCAACTCCCAAAGGAGACTTGCTTTGAAAGGTAGGCTTTAGTATTGTGAGCCATGACCGACGTTCGATTGTGCAGAAGCATAGGAAGAGAACTGAACAGCGTCAGAGACAAGCAACAGGACACAGGCAGTCTGTGCCAGCTCCTGCAAATAATCCTTCGCGGGACGAGTTGCCTGCTCGGGTCACAAGAGCTTTCTTGTCTGCGGATATACCTCTCCACAAACTCAAAAATCCTGAACTGAGGAGTTTATTTGAGTTCATGGGTCAGCGGCTATCATCAAAGTCTACCTGTAGAGCCCATGTTTTGTCGCTAGCTGACACTGAGGTGAAACGTATAACAGAGATTTGAGCTGGAAAGAACCTGTTCATGGTTGTCGATGAGTCAGATGTTTCGGGTAGAAAATTTTTCCATGTTTTGGTAGGAGATGTCAGCAGCCCAACAAAGGTTTACCTCATCTCAAGCAAGGTAAGACTTGAAATTTCTCACTTTTGAAATTTTATTATAGCAATACATGTATGATTTTGCTCTATGCAGTACATGCTCATGTAAAATATATGTACATACGTTTCCTTAACCAAGCGGTGGCGTAGAAGCAAAAGAGGGCGTTAGCACACGAAAGGCCCCGGGATCGAATCCTCCTGGTACCACAGTTTATGTGGTAAATTTGCATAAAGACCAATGCATGGCAAAGTGCCAGCAATGAAAGTAGCAAAAAAAAGCCTCAAAATAGGAAAGTTGGAATTGGATAGTCATACCAAAGACTAAAAATGGCAGCTGGTGCAGCCCTACATTAAAAGGTCTGCATAGCAACTCAAGGGTAGTCAGCTGTTTAGGCAGGGGCGTAACTCAAAACCTGAGGTACCTGCATTGGACCTCGCTTGCCCTTTACAAGCTATGACATCTCATTACCTCATTCATTGGTTACTCATTGTCATTCTCAGTAGTAGGCCTCTGTTCCTGACACATACCCCAGACTATCTCGATGTAATGGCGTGTGAGGGTCACGTCAGCTGCGCGTCACATACAGTACCTTGTAAATGCTATGATAAGCAGTAGCATTTATTTGTGCACTTCCATTCCATATAAACATAAATATGTATTTCATTCGGATTACCAAAACTGCTTTCCTTTATTTCAAGCATTGGCGGCAGATGTAAATAACACAAACACTATTCTATTTTCAGGTTTGGCATGCATCTATGAACAAAAAAGCCATCATGCACACTGTAGACGACATTATGAAAACCCTGGGAGCCGACCGTGAGCAATTTGTACTGTTACTAAGTGATTATGCAAGGTACATGACTGCTGCCGGCAAGGTTCTGAGGAACCTCTATCCTCGTCTATTCCACATCACCTGTGTGGCTCATCTCTTACATAACTGCGCTGAGCGTGTCAGGAACACGCACAAAAATATTGACTTTCTGATTGCCACAGTGAAGGCGTCCGTTATGAAGAACAAGAATTGCAATGAGATGTTTTCGGAAGTGAGGTAACCACCTGAGCCGATCATCACACGATAGGCTACGTGGTTCGAGGCAGCCTTTTATTACGCCGAAAACCTGCCAGCGGTGCGACAGATCGTCGCTTTTTTTGAAGCAGATGGGCTACTGGTAAGCAGGGTCAATGCAGCAATTGCAGAGGCCAGTCTAGCTGCTGACCTTTTCGCCGTCAAACGCGACTACGAGCCCCTGGTTCATCTCCTCGAAAAATACGAACCGCCGCAGTACACCATCGCTGACGCGCATCGTGACCTGCAGAGTCTACCATTTGCCAATTATTCTGCCGGTATGAAGCCATGCATGTACAAGCGTCTCCAAACCAACGCAGATCTGTGGAGTTTCATAGAACTACGTCGCAGTGACGCCTCTCCGGCCCTGTATGGAGAACTTCAACCATATCAGGCGACGTCAGCGAGTGTTGAACGCAGCTTCTCCGTGCTGAAGAAAATGCTCGCCAAAGGCAGAAATTTCAGGCCAGAAAATGTGGTAAAATACTTCCTAATGTTGTTCAATTCACGTGAGTAACAAATGCTTGCAGAGTGAAGTTCATGTAGACACTGTAGAGAAGTTTGCTGACACTGAGACTCTTTCTTATAGACTTGTGTGTGTTTTTCTTTGTTGTGTACTGTGTAGCTCAGTAGTTTTCCTTTGTTACTTCATACATGTACAAGTAGTTCACATATAGTATTTTTTTTCTGCAGCTTTTCAGTGCAACGTTTGAGAAAAATAAATGCAACTTTTTGCAACTTTTGCCAAAATAAATGCAACTTTTGAGATTTTTTAGAGCAACAAAAAATTGCCCTAATTATAATTTTTATTGTTAATACAGCTGTTGGGGCGAGCTGCAGCTACCAACTGGTTCGCTAGGAGGCTAGCTGCGAATACCCAATTAGGAGTTCGGGAGACCAGCGGCAGGAAGTAAGGAGATAGTGGAACCTTACCTCCTAAGAAATATCTCAAAACTCCGCTTTACAGCTTCCTGTGACAATGCGATTAAAGGTCACAATAACCCTTGCCTTCAACTATGGGTTAAACACTAAACCTTCTGCTGCCTGGCGGTCAATTGCTACAACACAGGCTACAGGTGAGAAAACCTCAATGATGGAATAGGCCCAGCAAGCCACCATCCGAGATTGAAAACGCTACGACTAATCAGGGCATACGAATAAACGGACTGCTTAAATGGACTTAAACATGGAACACTGAACACGGATTACGATTACGAAGTGGGATTCTTAATGTTGGAACAGCTAAAAACAAACACGAAGAACTAATTAATATGATGGAAGAGAGGAAAATTAACATGCCAGGGCTCTGTAAAACAAGGGAGAAAACTTCAGCTAAACAGACCTTACATGATAACCATACATATATACACAGTGGATCAACAGATGGGAAACATGGAGCAGTAATAATCCTCTTAAAACCACAGCTAGACAACTTACAGATCATAAAATAACCATCAACAGACTCATGTGGATCAAACTGAAACGGAAACAACACAAACTAATGATACTTCAGGTCTATGCCCCACAAGAAGGAAAATCTGATCAGGAAAAGGAGGAGATTTTTGAGCTAGTTCAGACCACAATTGACACTGAAAGAATTGACGAGGAAGTTGTCGTTATGGGGGACCTTAATGGGTATGTGGGTAGTGACAGGACAGGATATGAATATATCTTAGGATATTTTGGCTTTGGAAACAGAAACGTAGACGGAGAGAGACAGCTTGACTTCTGCAACAGAAACAATGAGTTATGAAAACATACTTAAAGTACCATCCCGGCCATCAATGGACGTTGTATGGTTTAAACAGCAATATAGGAGACTATAACTAAAAAAAACAAATAGACCTATTTCTAACTAACAGCACATTACTGATTAGAAACTTCAAACAAATTCCATTTGCATCACTCGACTCCGATCATAGATTAGTGGTCATGGATACAGAGCTGATAACGCCTCAAATGAAACCCATCAGACAGGGCAAAAAGTTTTTTACTGCAGGAATAAAGTCTGAAAAGGGCAAGGGTAACTTTAAAGACGCTCCAAAGAAAGAATTCACGTCATGAATATATAGACTAAGTAGAACAATATCAGAAATTCAATTATAAATGTGATTGACAACACTGTAGGCTTTTACTACACATCGATTAACAAAATAAAAAAGATGCCGTGGCGGACGGACGAACTGAAGTAGAGTGTGAAAGAGAAAAATAGTCTTTTGCAATGGATGAAACATAAAACAGCAGAAGCCCGACAAGCTCACGTCACAACTAGAAACGCTTGTAATCTAATAAGAAAGAAGTACAAATCTGAAACATGAAACTCTTTGCGTGAAGACCTAGAGACCGACTTCGATGGTAACAAGAAATTCATTTATAAAATTGCTAAATCATATCGTAGTGGACACCAAGAAAGGATTTTTAACATCACGGACAGTTTAACCAATGAATTCTTACAAGATCCTAAAGAAATAAACTAAGCATGGAGCATTAACTTCAACAACACGCCAAATCATAATAGTAAACAACAACAAGATGAAGAACATAAAGCATATTTGTGCAGAGAAGACTCGTTTGTATCAGTTGCCCTGATAGATACATTTGAAGTGAAAAATACAATTTAAAGAGCTAAAAATGGAAAGTCACCTGCGACATTATCCCCAATTAGGTCTATAAGGCCGGTGGCTCTAGAATGGTTACGGTTACCAAACCCACACATATGTTTAACTCGGCCTACTCAACAGAAAAAATACCACCATAATGGCATAATGGGGGAAAGGCATAATATGTCCCATTTAGAAACACATTGGTGACCAATTTAGATGTGATAATTATAGAGGATTCTAAACTTTATGGACTCAAAGGAAGCCATAGATGTATGGATATCACGCTAAGGATGTCCAGAGAGCCTTACACTGAACCACTGGACCTAATCATGAAGATAAAGAACCCCTTAAACGTATACGTCGGCCTTACATGAAGAATACCAGTGAGCACCTAAGACGAGCCCTCCGACAACACAACATTCAATGCTCCTTCTTCATTTCATCAACCTTAAGGAAGATCCTCTCAAAACCAAAAGACTCAGTTCCACTTGAAGTGAATCAAAGCATTCGTTGGGTCAAAGAGAAAAGGAACACAAGAGAACTGTTCAGAAAGGTGACACTAAGAATCATGAAATAGCCGAACACTGCTGGACACAGGATCATACCTTTGACTGGGAAAATAAAAGAATTATAGACAAGGAAATCAACACAACAACAAGAAAAATAAAAGAAATAATCCATTCATTGCAATGCAGCAATCACATCAACAGTATATCCTACACCCTTCCAGTAATATGGCTTCCAGCACTGAAGAAAGAAACACAACAAACACAAAAAAGGTATGGCGCCACTTCCGGAAACAACTCTAGCCCTGTCTACACCCACGTCCGCAGTACCAAAGTATAAAATAGCCGTATCTAATCATTTCAGTAGCCTGACGATGGGAGAAGTGTCTCTCGAAACGTAGCTCGGAAAAAGCTTACGACTCATGACATGATAAAGCTCTTACATCTAATTAAAGAGGAATCTCCCTACTCAACCACTTTACAAAACTTTACGAGTCTGTACTAGAAAACGTCTGCAAGTGTTGAACCTCACTTTGGACCTTCACAGCATGGTCTTACAAATGATAAAAACACAACAGACAATGGATGTTACTGGGAATTTTACCAACAATACATAGCTCTCCTGGACCTAGTAAAAGCCTTCTATCGGATCCCACGAAATGCCATGTGAAAAACATTGCATAGTATGGAGTGGCACCATCACTGATAAGAGCAATCAACAGTACATACCAGACAAGTCTGAACTATGTCTATACTGGTCAAGTCAATGAAATCTGGTTTGAAACCAGTTCTGGAGTGAGAATGGGCAGCATTCTTTCAACCATCCTATTCATTGCATACTTAGATCAAGTAATCAAGGAAATTGCTCAAGACCACCCAACACATCACACTTTGGCCTATCCTGATGATATGAATGTTTCAAAAAATACCATATGAAAAGAAACCTCCCAAAAACTGGGGTGTTTGGCCATGAACAGAACAACAACAGAACTAAGTGTTACAATAGATGGAGTTCAGTTACAACAGGTGAAGTTTTTCAAAGACCTTGGATCCATCATTACCAGCAACAATGTACAACACGAATTAATATCTTCTATCCCGCAGAACATCTCTCGCTGTTGTACTAGAAGATCCACCTACAGCGACCGTGTTACATAGAGACAACTGATCATGTTTCAACTCAATATGTCCAACTGACAGGCGTCAGTCTAACTGGAGTTAGGCGAGAAAGGTGAAAAACGTTATTGCAGCTACTGCAAAGCGGCTTTTTTCAGAAAATTGTGAAAACCTTTTCGCGGATAAAGTTGGGAGAGCAAAAGATGCAACAAATGTAAAACAAAAAAGTATGAAGTACACATCAAAACAGAAAAGTAACTCTATGTACAGATGTGGCTTCTAATCCTGCTTAGGGTGAATGAGGGAAAAAAACAAAAGCTACATTGGTGTTCATAACAAACACTGTGGTAAACTGTGGCGATGTGTTCTCTTGTCTTTGTAATTCTACCAAGTAACTATTTATAGGTTGCTTTGAAAAAAGTGAGTATGAAAACTGATACACCCCTTATGATATTTGACATTAAAAGAGTAAACCTTTTGTGTTCATTTCGAAAATTGGTGCATCGTTTGTACATAGACAATGATGTAGAGTTGGACGTGTCTGTGTTGCACGTCTTTCTGTATTTATTACTGCTTTCATAATTGTATCTAAGCCAAGTGATCCCACATGATCAAGAATGAGTTTTCCAATGGTGAGCAAAATATGGGTATACCTATTCACCTGGTTTCCTTTATGGAAATTTCTTTAACTCCTTTAACTTTTTATGTAATCTTTCTTTTGATTCTTTCGTGTTTTACTATCTTTGATTTGTTTATCTTCCCGCCTCAGTGGACATTAAAGGTGGAGTCAAGTCGTAAAAACTTACAATTTCAGTCAGGCTCTTTCACAATCAGAAGATAATAAGTAAAGTGTTTATATAAAAAAACCAAACAAAATAAATTATTTGACAATATCGAAAAAAGGCAGGGTTCCTTTCTTTACATTTTGTAAAATTCAATTTTTGGTGAAAAAAATCTAGTAAAAACACCATACTTGGAGAGAAAAAAGCAAATTAATTTCTCACAAAACAACAGAAAAAACCCAGATGACCAATCGAAGCACGAAATGAAGTAAACAAACTATTGTAGGCCTTTTCTAAAAAGTTTTGCATTTAAGAAAAAATTTTTACAAAATAACTTTGTCAAATGTTTAAGTTACTATTCTGATTATTGGACGGAATTTTTGAGCAAATCGATCACAATACTTTAGAGCTTTATTTGGTAGTACTTCATATTTCTACTGGAACGACTGACTTTTGCACCCTTGATAACACTA
The DNA here is from genome assembly GCA_003991215.1 of Morbakka virulenta. Taxonomy (NCBI): domain Eukaryota; kingdom Metazoa; phylum Cnidaria; class Cubozoa; order Carybdeida; family Carukiidae; genus Morbakka; species Morbakka virulenta. The sequence continues at coordinate 1,227,179 of RDPX01000155.1, forward strand.
TATACAAGATTCTTTTGACAGTAGGTCAATACATTATCCAATGTTCAACCAATCCTCCAACCGTCAATTCCAGGTTTCTTAATCACATTGGTGAAAAGGAATTTCTGATGTTTCTGAAATAAAAACTCTATTTAAAAGAATTCGGCTAATGTATGTTTTCAGTTATTTAAAACAGTGCTTTGCATTAATAATGTAGTATTACATTCTTCCTCTATGCTCTATACCATTTGTCTTTCCTATTAGGTTTTACACACATTTTTCAATTTTCACGGATCAATCAAATTTTTAACTTATCAATAAATAAAATTGGCCACGTTAAACATTGAGGCTCTTCTTAATATCATATTTCGCTGTTGCTTCCAAATACAATTTTTCAGAGAATAAATCTGATACTGGATCATTACTTGATAAGCTTTGTTTTTTTCTGCAAAGAATGTAGTGAAAAAAAAATTTTTAAAACCATCCAATACATTGCTCAATAGAAATAAATTCTATGAAGATTATGATAAAAAATCAAAACGAGAGGTAGCAGTGGTGATGATAATGTCATTGAGAACATTTTATGTTTAATTTCCATTGACTAAATCAGTGACAGATCTGTGATAATTTCTCCACCCCAAATAATACTGACAATTTAGAAGAATCTTATAGACTTGATTTTACTTGAAATATTTGCAATTTATATTGTTATTCAACACAATGAATAACAGTGAATGTGGTTTCCATGTTTCTTGAACAAACATCCTGGATACTTATATACCCTTTCAAGAGTTCCCCCTCCATAAGGGTGGAATTTCCAAAAGGAATCAGCTCAATGAACAATTTTTACTAAAGCAGTAGGTCAAGTATTAATAAAAAGTGTTCTGTTGACCTTATGTTCAGCAATACGTGTTGCGATATTGATGAAAGAATTAGTAAGAGGTTCTCTAGAAGAGAAGCGTCTTTTAGGATAGGCACCAAATACCGGAAGACACTTATTAATGTGGTACTCAATAAACAACACAAAGACGATTCAAAAAGAGGCTCGTCTGCCAGCACATAAAATTCACGAAAAAAACATAAAAAATCTGCTAGGAAAAAAACTTAAATCTAATTTTCAAAAAATAGCTTTTATGGTGTTTACTTCCATATTATACATTGAAGAATAACGAAAATGCGACAGTGACAACCTCATCATTTCCGCTTTTCATCAGTTCATAAGAACTATTAACGGATGGCTGCCTATTTTTCACATAATTACTTTTTTCTTTAAACACATCAATTTAAGAATACTGTTATTTCACTAAGTAAATCAAGAATGAATACTTAATATACAAAACCCTTTGTACAAAGCACCCATATTATATGCCTTGCAGGGCGTTTTATTAACATTTTTCAGTCAACGTGGCCTCCTCATTTAAAAAACCTTAATCACAAAGGTATTTCAGTTGTTCCTCCGACTTGATACATCCTGATAAAGTAACGTATAATTAAAAACGTCCCGTACAAAAAAATACTACTATGTTTGCAGAATTGTTTACAGTTTGTCTCTTGCTCAAATAATAGGAGGGAAAAATCATATATGGACGGAATAAGAAGCATTCATCTCTATTTCTAATCAGTACATTTCCCATAATTGACTTCTAATTTTGCCATTCATCAACTGGTGGCTTATTTATGTAGGAGAGAACCACATAATCACGTTATAAAACAAAATATTTGTTCCATCGGTACGCAAAACACAAGAGGGGCACAAAAATAATAATTAGTGAATGTATTAATTTATTTATGTCAAAGTTTCCAGTCATCTGCCTAGACATTTCAGTTTCAAATGACAATGCTCTATCATGCCTCCTTTTTAACGTAAAGGTCCTATTCGATGTAATTTTTCATTCTCCATCAAAGGCTATTTTATTAGAATTATACCTGACTCAGTCTCGTATTCAATCAGTTACAGTAAGAAGCTAAAAACATCACTGACTCCCAAATGACTCATGCATTCTCATTCTGTAAGCTTTAGGTTGAAAACTTCTCCAGACAGAATTTTCATAAAAGCCACAGGAACACTCTACATCAGTACAACCACACTCTTGTCACTGTTTTAAAGACTGCTCATCGCAGTGACTGACAAAATTTATCTTTCTTAACAAGAATAAAGCCCTCTTCTCCAATACTTGTTTGTAACCATGCTAATACAATACATTACAATTCATTCTAAAAATTACCCTCCGAGTCTGGTTTCCTTATCCATTTGAATTGATAATATTAACTAATATTCCCTGTATTCTGGGGTAAAAAAGCCAAACAAAAAGAGCTCGAATTGTAATAAAATTTACACAACAAGTGGGTTTTTTTACACAGTGGTATTCCAGATGTATCAGTAACTAACAATTATGCATTTGTTGAGTGTATGTATTCACAAAGAAATAGATGTTGAAATTAAAATAACTTCACCCCCTATTTCTCAGTAAAAATGGTATGATTAAAGTTAGAAGAACAAACAAAAAGTGTGAGGATAATTATGATGATGCATACAGAACACTTCGAGTAGAATTGTCATTCAAGTCCATCAAGTATGATAAGTGATCGTCGCGGCTACTTGTGCAATGTCATAGAAAATTCTTATACTAGTATTTCAATTCCTGGGTACAATAATTGGAATCTCAGACCTTTGGCTGGAAATTTGGCAGAAATGTTGCAAAACTAGGAAGTTATGGCAATGTAGGCCATTAATACAAGAGAAACCTAGAGATAATAAGACAATAGAGGAGCCAATCTGAAACAAACAACTATTTCGTCCAAAATATATTCATTGGAAATCCCTTTTGAAACTTTATTTTTATTATCTGATGAACGTATGCTTGATATGAGAGTAAGAACTTAACTACTCATTCTATTGATATAAAGTAGAAGACAATAAATGAGACAGTTGATGTACAGTAAGTTAAGTTTCGATAATGGAATACATCAGCTATCATGGTTACTCACAACTAGCACAAAATTACAATATCAATAAAAAAGTACGACAGATGATAAAGTATGAAATATAAATTGATAAATAACCCTAGATAAACAAGCCTACGTAAAGTCAAAACAAGTGTTTAAAACACTAAAACAAGAAAATACTTTTATCTACGTGACAAGAATGCCATGTGTTATTAAAAATTAAAAATAGACTATTTTACAACAGAAGATTCTACAATGACAAAATCAATAACAAAAGTAAAGATGATATCTCAGGCCGCTCTCGGAAGGCCCTTGAGCATGGTTACATGTTTAATTTTCAAAATCAGGGTAGAAATACTCCTTCACCAGTTAATCAAAAGTGTCACAAAGACAACATCTGCACCAGATAACCGACGGACTGAAGTATAAAACAAATCAACATTATATGAAGTATGTTCCAAAAATCGTAAACACTATCAATACAGAAAAAGATAAGTTGGATGCGAATCAAGAATGATCCAACGTACAAAACATTAAGCCCATTGTTTGTAGTGAGGGTTTTTAAGAAATTATGAGCTTTGTCATAAGTTCTGTACCAGAAGCAAACGTTGTAGTCTATCAGTCTTTATTACATATACGTGGTGAAGCAAGACTAAATCATTTGGCAATGGCAATATTGGCAACTCTAAAGAAAGCAAGAGTTAACTTCTGGAACCTCTTTTCTAAGCTTATATATAATAAACTTCTATAAGAAAACGTATTTAAGTTTCCCAACAGACAATGGTATGTTGCAAGTTTCCTGTTTAATAATACTATATAAGACTATTAAAAATTAATTACATCCAAATCTAACCACCCATTTGAGAACGTTTTATGGGAAGTCAATCGGATATTACATNAGCTTTGTCATAAGTTCTGTACCAGAAGCAAACGTTGTAGTCTATCAGTCTTTATTACATATACGTGGTGAAGCAAGACTAAATCATTTGGCAATGTCAATATAACTTCTGGAACCTCTTTTCTAAGCTTATATATAATAAACTTCTATAAGAAAACGTATTTAAGTTTCCCTACAGACAATGGTATGTTGCAAGTTTCCTGTTTAATAATACTATATAAGACTATTAAAAATTAATTACATCCAAATCTAACCACCCATTTGAGAACGTTTTATGGGAAGTCAATCGGATATTACATCCCTTACAAAGCGGTACAATATGAATCAATTTTGTACTGTTAACTGCCAAGTATCAGGCTTCGTATGCCAAAGTCACATTGGCCCAGGTTACATAAACTAGGCAGTTACTATGCTTGATTTTCTTGAAAGGGGATAAGTGTGGCGGGAATTACCTTGCTTTTTGCCATTTATGTGAACAAGTAAAGCCAGTGTAAAACTAACCCTATAAATAAAAGTAATGTTCAGAACGTATTTAGATACACAGCTGTTCATTATTTAAATTGTTTACGCATGCTCCTCGTGTTTATCATGTGTAAAATATTGAGTCAACTAGTAATAACTGCAGAACAAAATATGAGTGTCCGATTTAATTTGTCAACAAGGAAAAAATAGTTATAATTCAACTAATAGTTTTACGATATTTCCTGATGAGAAAAATATTGTAAAACTACTCATTGCGCAATAGTCAACCTTATTCTCCTTGTTTCATTTAATGTATATATATATATATATTTATATATATATATATATTTATATTTATATATATTTGTGTGTGTATAGCTAAATGTTGAGTTTTTGTAGTTAAATGAGCAAATACGTCAAAGGGATTCCTTGCTTTAACCCCAACGGCATACCCACGAATTTGTGGTACGAAGGAAGAGCAGGAAACAGGCTTTTAGCTTGTATTTAATGGTCATGAGTTCGAGCTTGAAACAGACAGAAAAACCGCTTCAATGTATCTTTTAAAAGACGTCCTAACCATCACCGAGGAGTGAGCAACGGGTATTGAGACTACAATGTCACAGTTTCAAGCTTGTATACAATCTGGGACGACATGCTTTACTGCAAATGAATCACCATGACTTGAATGATTTTAGTAGTGAGATCGAAGTGTCATACGATAAGTAACAGAGGAGGCAATCATTGTTCCCTTCACAATGGGTATATGTGTATCAAAAACAAACTGTATACCATTGGAATTTTTGGGGGCCAGAACACATAATTGCAATTTCTATTACCTTACAAGAGAGAAATAGAGAAAGGGTTATTTACAAACAAAAGTGTGGTAGCCCACGATTGACATTAATGCGGCACTTTTTGTAAATCCTGTCACCGATGTCAAGTTGTTGGGCAGTGAAATCTTCCAGAACTAACGAAATGAAATAAAACAGCGCAGGTGTTTTGCTCAATCTTTGGGGGACCGCTGTCGTAGGAGAGAGTCTGCTAATTGTTGTGGGCTAATACTGTTGTTAATACCAGGTTTTGATTATGCATTTAACCATCAAGAGACAAAAAGTGTGAATACCCTTATTTATTTGTTTATTTATTTAAGTATTCATTTATTTATCTATTTATTTACTAATATTTATACAGAATAAAAAATACAGCTTTATATTAAAAATAATACAATATATAAAATAAAAACTGTTATCAATGTTTGTCCCGTTAAACAGTTTCATAAACTAAGAATAAAAGGATAGGAAAATAAAGCCTATAAAACTATCGAAACTTGGAAAAATGAATAAATACACTTTAGCAGTGTACAGTAGCAGAGCAAAATGGTACTTGTCCAGCGACAGTGCTATATGATTGACCCTGAAATGTTCAAAATTGAATGAATACAAAAAAACTAGAATTGACAATGACGCAATTTTGGACTTAAGAAAGGTCTGAATTTGAAAATGATGCTATACAATTAGGACTGAAGATACTGAATTCGACTAGAAATCAATTAAAATTGGAGATCAACTTTAATAGGACTATCTAATATCAAGTCATAATTTATTGAAGAAAATAACTGTCATAATAAAAACTTGCTTTTGCTACCTCTTGCCTCATTTTTGGAAGTTTGATCCTCAGTTCATTGTTTCTGGTAAGTAATGAGTGACGATGTACCTCAAAGTGATTTTCAAAAGTTCCATGATTAAAATCTTTTGAGATACATTTCATGACCAATGCCTGTATTGAGAATCATTCGATTGCCAATAATGTTAGATATTCGAATTTCCAATGCCCTGTATTTCAATAGCTGTGTTGGGGTAAAACTGGCCTTTAATGATGGCTTGTTGGTTAATATAGGCATATTCATCATTTTGCAGATTATAACAATGGCCTCTTTAGTTAGGCTGCTTCTCATGTTTGCCAGGAGACAAACTCTACCACAGGCTTTCTTGCAAGCTCTTTCAAAGTTTGATGACAATAAAAGTTTACTATCTAGATTTCCAAGGTTAACATTTTCTGTGACAAGATTTAATATGGCATCGTTGTATATGACTTGAAGACCTCTCCCATGTCTCGCTAATTGTTGCGAGCTTATAAAAGCATCATTTCAATTTTCCCTTTTACAAGTTTAGAAGCAACTCGTTTAGTTCATAATACCTTGCAATATTGCAGATATCACCGTTAAAACTACTCTCGGTAAGTTGCACATCTTTATCAGCAAACAGGATCACAGTATCATCTGAATATTGAAAACTGTTGCAGTAACTGGCATGGTCTTCGAAGTCATTGGTGAAAACTATGAATATAGGTGCTTCCAGAACTGATACTTGTGGAACGCATTAAAAATATATATTTTTTACTTGTGATTGAATATTGTTTTGCTCTACATATTGCTCTACGTATTGAATAAGTAGTTTGTGAACCAAGAATGTTCTGGTCTACTGACACCATGTAAAATAAGTTTTTCCAGTGAGATTCTATGACCGATGGAATCGAATGCTTTCGACAGGCATAAAAGCAAAGCACCAACCATTCTTCCCTGATCTGGATGTATTGTTACAGAGTCACTGAGTAATGTCGTGACAAGTTTGGCAGAGCGATCTTTTCCCAATCCAAACTCACAGCCTTTTAACATATTGTTTGCCTTAAGGTAAATTGATTATGGACTGCAAGTTCCAAGAGTTTTAAAAGTACAGAAAGGATTGAAATTGTTCGGAAACCTGACTTAAATATGGGATTACTTTTTGCAGACTTCTACAACTCCAGTACAGTACTAGTGCTTGATGACATTTTGATAATGTAAGAAATTAATTTGGCAATAACAACAATAGAGTCTATTGACATGTTTGAAGAGATCCCATCCGTGCCAGCTGCTTTGCTTCTATGAAGCTTACGAAGTTGCTTTTGTACATAGACGGTTGACATATATGAGAACTTGAAAATTGACTTTGTAAGGAGTTTGCATTTTTCGTGGTATCTTCAAACACAATCTGTTAATGGAAAAACTGGTATTTAAATTTTGGTGACGATATTCGAAAAAAAATGTCAAAGTTATTCACACGACTTTAAGGTCTTTCCAGTTTCGCAAAGTGTTTCTACTTTTGTCAGGATTTTTTTTATTCCATTCTAAAACTTGCGTGGACTTAATCGGTTTTCATTCAGCATTCGATGCTGGTGTGTGGCTTTTGCTTTCTTTGTAGTGTTAGTGCAAAGACGTCTTTGTTTTTAAAAAAGGCATATCAACTAGAAGCATCATTTTAAGCTCGAGCCTTACGCAATAGGCAGTCTCATTTGTTCATTTTCTTTTTGAGATCTTCATGTACCCATTTGCATGGTTTTCCTTTCACACGTTTTTCGGTGAACGAAGCATGGATATCAAACAGAATTTGCAACTTTGACATAGGGTAATTAACTGCAATGTTTACAGCTTTCGTGCATTAATAGGGGGCCAATCGATGTTGCATGCGTCATTCAATAAGATATTATGACCGTAATTTCTTTAGCCTCTGCATTTTTTTAATTTCTGGATATTTATTTTCGGTGTAAAAGAAACCATATCAAGATCGCTAAGATTGTACTCACAGTGTCAACTGAATGGTAGCCATTCATTTTATTAACAAAAATCAAGTCGATTGACGATGAGCTTTTCCATTGTTTTTTGTTGCTGACTTCGCCATTTGTTTGTAATCATTAAGTCATTAAACTTTTGAATTCCTTATTGAACGGCACTTTCCTTGTTTCTCTTTCCTTCTACCATTCCTTTACCATTCAACAGTATTATCTTTCAAATCTGTTTCCAATACACTGATAATATCAATTTCGTTGTGTGACATAACAAAATTCTTGAAAATCACCAAAGTTATTATGAATACCACAAACATCTTGGTGAACAAACGTCAGGCCTTTTCATGACGAAGTCTGCATATATTCTTTTCTTGTATGTGACGTTGGAGTTGGCAAACAAGGTTCAGCTATTCCGCACAAAAATACAGAAAAACAATAATATGAAAAAACAATTTTTTTTGTACAAGCTTATGACCGCTCTTGCCCTTACCATGCATCAGTGTTTTCCTCAAAGTAAATACAGTGTAAATCAATCTTTCGTTAATCCAAATAAACCTTTCTGGATACTCGATTTTCAAGTACAGATGTAGCTCGATGAAAGGAAATGTCAAGCTCGTTGTAAATGTACCAATAAGGCAGTTCAATAAGTCATAAACGTTTAAAATAACAATCCAATCTGTCAATAGTAAAAATATTCTAAGAGGGTTAACGACGATGCTAAAACTCGACTGCCAGTCACGGCCAGTGAGAGTGATAAATAAGTGAGTCTCTTCTTGCCCACATATTCACGTCTCAACTTTCCACTGACTCAACATCAGCATTTTTAGTGTTTGGTAGGGAACTGAAGGTAGTTTTACTGATGAAAGGGCAATCTCCCTGGTTTAAAGAGCTTTAAAGAGCATGACTGGTGACACAAATTGGAATTTAAAGAGTGTTATGATGATGAGCGCGGCGTAGTAAACAGTTCACTTGACCCTGGAGACAAAGTTCTGCTGAAAGACATTGGAACTTCTGGAAAACTAAGACCGAACATTGCAATTATTCCATATGCAATTTTGACAAAAGAGCAGAATGAAATAATGGTGAAATCAGAAGATAGACAACATACGTAAGAGCCAGTTTATCTTGCCAGTAAACGTTACACCAGACCAATTGAAAAGAACGGAATCTCAAGAAAAATTAAAAATTAGGCCTTTCCATATGACCAGACTATCTGAAAGCTTTAAAGACTACGTGATGCATCAACCAATATCAACACTTTGTTTGGGAGAAAAAAGAGGGAAACTACTCTGAATCTTTAGCTGAAAGTGTTACTTTTGATAAAAAAAAGCAGAATTTACACTTAAAGGTCGGGTAACTGAAACAGAGATTGTGTTTATTATTGACGAGAAAAAAGTGATTATTAAATATAGGAATTAAGTATTGACTGGAAAGAAGTTTTCCAATTTTGAAAGAGATTTTACAAGCTAAGCTCTTTTCAGAAACAGCTGGAGTTGATAGGTTACCTAAAATGGCACAAGACCACAATTTAGGAAAGAAAAGAAAGTAAAATAAACTACTTCTACCAAAACTGGTTGGTCCATACTGATAAAAAAACTGTTTCAAGAATTGAATGGATAGAAGACTTATGAAACTGGGACATCATATTCTGATTCCAAATAAATTAGGACCATTATTTGGGGCAACTAAACGGAGCATAGGGCTAATGTAGAAAAACTGACAGATCATAGAGGAGAGATGAACAGAAAAAAGTCAATCTGATGTAACCATCACAGAGAAAAAAATGGAAAAAAACTTGGTGATACTCCTAATTGGAAATCTCGTAGGGTGTAACCTTGTTCTGGGCTTATTGTTAAAGAACTAAAACTCTATATGTATAAATTGCACAATAGGTATAACAAAATCTATTAATAGATACAAGACCAGATGATAAAAGTTTGGACATTACTCGCTATAAAAATATACTTCAAAGAGTAACATAGTCAGAAACTCTCTCTCTCTCTCTCTCTCTCTCTCTCTCTCTCTCTCTCTCTCTCTCCTCCTC
>RDPX01000155.1:1237466-1287471 GCA_003991215.1 Morbakka virulenta
CTCTCTCTCTCTCTCTCTCTCTCTCTCTCTCTCTCTCTCTCTCTCTCTCTCTCTCTCTCTCTACTTTGGAACTTACTGACAACTTTTACATCCAATGAGATGTACAAGTTTTTCGAGGATTCAAGCATACTCGAGGAGTAAAAAGGTTGCAGTACAAATAAAAAAGGATAATCATGAAAGAATTGAAAACAAAAAAATTATTTATGGCAAACACATATTATGAAAAGCCCTATCTCATATTGCCTCATTTCTGGCTACCAGAACGTCTGAATTTCTTCAAGGTAGCACTAAACATCAGAGGTATGTTGGAAGAAAGCATGGAATAAAAAGCTGATTTGACTTCTTGTCCAAAGTCACAGTTAATATAACTATCAACTTAGGAATCTTGCTGATGAATACCGTTGTGTTCTTGAGAATTTCACATTTATCAGTAAATAAAGAAGCATTTTAGATTCAAAGAACACCCAGCTCATAAAATTACAAAACAACATAAAAATGCAGTAACTGCTTAAAAACTAAAAACAATTATTTTGGGCGATGACAGCTTCTCACGATAAGGCTGTCTTGAAAGGTTAAGTTTAGCACTGTCATTATTAAATAATTTATTGTCATTAATTCTAAATTGTTGATTCTTAAGCCAAAGGGATAAGTCAACGCTTTAACTTCTGAGATAAGAATGTCTACAGTACATTGACTATGTACAACTTTGGATGTCGTACATGTCTAAATGGTTTTGTGGTCAGACAGTTGGTTGGTTTAACAAGAGTATTGTAAGAAGTGCTATTTGAGACTGAAGACGAAAATCATTTTCTATTTCTACCTGATATGAATATGGGTGTTTGGTCTCACGTAAAATTTTAGCTTTACTTGTCCATCCATTATTACTATGAATGCATAGTGTCATCTATTGTAAATTGTGGCAGGTCTTTTGTTTTTTAACTTTTGAGAAAGAGATAGCTTTCGTAGTTTGAAATGTAGATTGGATTTTAGGGGCACTACTTCTAGTTAACGTCTCATTAACTTGTATGAGGTTAAGGATTATATTGATCGGATGTTGCTCATAGTCTGAGAAGATATCCTGCTTGATCGTCATTGCTTTCCACGTGTGTCCATGAAATTGTGGGAATTTAATAAGTTATAAATGGTTCTGATTTTGATGCATTCTTATGTTTGAGGAAGGTAAGGGAGTGCTTGGCTATGTCACTGATCTTCTTATTTGTTCTCTACCAATAGAAAAATTCTGTCTAGAATTTACCTTCATTCAAGCTATGCTGAGGTGACCTTTATGAAGAAGCTTTTCTGATCTTAATACGGAAGGTATTATTATAATGCATTGACTATTGACAAGAATACCATCACTCCAGGACCTTTGGCATCAAGTCAGCATCTGTTACTATCAGGAGATCATGGAAAACCTGGCCAGTGGTCTGCCTGGAGTTGCAGTCTTCCAAGAAGACATGCTCTTGGAAGACTGCAACAAGTCTGAATGACAAGGGACTCAGGTCCAGACTTTAAAATTTCTCTTTGCTCAACTCAGTGTGAAATACCTTGGACACACTTTATCAGCTGAAGGGATCTCTAAAGGATCAAAAGTTGAAGCATTATTAAATACAAATGTATCAATCCTTAAGTCTTTTCTGGAGTTAGTTTACTTCTACAGGAAATTTTATAATAAAGTATCATGGTATCAACATAACATGTACATAGATCGTGCAGATCAAACTAACTAAATCCAAAACAAAAAACAAAATGGGCTGTAGTGATTGGCAGGACAGACATGGGCAACCGCTGTACTGAGGCACTGATGTCACTGGGCTGCACAATCTCTAACATTCTCCCACTCAGACCTGAGGCACCAGTCCCATACTTTCCGACAGGCGCTGAAAACAGTCTCTGAGCAATGGCTTTGTTAGTATATCAGCTATCATTGACTTTGAGTCACAGTATTGCAATTTGATGTTTTCCCTTGCTACTTCATTCCTTACAAAATGATATTTAATGTCAATGTGCTTTGATCTCTTATGGTGCACTGGATTTCTTGTCATTGCAATAGTAGCTTGATTATATTGCATCATCAGCACTGTGCCTATCTCTACTCCAATTTCGCCAAACATTTGCTTTAGAAATAAGCCTTCTCTTGCAGCTGTAAAGTGCGTTTGGGTGAGGCACGAATTGTAACGAGAACAAGCTCCCACTGCAAATTGAATGTCTGGTCTGGTTGGTAATGCAGCATAAAGTAAACTTCCAACCATTGACTGATAGTTCTTTTGATCAACGGTTTCAGACCCATCATTTTTACACAAAACAACATTTGGATCAGCAGGCATAGCAACTGTCTTTGCATCTTCCAATTTGAACTTTTGCAACATATTATTGATGTATGCTTCTTGATTAAGATGAATTCCATCTTCAGTTTGTTTAATTGCTACACCAAGAATAAAATGTAATGGTCCCATATCAATCATTTTAAATTCTTTAATCAAATCAGACTTTAACTGTTACATCTGTAATTAATTTTCTGTCATTAACACTAAATCATCTACATAGGCTGTGATTAAAATCAGAGGATCCTTTTTAACAAAAACACAATAGTCACTTTCACATCTTTCGAAAGCTAAGCCTTGTAAATACGTTGTAAATCTTTGATTCCAACAACGTGGACTTTGCTTGAGTCCATACAACGAACGCTTCAATTTACACACCAAGTTTTCTCTGCCTTTTTCTGCATAACCGAGGGGTTTGTTCATATAAATTTCCTCATCTAAATAACCATTTAAAAATGCTGTTGTGACATCCATTTGATCAATTAGTAAATCATTCTGTACTGCAAAAGAAAGCAGTGTACGTAAAGTATCGAATCTTACTACTGGAGAAAATGTCTCATGATAATCAACACCATATCTCTGAGAATATCCCTTTGCAACAAGTCTTGCTTTGTATCTCTCAATTGATCCATCCTCCTTGTATTTAAGTTTGAATAATAAGCTTTCGGTTTTTCTCATCAAATAATCTGTGGGCAGTAGAATTTGGTCCATAACCAACCAATCGTAATTTCTCAGCTTTTGGTATAAGCTTCCTGCGCTCTGTTTCCGGTAACAACCCGTATCCATAGCAACCAAAAAACGTATATTGTCTACTCTTGGCTTTCGACCAAAAAATCTTTGATAGGGGGTGACGCCTATTGTAGTCATTGGCATATGATTGTGAATATAAACTGCAGCTCCCACTGATTCAGCCCATAAGTTACGTGGTACATTTGCATGTGCAATTTGGGCACGAGCAATTTCATTAGTGGTACGGTTAAGTCTCTCTGCGACGCCATTTTGTTGGAGAGAATGTGGTACAGTTTTTTGATGCACAATTCCTTTCATCTTTAAATAGTCTTCAAATTGCTTAGACGTATATTCTCCACCATTCTCTGTACGTAGTACTTTGATCCTTTTCTCTGTTTGATTTGCGACTTCCGCTTCATACTCCTTAAACTTTGAAAAAACTTCATTCTTTGTACGCATGAAATAGACGCGACAAATCCTGCTATAATCGTCAATGAAGGTTATAAAATACTTTGCACCGCCATAAGATGCTGTTGACATCGGTCCACACACATCACTGTGCACAAGTTCCAATATATCATTTGTACGCACCTCACCAATGGGTTTAAAGGCCTTTCTAGTTTGCTTTGCTTGTGAGCAACCTTCACAAAATGACATATGTAATCTACCATGCTGTGGTAAATGAGCTCCTCGAATTAGGCCTTTTCTCACTCCATGAACTAAACGCCCCGCACCACAGTGCCCTAATCTTCTGTACCATAAATCCATTGTAGCTGTCAACTCGTCCTCACAGTTGGCTGTGCGTGCTGTGTTTATTGCTTGCTTTTCGACGTTGACCTGCGGATCTGCACGAAGAATGAACATCTTGCTTTTTGATTCTCCTTTAGCAACAAGCTCTTTCTTTCGATCATACAACCAGCAACACGAGCTCCCAAATACAAGCGAATTGCCCTGTGCTGTCACAGCGCTAACTGAGAAAAAATTATTTAACTTAGGTACAAACAACACATTTGTCAAAATAAGTTTGCTAGAATTTCTACCATTAGCGTAAGCATTAAGAATAACTGTCCCAGACCCTATTGCAAAACACGTATTGCCATCTCCTAAAACTACAGGCTCTGAGGACGTAAACTGTTTATAACTACTTAAAATATCAAAATCGTAAGTCATGTGTGCACTAGCACCACTATCAATAATCCATTGATTACGTCGCTGTAAGCCTCCATGATAAACAACAGTAAATAAACCTGCGTCTTCTTCACAAGTCATTTTTGCATGATATTTCCGCCTGGATTGAGTCTGCTTGTCACTGGAGTTGCTCTTCCTGTTACTTCCGCGTCTAGTAAACTCACTTTCACCATTATACTTGTGCGGACAATCACGTTTGTAAGTGGCCTTCCTCTCCACAATTGTAACAAGTACCAGAGAAAAAAAACCCACTATGTTTTGAAATATTGCGATTTGCAGCATACATTACTGACGAACTTGGGGATGAATTCCTTTTGTCCATTATTCTTCGTTCCTTTGTTAGTAGTCCTTCCCTCAACTCTGACAGTGTGACTTCACCTTTTGCCACGTAAGCAAATGCGTAAATTTTCGTATTCAGGCGATAATCTACGAAGAAGGACAGCGATTTGAAAATCTGGAGCAACTGCAGAATCTATTGCAGCTAATCTCTCAATTATGTCCTGTAAACCCTTTAAATATGCATCTACAGCATCTACATTTTTAAATCGAGTAGCTGTGAAAGTAACTGCAACTTGTTTGACAACGAAGCCCTGTCAAAAGTTTGAACCAATTTATTCCATTTCTGACGTGGGGTAACTAATTCCGGTCTAGCAATGACATGTAACTGAGAAGTACTTACAGTCTGTGGTAACAGTGAGTTGACCCTTGCCTCTCGCACTATAAATCGAGTCAACGCCTCTTGATTTTCACTATCATTTCCAGGGCGAACAACAGGTCCATCTACCAGGTCCCAAAGTTTAGCTTGTAAATAAGCAGTCATTTGCAATTTCCATATCGGCCAATTGGAGTCGTTCAGTTTATCGACAGACGGCAACTTAACGTCTGAAGCCATAACTCTGCTCCGTGTTAAAAGGTAACACAATAAACGTTTCAAACTGCTCCAAAAGAACACGCCTATTGAATATTCAAAGTGATCTCAACGACGCAAACTTTATCTGAGCTCCTTTCCGCAGTGGAAGCGTGCTGGGCCCATAACCAATGTTATGATAAAGTATCAGCAGCGAGAAACATATAAACAAATACGACACGATATGCTTTGCATTAATTGTAATCAATGGTAACAACATAACTTGTTCATAGCTCGTGCAGATCAAACTAACTAAATCCAAACAAAATACAAAATGGGCTGCAGTGATTGGCAGGACAGACATGGGCAACCGCTATACTGAGGCACTGGTGTCAATGGGCTGCACAATCTTTAACAGGAAATTCATCTCTAGCCTAGCTACTATGGCAGCACCACTCTACCATGTGACAAGGAAGGAAATTTATCTGGAAATAGAGAGATGAGGTGCAAGAAGTTTTCAGGAAGTTAAAGGAAGTGCTGGCCTCAGACCATGTTCTTGTACACTTTGACCAGAGAGTGGGGACTGACTTGTGACCCATTCAACAGAATTAGTGCAGCCCTTTCTCCTTGTTGTAAAGGCAGAACCAAGCAGAGATGATGGTATGACAAAATAATCAGTTTCTCGTTTACATTTGATATCAGTAGCAGACCTTATAACATGAGTCTTCCTTTGAGGGAGAAGATTATAAGAAAGGTTCATAAGTGTACAATGGGTGCATTTCTTGCCATATGCTAGGCATTTACCATGAAGATGGCAACTTCAACAAAACTTTAAATTGTTGATAAGTTTCAGAGATTTTCAAGGTTGTGTTTGTATTTTCTGAGTCCAATGAGTTGTTTTAATGTGATAGGCAAACAGATTTGTGTTCTTAAGCTTATTTAGGTGGTTCAGAGACTCTTCTACAGCTTACCCTAACATACAGGCTTTAGTCATCCAGTAATTCTAAGTTCTGTGATGTAACAAATTCCATTAACAATTGACCTTGAGTCTGTTTGCAATTATAGAATGTAATTATATTTTATCCTGTGGTCATGTGTTGTTAAGTCATACATGTTATACATTTCTCTTCAACATTGACCAAAAAATGTGAGAAAACTTGACACTATGGTTTTATCAGATTCAACATCAGCCTCAGTTGCTGCTGAAAATAATTCAAATGCTGGTCTCCACATTTTCCATGTCCAAGGTAAGTTTCAGGATCTTAAGTTAAGTAAAAAGGATACAGTTGGTCCATCTTATAAGATTAAAAAGTGGAAAATAGACTAAAATTATGAAATACTATCCAATAAAGAAAAGACATTTACTTTAACCCAATTTTGGCACCATGTCTAAACCTTGATATTATTTATCAGTCAAAAAAGAAACATATTTTACATACAAAAAACAGGCAGTTTACAAAATTACAGAACAATGTGAGAAACATATTTGCTTAATCACTAAAAACAGTGACTTTTGGCCACAATAGCTTTTTACAATAAGGAGTTCTCTCAAAAGGTTCAGTCTATGAAAGTCATTACTAAATTATTCATTGTGATTAATTCTTAATTGTCAATTCTAAAGTAAAAGTGTTAACCCAACACCCTTTCTTCTATGATAAGAATGTCTACAGTACCTACACAGTCTTCAGATCTCTTTGATGGTCATACATCTCTACTTGATACTGTGGTCAGAGGCTGGTTGGTTGAGGGGAACAAAAATCTAAAATATTGGAATCCAAGGGAGTACTGCACAAGAAAACCAAAAATATTGCAAGCAGCTGTGATATTGTAACTCAACCTCTTGCTAAAAATTAGCTTTTAATTAATTAACAAAAGCACAATGATGTTATGTAACTCCCTGTATAAATAAGAAACCTAACTGTAAATCATTAGTGAACAGACAGAGACTCAGGAGAATTATTACTGCCTTTGATACTCAGTATCTGCATCTTTCACAGAACAAAAAAGAAGCTATGAAACAAGGGTTGGGAAAGTATTTGAGTCAAAGGTTAATAGCAGGAATCTTATGAAGGCAGTTAATATATCAACAGCTGCACTTGTAGACTGGAATAGAGGTAAGTTTAAGTAGCTGGATCATTAACTTCACAAACCATGAACATAACAAATTCAATTCACTCAAAAGGTAAACCTTCGTGGTTATTTTTACTACTACAGGAAGTTAGAAGAGGACTTCCATCTACAGAGGATTGTGTGGTTCAACTGGTTTTTGAGTTGAAAGAGTGCACTGAAAATGTTTGTCACATTGATTGATAAAATACAAGGTGAAGAACACAGAAATTGTTAAAGTGTAAAGCATTTTCAGAGTCAATGTGTGTTACAAGACAAAGACAAATTAAAAGGAAAAACCTTTACATGGTCAACATATATAAGAGATGAAAAACTTAACAGACCCATAAACTTGGATATGGATCAAAAAATGAGATTTCTTGAAAGAGATTGAGGAAATGATTCTTGCAACACAGGATCATTGCCTTCAGCCATACATTGTAAAGGCTAAGATTGACCACTCAAAGCAGACTCTCATAAAATAATGAATGACTGGGAAAAAGAGGCAATTTTGGATACAGTAAGTTCTTATGCAAACATTACATAAAAGAAATACAAGAGATGAAATCATAAAAGGGCTTTGGTACTCCACTGGCATCTTTGTATAATTTGTACATTTCTACACAATAAAAAGTAGTATTAAAATCTAACTAAAGTTGTGCTTGAATGTGATAAGTGAAAACTGGTGTATGATTTAACATGATTTAACATTCAGATTGACCATAAAATTCAGGCAAGAAAAAAACTGTTCATGTTGGTGGCTAAATCTAACAAAATGTGTAAGGCCATTGATGATGGCATCCTCTTTTACAGAAATACAACCAATTATGAAGAAATCTGACAAACTGTCATGGGAGATGTCAATCCTTTGAAATGTGAAAACCAGACCAACTCCTTTTAGTCGTTGCTGACTGGGAAAAATACCATATTGAAAGATCTGTTCGTGACAAAAGTGTTGATTTACAGATAACCTGATGCAGAAAATTGACTGCTTGAAATAAAATCATCAGAAAGACTGACTACCCTTAAAGCTGTTTATTATGAACCAGACTTTTAAAAAAATCCAAAGGTTTAACAACTATTGTACCAAACTTGCAATAGTTAACAATGTATCTAAAATCTACATGTCATATTAATCAGCAACCCCCTCCCTTCATTCCTCTGAACAAAATTTTTTCAAAGTCTGTTATTTTGCAATATTATACATCATTCTGTTTTCTTTGCCACATATCTCTTCTCCGTGATGGCAAAGATTTGCTCCCAGTCACATCCTTGAGGTCATCTCAGAATTTCTCAAGAGTCATTTATCCTACTAAATCCCCTGTTTCTATGCATCATCCTAAATGCTGTACTCCATTCTNAACCAGACTTTTAAAAAAATCCAAAGGTTTAACAACTATTGTACCAAACTTGCAATAGTTAACAATGTATCTAAAATCTACATGTCATATTAATCAGCAACCCCCTCCCTTCATTCCTCTGAACAAAATTTTTTCAAAGTCTGTTATTTTGCAATATTATACATCATTCTGTTTTCTTTGCCACATATCTCTTCTCCGTGATGGCAAAGATTTGCTCCCAGTCACATCCTTGAGGTCATCTCAGAATTTCTCAAGAGTCATTTATCCTACTAAATCCCCTGTTTCTATGCATCATCCTAAATGCTGTACTCCATTCTGTAATCTCCTTGAACTGAGTTCTTACCTGGCTCATCTAGAATCCATTCCTCGCTTGCCTATGAAGCTGTAAAAATTGGTTTCCTCTTATTTGACACCATATGTTACACTGAGAAGTCCCTATTTTTACCATCCTTTCTCTTCAGGTATAGCTAGTTAAGACTGCTTCTCACATGCAATACTCCAAATGTAGTCAAAATTTGTCTTACTATTCATGAAAAGCTCAATGAAAATCAAGACCTGAAAATAACAGTCACTCACGGCATGAATAAGCTGGTAAAACTGAAAATTCTGTATGGATTTTAGTGCTTTATTCCTGTTACTGTATATGCATTCATAATACTATCTGTATGAAGAAAATACTCTTAATTCAATCATGTAGTGGTCATCAAGAAAAAACTGCATGAATGACCTGAATTTTGTAAAGTTAATGATCAAAAATCAATGAAAAATATGTAAAAGATTTGTGCATTTATTCTATAATATAGAAAAACCAACGAATTGAACTATTTTATGTCATATTCTTACGGTTCAAAATTTTGAAGTAGCATACCCAAATTAGTATGAAGCTGAAAAAATGTTTAATTGTCTTGTTGATCTGGAAATCCAAACTAAAGTTACTTTATTGTGAATAAACAATATAGCATTATTTAGCCCTTTGTTTAAAATTTCTTTTCTTGTAGCTGATTTAGCTTCATAAGAATCAGGAATTTTTAACGTTGAAATACTTTCTTGAGAAATCATTTCATGGAAATGGAAATTGATAGTCAAGCAGAGAGAACAGAAATTATACTTCTTCCTTTTTCTCTCTGTTCCTTTCTCCATACATACGTATATATATATATATATGTATATATATATATATATATATATATATATATATATATATATATATATATATATATATACATACATACATACATTCACATACTTCTATCACACAGAATTTTCAAAAATAAATAAACATGCTCAGAAAAAAGCCGTCAACTTGTTGAACGTTTCCACATNGTTCAAAATTTTGAAGTAGCATACCCAAATTAGTATGAAGCTGAAAAAATGTTTAATTGTCTTGTTGATCTGGAAATCCAAACTAAAGTTACTTTATTGTGAATAAACAATATAGCATTATTTAGCCCTTTGTTTAGAATTTCTTTTCTTGTAGCTGATTTAGCTTCATAAGAATCAGGAATTTTTAACGTTGAAATACTTCCGTAGAGAAATCATTTCATGGAAATGGAAATTGATAGTCAAGCAGAGAGAACAGAAATTATACTTCTTCCTTTTTCTCTCTGTTCCTTTCTCCATACATACGTATATATATATATATATATATATATATATATATATACATACATACATTCACATACTTCTATCACACAGAATTTTCAAAAATAATTAAACATGCTCAGAAAAAAGCCGTCAACTTGTTGAACGTTTCCACATTTGTCTCCATAGTAATCACTGATGAGAGCGAAAGTTGAGATCTTTTTCTTCTCAAACGGTATCTATATGAAATTAGTTAGTCAGTTGTCAATCACAACTTATTCAGGTTTGTTTAATATCGGCATTTGACTTCCATGCCTACGAAAAACTATACAACAAGCAGGTACCATGACGTGGTTGACAGTGAAAAAAACCTCAAAGGTTCCTAAACATTGCTTTTCAAAATTGTGTAATTTTGGCTTGAAATATATCTAAAGGGTTTTTAAATTATAGTGGAGATGTGTAGGTTATAAAATGTTCATATCCACTCCTTTTGAGGCTGGTTTTTAGACCGACATGTTTTATTATGCACACTTTTTCTGAAACAACAAAACTCCATTGTAACACAGGAACATTACATTCCTATTTTTATTCAAGTTTTTCCCACAGAAATCCGGATTTCAGTATTAAATATAAAACACTTTACATGTTAAGTGTTTCCTTTTCAAAACCAATAATAAAAAATACCAAACTGTTTGAAAAAAGTTAGTATGCCAAATGAAACCACCAACACAAAAAGGTATCTTGTAACCCTTTTAACTCCTTTCCATTATGTTTTATTCCATCCACATACCATCAAAACTCTTTTACGATCATCATGCTATCAGCCATGAAATTAATGTTCTACAATTTAAGTAAGCACAATGAAAAACACTACGAATAGCTAACAATTTTAAATGTCATAATTAAAATTAGCCTAATCAAGGCAAAATACTGGGATTTCCTTTGCAATCAAAACCAATATTAGTTACTACATAAAGGATTTAACATCTGCGTGGTTTAAAAAACCCTGAAGCGTATATCACACAAACTCCTATAAAAGATTTCTATAATGATTTCATGCTCCAATAAATATTCCCAGAGAGACATGTACGAACCTTTTAGAACCAAATAAGCAAACACCAGGTAGATCCTGAATTTACTACACTTTAATTCCACACTTAACTACACCATAAAATGACAACTACTAAGCAATATAAATATAGTAGGCTAGTATGCTGGTTAAAGGATTAGAAAACATGCAGGGCATAGCCTTGCGTCAAAAAATACAGTAATTCTAACCTCCAAGACCATCCACAATTGTGCCATTCCACGCATATTCTCCGATAGGTATGCTCCATAAAAATCGGCAATATTTGGATGTAAACTATGTTTCCGAAAAACATTTAGCTCAACTTGTACCTCTTCCGCTTTATTCAAGACATTTTCAATGATCTTAATAGCACCAAACCTACCACTGTGGTTGTTCTTTCCACGATAGACTGAACCGTAAGTGCCTTCTCCTATAACTTCCAGAAGCTCCCATTCTGCAGGTCCATTTTTTAACGTACGTAAATCGATTCGTTGGGTTCCAGAAGCCATTAATATGTTGGTAAGAAAATGTACACTAAGTGGTGTAAAAATATACGTAAATTAAGCTATGTAATCATCTTTTATGTTCGTCCCATTGCTCAAGGTTGATTTTAGATGAGTTCTTTGAAGCATTTGATCCCAAACTCGTAAAAGATCCTGCTTCGTGGCTGAAATGGCAGTGATACCATTTTTATTCAATACATCTGGACATAATTCACCCAATAAACTTACTTTAAATCCATAGCAACCCGGCTTGGAAAATTTGTAAGCACTCTTTTAGATTAAGCTTCTGAAACCTCAATAGTCATTTGTTCTTTGCAACCGGCTGAAACCTATCGTCTGATCCTCCATAGTGACACAAATCGTATTTCTATTCCCTGTTATTCTAGATGTAATAGTGTAGCAGGTGTTCATATTGATCTTATGAGTTTCATAATAAAGTTATAGTGAGAAAAAGGCCGATACTCTCCTGTTGTGAACATTATCATTAAAACAATACCGCCATTTTGAATTTTTGATGCTGATAAACAAAGATGACGACATCCACCTCATCTTGGCAAAAATGTAAACAATATGGCTACCCACAACACGTGGTCCAGATCCCTCCGCCAATTCATTCTTGGTGACTTAAACGATATGTAAGCAAGACAAGTGAAGATTTGATTCAAGAACGATCCAGTTCAAGTTTCAAAAGTCAAGCAAAATAAAAATAGTAGATGTCGAGGAATAGATAAGATGGCAGGAAGGCGCACAATGTGCCACTGACACATTTAAGGTAAAACCACAACTAAAATTTGTTTTGGTGTGGGAATTTATTTATTTACTTGTTACAAAATATTTAAACAGGATAAAACACTTCACTTCTATTCTAAAATAAACTCCTATTAATGTGGGCTGAGGTCCTGGTGTATGTACATTTACAATTTGTTAGTAAAAATAGTTTAAATAGAAAGAAGTTAGTAAACACTGGCTCACCAGTGCTATTCGGCTGCAACTCCACATTTAGATCCAGCAGCTTGAAGTCATCAGAGAAGAACCGGGAAAGATTGTTTCGGCCCTTTAATATTCGGACAATCCTTTTTCCCCGGCGAGCCACCCTCTGTGAGGCCTTTATGCTGCTGGTGCTAGTGGGATTGTGGCTGCATAATAGACTGTGTCGCCTTGCCACTTGCAGATGTTGTGTCGATCATCCTTCAGACAATTGTCTTAATGTTTTTGAGCCAGGTGTTGTCGTCCCTCTTCAGTCAGATGAAGAGCGACGCTTTTTCTGCTGCTTTCTGAACCTGCTCTCTGAGTTGTTGCACCTCTGTTCTTGTGAATCCCATCTCCTCTTTTAAGAGACAGTAATTTCTTGTCAACATAGCCTCTTGCTCCCACTCCCAGATGGCTATGACTTGCCGTCCAACCTTTTTCCTCGAACTCATCAATGAGATCCTCATATCTCCGCTCTTTCTTTTCCTCGGCATCATACATATTTGACTCCCATATCACTGTCAACTCAAAGAGATGCACAATCTTTCTTTCTTCATTCCAGATGGCAATGTCTGGTCTTTGCGCCATGGACACTAAAGTGAGTCAACATCTGCAGCTATATTCCATTTCCTCCCATCTGGTGCCCTTCTGCTTTGCCTTTCCTGAACTACCACCTTTGTGGTGCGTGTCGCCTTCAGTTCGAAATTTGACCTCCTTCAATACTTCTTTTCAATCTTTTCTTTCAACGCTCTTGATATTATTCTCAGCACCTGGTCATGCCTCCATGTGTACCTTCCTCCTTTTAGACCTAGCTCACAATTCGACTGAATATGTTTCAGCGTTCCCTGTTTCCCAAATTTGCATTACTCATCATCTGTCATGCCCCATTTCATTAGATTAGTCGCAGATGGCAGCAAATCATACGTTGACTTGATTAAGAAGCTGATTCTTGCTGGTTCCCATTTCCAAAGTTCTTTCCATGAGAGCTTCCTCTCCGCCACTGCCTCCTGCCAACTCAGACATTGACCCTACTGACCATAACCAACCAGGTGCAGCTTAGTTTTCTCCTGTTCCTTCTTATGCACCACTGCCACCACCGCATCTCTCCTTTTTTTGTCTTAACTTGTGGAGAAGGGCTTGAAACTGTTGACACCTAGCTCTAGCCGCCCTGACTGGACAGCACCAACAATGTCTCTGTGTTGCAACGCTGTCTCTGCCTTGTCAACCTCTTGTTCTGCCACCCATCATCTTCTTGTTCGCACATCGGGCGGGTCCTTGCTGATCACCTGGTCTTTGGAGTACCTAAGCGTCATTATTCCGATGAACACTTGTAGCAAGATGTCAAGACCCTATGAAAACTGTAAGAGAAAGAACAAGAGAAGAAATTGGTTGAAACGATTTCTACAGGAATAACTGTACAATAAATGGAGAGGTGCAACATCACGACGATAAGAGAGGGGCTAAAGTTGAACAACAGGAGAAGATCCAACACTGCTTTCAATGCTGCATTGCATAAGATTGAGGAGGCTTATAGAGCAGATAGGGGCTTTATCTCAAATATAACTAAAATAGTATATGCAATATCTAATATCTTATAAATTTGAAGGATGGCTTCAGAGGAAAGATATGATGAAACACGATAAAGAGAACCTGCTTTATTGCTGCGGAATCGGCAATCGATTTAATATATTGACTCAAAGTAAGGTTATTAAAAAGTTAAGTCCAAGCAGTTTGAAATATTGAGTTTCATTCAGTTGCGAATCAGCCATGGAATCAGAAAAGAGCTTGGCAAACGTGTATCTACTGATTGTGAGACCCTTGGACTTAGTAGGATTGAAAGTGACAAGCCACTGGAAATCTCAACAACAATAGATTTAAGATCATGTTAAAGAAAACCAGCATTTGCAGATTATTTTAAAAAGATAGTTTACTCTTACTGCATGGTAAAAGAGTGATATCATCTGCAAAGGCAGGAATATCACTTTTAACAATCTCGGGAATGTCATCAATAAAAGGACGAAATAATTTATGTCCCAATAAAGAGCCTTGAGGGATGCCAGGCTTTATATAAAAGTTAGGAAAAAATCGTCTATCGATGACAACTTAAATCACGAAATTGTTTAGGATGCAATAGTATTCATAATTTTACTGGAAATGCCATATTATACCACTTTTAGGAATAGCCCATAATCCCAAAACCTGTGAAACGCCTTTTCAATGTTATCAACAATGGCCTTGGTCTCGCCAGAATGGTTAAGAACAGCAAATAATGATGACATTCATGGGATATACAGTGGGTCAAGGTTTACGGATATCATATTGCTTATCGGAAAAGAGATGTTGTGATTCCAAGTGCAAGGCAATGTGATCCGTTTAAACACCTTGCTGCAGGCTGGGAGAAAATTGATGCAGCAATAGTTTCGACAGTCAGGTCGCTCTCCTACATTTTATAGACAAGAACCACAAATGAACATTTTTAACAAGAGTCAAAATACAAAAGAAAGGTTACGAGCCATTTCTAACAAAAAGCCAAGGGGATTTAAACAGGTTCAGATGCCACAGATGAACTAAAAAATCTCATAGATCTCTGTTGGTCTTGAAATGGTGTGGAAAGTTCAGCACATGCGGGTTTTTTTCTCTGTCACGAGATGTCTTTCGGTGAATTTAACCACTGAGGTGAAGGTTCATAAGCTTTTGTTTTTTTATTTAATGGCCACGAAATTTCAGTTGACGTGACTCGATCACTTTAAGCATTTCTCTTTCTTTCTTAACATGGTGTAACACTTCTTTAGTATTTGTTAGTTTGTCAACATAGAATATTCTGAACATGCGTAAATTATATCTCCGCGAGTTCTTTTTCTTCCGTGTTTCTTAATTAAGTTTATACGCTTCTATTCCATAGAGGAGGATCGACTAGACAAAGGTCTTCAGAAGACGGAGTATGATGGTCAATGGAAAGTTTTCAATCCGTAAAGATGGCTCTTATGTTGTTGCATACATTTTTGGCCATGTCTGTTCTTTGTTTGATTTCTCTCTTACCAGCAAATGATGTAAGATCCTATATAATTGAAGACTGAGAGCTCTATGGTTTCAGCATGTACCTCATGTTCGAATTTTGGCTTTGGGTTGTGTTTTGAGATCAGATTTTGTTTGGTTTTTCTTGCAATTAATGGTAAGACCACGGCAATTACCAAAGGCTGCTGCAGCACAAATCAGATTCTGGGTACCCTCCTTACACATTGTGAAGAACACTGTGTCGTCAAAATAAAGAATATTATTTATTTGGAAGCCATTAACAAGCAGACCTTTAGAAACGTCATCACGATCTCTGATGAGGATTTGCTATAGAAAAATTGAAAGAAACTTGTGACATACCACATCCTCGCCTTTTCCCTTTCCGGATTGGGACCCATTTAGTGCGAGTTTTGTTTATGAGTCGAAAAACCACTTTCTGCTTCGTATAAGGGTTTTCGATGATGCAAAGGTCTTGGATGTTTCCAGATGTCCTGTAGGATAGCAAATAGGCTGTTGTGTCTAACCATGTCATGGGATCTTCCTCTAATAAATGAAGATAAGATATAGGTCCTGCTGGTGTTCCACTGCCCTTTTAGAGAGCATTTTGAGATTGAAGATTGCGTTTTGTGTACCTCTGTCTTTCAAGAAACTGTACTAGTGGTCTGATGTTTCAGGTAGCAGTTTACGCCGACTCTCTGAAGGACTATTTTTGTTAGGATTTTAAGTACATGGTTCATTAGCCTTATAGTGTGATTGCTGTTGATGTCGAGTGTCCCAGTGATAATTGGTAGGGCTGCAAAGATTGACTTAAGCATATCCTCAGAAAGAATCCCAGTCTCTTAGATCTAATTGATTATTGTCCATAGAAATTAAACACCTTCTTCACCTAGTGCAGGAATAATCTCCACTGGTATAATGCCTGGTCCGGCTGCCTTTTCCGTCTTCACATTTTTCAATGACCAGCAAACGTCATCTTTCCGTATTCTGTGGTCGGTTATTGCTGTTTCTAGGATCTTGTTTCCTTGATCTTCACCGATGTGAAAACGTCCCTGGCGATGCTCCTTCCACCAAGTGGTCACACCCTTAATGTCCTGGAGAACTTTGCCATCAGCTGATTTCATGCACTTTGAGGCTACAGAAGTATGAACGGAATAGATGTCTTCTATGTCTCGGTAAAAATGATCAATGGTTTGATCGTCTGTCTCCGACATTGGTGCAAAGGTAACGATGATGTTCATAGTGAAAGGGATAGCTTTTAGCAACACAAGCATAATCCTTTATTATTCCGGCCAGAAATAAAGGACTAACTTGCCAAAGTGCTTGTCGAGAATCACACCGGCCAGGTGTTGATGCCCTGGAACCCCCGAATAAAAGCTACCTTTCTATTTCTTACAGAACTCGTCCGCTCCTTGCCACCTGACTTTACAAAAGGCTAAGCAAAGTACATCCATCCTATCCATCCCGAGAATAACATTGTCCAGTTTTCCTGCTTAAAATGAGGTGCGCATTTTCCACACCCCAGTCTTGCACAACTGTGATCGTATGTGTCTTGCTTTTGTGGTGGTTGTGTGTACTGGATGGCGACCCCGAGAACCCCGTGACCTGTATCTGCTGTTTTTGTTGTTTCCGTTTCTGTGCCCGACATGTTGAAATTGGTCAAGGATCTCTTTTACGTTGTTTTGTGTGTTTGTTTTGTTCCGCTGCATATCGTGGTTGACTTGACTATGACATTAGGGTATGATGGGTATGATAGGGTATGATTAGGAGCTATAACGGAAGAATTGCTACGCACAAAAGGAGATTCTTCCATGTAGTCGCAGATTTTTTTTACTGCCACGAAGTAAATTTTAGGTTGTACCAAACCCAGTATTTTTTACAAGACACCTTCTCAAATTATCAGAAGCATCCCATCAGATATTAAACCGACCGGGCTGGAACCACTGAAGAGACGGTGGGATTCTCCTAGGTGGACTGTCAACCAAGGCTACTGAGCTCCACATACCCAGGTATAACAGGTGCTACAACTAAAGGTGCTACAAAGGGGGGCCTGGTAGTTGTGGGAAAGGGTAACATTCGTCCACGTCGAAATTCCACAAGCGGATGCATTTTAACGTGAAGGCCAAGACAGGCCATTAAGTCAGCAGAGTAAAAAGTTTGGAAAAACAGATCAAAATCATCAAAGGAGCAGTTGTTAGCAAAGAATTGAAAGAGAAGTTTTGGCTCATCTGTCAAAGTCAACGCTTAAAAGCCATCAAAGTGAAAAGAAATGGTAGATTTTCTTTTACTAAAAATCTTGTAAATTCTTTAGAAATAACTTTTGAGAGCCAAGCATTTAAGTGAAAAAACGAGCTTCGATTTTTTCTCAGCATAATGAGCTTTAGATTTAATGAAGACCCTTTTACAACAATTTGTAGCGGCAGTAAACAACATTTTATTAGTGGAGGTATCCGGTGGGATGTACCTGAACCACAGGCAGGGAGAATCAGGATGAAAATACAGTCGACGTTCGTTATCTCGAACTCTCAAGAGACCGGCGAAAAAGTTCGAGATAGCAAACGTTCGAGACAGCGAATGTTTGAGATAACGGATGCAAATCGTGTGAAAGTTCGAGATAGTGAAAATTTTGAAATTGAGTGAAAAAATCAAAATCAGTTTGTAAGATCATGTCATTTATAAAACCCAAAGAGGTTTTTCTGGACATCAAAGAAGGAAGTTGAGTCGAGGCATTCACATTTATTGAAGCCGTAGCAAATTAGATACATGGTATTTTTTTTACCTCAGGAGTAGAAACTTTCTCAGGTACTAATTTTTGCACCTTCCGCAAATTTTGAGCGATTTCGCGAAAATTCGTATCCGGCAAATACAAAATTTCCAAGAAACTTTAGAAATTCCCTATAAATTTTTAAAAATACGACGATTTAGGGTTAAATTCCCTAAAATTGATACCCACCATGCCTCTGAAGCTTCGAAGTCTGTCACTCCTAACTCCTTTGCGTACTTTATTGCGTTTTCTTTAATGTACGTCCCGTCGATTGATATACTCTTACTTCGTTGAGACAAGAACCACTTAAAGACAACATTATCTACATCGGCGTAATTGCTTTGCCTTATTGTTTTTCGCTTGATCTTTCCAGTGCAGAGAGAAGCTTTTCCTTGTTTTTAACCCAAGTCGAAACAGTGTTCTTTGGCACCCCATACCTTTCTGCAAGCCTGACATTTTTCAGCTAAGGTTTTCACAGCTAGCTTTCTCTTGGCTGCCATTTTGAAAGAACGAAAAATACCAAAACCTTGTCCTAAAAGAATTCTACATTTCGAACATTAGAAATGGAACGTTTTTCATTCGATTCACAAACGGAAGTTCGAGATAACGAGCGAAAAACAGTTCAAGAAACCAAATAATTGGTTCAAGAGAGTGAAAGTTCGAGATAACGGAGTTCGAGATCACGAGCGTTTTTTAGCCCAGAGTTCCTAGAAAAGTTCAAGAGACCGAGAAAAATAGTTCGACATGGTGAACGTTCAAGATAACGAGTGTTCGAGATAACGAGCGTCGACTGTATAATGGTGTCTCGTATCGATGATGAGACACAAGAGAAATTATGCCGACCTGAGTTCAGTCCATGCCTTCCAAAACAGACTTCTCAGTAAAAAGTGGGGGAAAAATTCCAAGGGGTACCGATCAGAAGATCAAAAAAAGATTTAAAATCACCTTATATTTAAAATCACCTTAAATTAGAAGTACAATAAGATGGAGACATGCGTAAAAAGTATTTAAGGTGAGATAGAAACAGATACCATTATATGGTCGGAGTTACCAAGAGAGAGCCAGAAGGAACAGGAAATAGATTAGGATTGGAAGCAATTGGAGGATGGCTACCATTATCGGGAATATAAGTTAAAAAAATTAACCACTGGAGTCCAGCATGGAGGTAATAAAAAACTGTAAGACTTCACTTCATTCAACCACTGAGTTTGACCGGCATTGAAGTCATCGCACACTAATGTATTAACAGATGAGTAAGACTAAGTGCCAGAGCCAATAGAGTTAAAATAGTATCAATAACAGAACAGTGAGGGTAAGGTGGGCAACGGAGAACGGACAAAAGACAACGTTTAAATGCCAGATGGAAGCAGATAAAGTAATGTTGAGTGCCTTTAAACCAAACCTCCCGTTAAATTAGTTAAAAATCTGGAATAAAGATATCTAAATCACGTAGAGAGTGATCAGAGTATTCCAAAACTCCCTTGAAACGTTCACTCAAGTTTGTATTTTGACCCAGACTTGGAAAAGACTGATAACAGATCTTCAGAAACCACTGTATTTTCTCCAACTTCCAGTAACAACCATGGGCACTTTCTCTTTCAATGCATTGTTAGATTCCGTGCCTGCTACACGAAATGTATCTGATCTAATTTAATCCATCTGTCTATCCATCTATCCATCCATCTATCAATCTATCTATCAATCAATCTATCTATCTATCAATCTATCTATCCATCTATCAATCTAGCAATCTAGCAATCTAGCAATCTAGCAGTCTAGCAATCTAGCAAACTAGCAATCTAGCAATCTATCTATCTATCCATCTATCTATCTATCCACCTATCTATCTATCCATCTATACAATCTACTCTATCCTTTCGTATGTTTTATTAAAAAAAATTGATTTCTTTTATTTTGGAAAGACTTGAAAGAAAACCGGCTTAGTTAGATCTTCTAATGTCTCTAGCGTGTCACTGGAAACTGGTGTTTGTAACTTTGTCTCTATAAGTTTGATTTTTCCGCTGATGCCTTTTCAACGTAAGAATAAGTATTTAGATTCAATTTTTTGAAAATAACAACACACAAGCATATAAGCTACTGTGCATGCAACCAATTGTTTTCAAAGACAATATTCAAACTCTTAGGAGGATGAGACACACCAACCCATAGTAACTATTGATCAGAAAGAAAGTTGGGTCAAAGTTTTTTAAACAGTCAATATTATTAAATTTCTACGAGTGAGAAACATAGGTGTAGAACATACGAGAAAACAGTAAGAGCTGAGGAAAAATTTAAGGGCAGTGAAATATTTCAAACAGAACATGATTTTGTGAAATTTAGCTAGTTCCTTCAGTGTAAAGTTTCTACGTAACTGGGCTCCTGTCTTTTTATTTCTATAATATTTTAATTAAACATTTCACACCTCGCCCAACTCTCTTTCAATAAAAATGTGTACAATTTTGAAGCTCTCAAATGGTACACTCGTGATCTATCCTCAGAATGTCTGTGTATTTATCAAGCTAAGAAATAAACTAAACAATATCCTAAAGAAATATCCACTTTATATAAAGAGAAAGAATGTTTACATTAGATATTTACTATTTAAACAAACTCCTTGAGTCTACAAACCTATCTTCCAGATATTTTTACTTTATATGCGAGCTAGAAAATTTGCCTAAAAGAACAGGGAGTTAAATAACAGAACTATCGAGACTGGAATAGGAGGTTCGTGTGGAAACACATTACAGCTGGCATTTTTCGACATTACAAAGGGACAGAGAGACAAAAAGTCACGCACACACAGACGGAGACTGATAGACATAAGAAGGAATAAAGTGAGTGAAGGGAGAAAAAGATTACGTGAGGAATGAAAATTCATTAATGTTTCGCAAAACATTTGTAAGATTTATTTTATGTATTCTTAATATGGAAAATGAGTAAAAATGTTCGTACAAATACATAAATGATCAAACTTTAACTTATAACATAAAGCATCTTGATTTTTTATATGACTACCAAATTTCCTTCCATCAACCTATTTGAGCTGCCCCCTTCAAGGTCCATTTGTTCGCAGTTTTTCAGTATAAGTTTTTTTAAGTTATTTTCTAGCGCTTCAAAATTTTGTTTTAATTCATACGTGTTGCCCAACTGAGTTTCAGTTCTCTTCTCAGCTAAATATTGCGTACTTGCTGAAATTTGTGTTTTAATTTTGTGGTATGATACATATGTTAAGATTTTGCGACGTTGTATAATATCCGCCAACAATTCCATCTTCTAGAATACTGCTTGGCTATACTAATACAATTAGACTCTGAATCAATTAACTACATAGTAAATGGAAATGGCTAATTTGTTCAGTCGTGGGAAAAAATGGATTGTTGACATCGAGAAATCCCTTGCAAGTTACTGAATTGCCTTTGCTTCAATGGGGTTATTGTCATCACACGAAATTGTTTTTCTCAAGAAGACCAAGTTTAAACTAGATTTTTGTTCATCTTGCTTTCCTTTCACATACTTTTTAGCCAGTCTTGACTATCAAAATTGCAACCAAAAAAAAATTATGAATGCGTAAAGAACTTTCATCAGAGCCTTTTTCAGACGGAAGGAACTGTGGAATTATACAATCAAACTGTTTTAATAGACGATTAAACGTCACTTATTGTTGTGTTCCCATCAACTGTTGGGTTCGATTTAAAAGACAGAGGGTCAATCTCCGTATACCAGACGACTAATCAACTATTTATCCGAGAATATGCATCAGATGAATCTGTATCTTGGAAATCTATCTAGCCAAGTACTTTTCCCCAAAGCTGATAGTCTGATGCCAAGGTCATCCATTGTAGACGATGTCTGTATGGTGACTAGGCCAGGGCATACAATTAAGTCACTACAGTGTATGAAGTTGTAGAACTGAAAGGGGTAATAGACTGTGAGGATTTTTAAAGGAAAATTGTTGGCGAATTTTTTGTTACACTCAAGTTTTTAACTGTATCCCATGGGGAAAAAATTGTCGGTACCTAGCAACAGACATCATTCAACTTGGAGTAAAAGATTAATGTTACAATGTAACCATAAAATCTGCATTTGTTCATTATTTTTTCATTGTGACTCTAAAGAACTAGAAATAACTAAAGTCACGCTTTTAGGACATGGACCAATCTTAATGCGATTATAAGATATCACTTTTTTTAGTATTGTTTAAAAGCAATTTTGTAAAAGATATCGTGAAATCGAGGAAACTAGAAGGAAAGGAAATAAAACATTTGCATTTTACATGTGGGAAAATATGACTCTACTTGCATTGAAATTAATTGTTACTGTGTTCTGATGTTCCGAAATCTATGAAAAAAAACATTATGAGACTATGCTAATTTTGTTACACTATCCATATACTGAAAATTAAGAAGATACAAAATACCTAAAGAGACAGAAATATGGCATGTGAGCTTAATAGAATTCCTGATCTCTTCAATCAATGCTAATAAATGAAGGATTCTGATCAACTACCTAAAAAAGTTGAAGCTTTTGAGTTGTGGTACTAGCTTTAAGGCTGAACACTTCCAGTAACGATTAAATGTTCATCTGATGTCTGGAGACTTGGGACATACGTGTGGGAGTAACCAGAAACTCGTATGACCTTTTCTACGATTAAACCTATGTGACCGTCCATATATGGACAAAGCATTATTTTCAAGTTTTTAAATGTTTTTATGTAACATGTACTGTGGTTGATACAATATGGGACATTACGTGCGTTAGCATATTTTGCATATTATCAGCCTATGAAGGAATTTAGTACACTTAGCATGGGAATCAACTGACAAGTTTGGGACATCATTGTGTCTCCCGAACAGTATATAAGTGCAAATACTTAGTGGTTTGAGTCAGTAACTGATATTCAATAAGCTTTGCCACTCTTTTAGTCATATGTTTTCTAGATAATTTTGACTTATCCAGTGTCCTTTGATCTCTTCGTACTGTTCAGATAGGGCATTTTTAAATCTTCCTCTTGCCTTCTTTCTTTCCCTCTTCTTATTTAGTGCTGTGCTTTCTGTTTGCTGTTTTTACATTATGTGACCAAGAACACTTGATTGTCTTTTGCTAATAGTTTTGATTGAAGTTTTTAGTTGTTTCTGCACGTCTCTTTCCTTCTTTGTCACAAAAAAGCGACAGATAGCAGGAACAGGTAAAGAGGCACAGATATGTACTTTAATTGTACTGTTAAGTTCGAAAGATTTAAATCTTTATAATCTCTAAAGAATTATTAATCTTACATTAATCCCAAAGAACAATGGTCAAAATAATTGAAAATAAGGCTACCA
This sequence comes from Morbakka virulenta, assembly GCA_003991215.1. Lineage (NCBI taxonomy): Eukaryota > Metazoa > Cnidaria > Cubozoa > Carybdeida > Carukiidae > Morbakka > Morbakka virulenta. The sequence goes on from RDPX01000155.1 coordinate 1,261,241, forward strand.
TAACGAATCTTGCCAAGAAAAACTAACATTTTTGTATGAATTTTAAAGGCAACGCCTTTTCGAAACGACTAGATAGAAAGATGGACGTCTGTGGGTCGTCTTTAGCAGCCAAGAGTCTATTTACCTTGTACTGCTTGAGCAAGTGTGCATATTCCCTTCTCGGTCTGATAAGAAAAGTAATGTGGTTGAGCATGTCCATGAAAAAAGAGTCACAAAGGAGATTCATAATTTCCAGAAGGTGTCCAAAACAAGATAGTGGTTACGTTAAAAAGCTCTAAACATTACCTTCTTGGCGAGTTCCAAAACATTGTATGGCTATTATAAGGGAGAGAAAAACTGAGACAGAGAAGCACAGCAAAAAAAACAACATCGTCAAAGTCCTAGACAAGATTAGTTTATTTCAAATTGTGTAAGTTGCTCGTATTTTACAGTAAATATTTGTCATAACTGATCCTACATCTCTGTATTTGCAGTCTAGTAAATTGACATCTTGACTCTGTTGAGATTCGTTGCAACAATTAAAACAAAACTGCTTTCGTTACCTAATGATTTCGAAGGCCTTATGGGAAAGGCTGCGCAGTACTGGTAGAGACATGACCTCTAAGAGGAGTACTTTAGAGGAAAGACATATTATGAGGAGAACCAAATGGTTGGGAAAGAACGCAGAGCTAAAGTATTAGGAAATCCAAGGAGAGACAGAAAATTATTATTAATGCAGCTGAGGTCCTAAATTTTTCGATTAGAAGTAGATTTATCTCACACAAGACCATTCTTCTGAAGTTTTGCCATGATTAATCCAAAGAATTTCGAAAGGAGTCAGCATGGGCTCTCATCAATTTCATTCTAAAATCTGAATGAAATATATAAGGTGGAGAGAAAATAGTGAAGGAATAGTGCTTGTCTTTTATCGCAAACTATTAAAATTTGAGGAAATTTAGGAAATACGTCAGGTGCTTCCGTATTATGAAAGCAACCCCAACACCTCTAGAAACAGCTTTTATACCGTTTTGAAAAAAATTACAAATTCGCATTTTACAAAGTTTGTACTTTCAGCTCTTCTACCTCTATAAAGCTCTTGTGAGTCTACCCATTAGCGTAACTAATTACTAACAAGTCTTTTTCAAGGTAAAGATCATTTTCCTCCTTAATTGATGTTAGCTTACATGAAAAATACCCCTTTGGATGAAATCAGTTACGATGATGTCATTGACTCAAATACCGTATCACCTCTGTTGAAACCATTTTACTTGCTTAACAAAACGTTTAATGTATTTTTGAATACTGCTTTAAGACGTAGAGATAGCTATAAAAGTTTTGAACATTATCTATGCTGTACCTTTTTATGCCTTGTTTTATTGGAAACTCTAATGAAAGTATCATTTTGAGTATGATTCTCTAATAAGCTTTCCTAAACTGTAAAAAGGCTTTGAAGTTAAGTGAAGTCTTCAGAAAGTTGCATCATTGATACCACCTTTTTTATTAATCAATGCTTGTTTTTTGCTTTCTACGATGATCAACATAATCTAGAGAATCATAAGTTTCATCAACACGTGAATATCATTGCTGCATCAGCCATCATAGTTTGAGGCATAACATATGATCGGTAGGATGTTGTTAAAATAAGGTGCTTACTCCATCCTTTAAACACACGTTTTAGTTCGTTTAAGCTTGTACCATTGAAAAGCTGGAATCTCAGTCACATGACAGCATGAAGTATGGCTTCTCAACAAGCAAAACCGTTGAATCTAACAGATGTCGATAAATGCTCCACTGTTTGGAAAAGAAGTACAACTAGCGCAAACACGAGGATGCATTTTTATGATCATGTTTGTAAACAAATATCTTATGGTGTATGCTTGCTTTTAGCTATAAACCCCAAAACGTGTAATTTCTAATTTGACATCAGTTAGATCAATACCAATGGGTGTGTACTTTTCAAACACAACCATGAAATACTAATACGTGTTTTGTTTAATATCGATACATCGGTACATCGGTAAAGTTTTTATTTATTATTCACTAGGTCCACTCTTGATCCAAATATTTTAAAGAAAATTTCTTTTCTCTGATAAAGCTTAAATATCAAAGAAAGATACCAATGCCAAATGAACCCTTTATATTACCCAGTACAAAATAATAATTTTCACCATACGCTGTATATACCGAAAGAGTAGCCACCCTTTCCATTTGACGGTTTTTGAGAAGTAATAAAGGAAATCTACTACTTTTTACTGCTGTTTGACTTCATATATCAAGTTGAAACTGCAGAGATTACACCACTAATAGTAGTTTCAATGCCAGTTGTGGTAACCCTATACTCATTTAGAGATACCATTGTTAAGTAAAAGACATCTACTGCCAAGCAGAAAATGCCATAGAAACAACATTATATGTTACATTTCTATTACTTGATCAAAATGCGTTCTTCGCAGATCATTTTTCTTTACAATCCGATTCAAAGAATGACTTTAGCATGTCATCATCATCAGCTTCCGTAAACAGACTGGTCAGTGTCGACTCAGAAGGTTAGTAGAGACGTAAGACATTCAGCTAATCGAGCTTTCCTGGTTTTGGGGGGTTTTTTTGTTCCTTTTCTTAAAACGTTTGTATGTATACTTGAGTTTGGTCAGCTGAGAACGAGCCCCCTAACACAACTAACTAAAAAGATAACTGCCTTTAATGGTAATGCTGTGAGATATTTTTTTCAATCATGTAGCATGGTACAGAATGTTAAAATAACTAGCTAGGTCATTGAAATTGACTCTTAAAAATGTCAGTTAAATTTAAATGTTATTTAGAAGATAGTAAAAAGAGTCTCCGGCTTTTGGAAACGGAATATTTGAGTGACAACTTGTCCTACTTGAAAACTCTGGGCTGTGTTCAAACAATTTTTTGACCAGCCAGAGCGCGTTATGTTTAAAGCAATAAGAGCAACGGTAGTCAACTCGTAAGAAAATATAAGAAATGGCATTCAAAAAGAGGTAAAAGATAGTTTTTTTATTTACGTACATAGTAGAAACTGACGTATAATCAAACTCTAGAAATTTCATGGTTCTTAACCCCTCTATTGCTTTCTAAAAATTTTAAGATCCATGGTAAATCTTTACTAAATTAACAGTATCTATGAAGTTCTAAGAAGGACATGCTACGGATAAATTCTGTTAGCCTTTTTGTCGACTTCCGATCTGAAGTTAAGTAGTTGTCGTTTATCAAGCACCATCTTGTCTCGATGCTCTGCTTGGCATCAGATACTAACCAGAACATGCCTCGTAGGGACGCAGCTTTTTTCACCCCAAGTCTCTTTCTAGTCATGCATTAGTATAGTGTAAGCAGATGTTGTCTTTGGTCTTCAGGAGAATTCCTAAAAAATAAGCCTTAACGTACAAAAGAGGTCAATAGAACATATCAAAAGACAAGATGAACATGTCTACCAAAAACTTTTCCCACCTGCTTTCTCTCCATGTCTACCCAAACAGTTTCTTTGGGAGCCTCCTTCAGCATTGAGAAAAATTGTTCAGGGAATTACCTTTACAGGTACAAGAAATTAACAGAAAGTATCATATGTCATGCAAAATATACCTGCCAATCAGCTTTGTCATTTTCAAACGATTTGTGTTTGCCAAACCATTTGTTCATGCAGAGACTTCTTTATCCTTGTTAAACATTATTCAAAGTACAAATTAATCGATACCAGAGCTTTATTAGAGATGTTGAATGGCAGATAGAAAATTATCGTTTTTGTGGTAGTTAACGTATGGCCATTTATAGAGAGAAAAACAATCTATCATTGGCTTCTGACAGATGGCACTTAAAGATATATCTAAAACTAATGCATAGATCACAGGTGCTTAATACAAAATCTGATTTCTTGAATTCTTGCTTCTGTCAATGTTACCTTGAGATGATTAATATTTATGATATATTTATGTTTACCATTCCGTACTTCGTTAAAGAAGATCCTTATAAAAGGAATAGCAAAAACACTTTTGGTAGTGATATAAATGAAGTCATACTTTATCACTTTTATACGACTTGATGGTATCATTCAAGGGTAGAATGTTGACTGTAACATTGCCATATTAAAAAAATAAGCTATTGGTTTTTCCCATCCATTATAAGGTGGAATATCTAGATCTTGATCTATATCTATATCTACATCTTTATCTATATCTACATCTATATCTATATCTATATCTGCATCTATATCTATATCTACATCTATATCTATATCTATATCTATATCTATATCTACATCTATACCTATATCTATATCTATATCTAAATCTACATCTATACCTATATCTATTTCTATATCTACATCTACATCTATATCTATATCTATATCTATACCTATATCTATATCTACATCTACATCTATATCTATATATATCTATATCTACATCTATACCTATATCTATATCTACATCTATATCCACATCTATACCTATATCTATATCTACTTCTACATCTATATCTATATCTATATCTACATCTATATCTATATCTACATCTACATCTACATCTATATCTATATCTATATCTACATCTATATCTATATCTACATCTACATCTACATCTATATCTACATCTATATCTATATCTATATCTATATCTATATCTATGTCTATATCTATATCTATATCTACATCTATATCTATATCTATATTTACATCTGTATCTATATCTTCTTTTGCCTATTATAGTACCTCGCAGAAGATACTTAGCAAGTCCAGGTGTGCAGAACACGTACTCGTACCATCTTTTCTTTCGTTTCTTTACAGTTGTCAAGAGTTCTTTATGGGGTCCTTTTGGGACGTGAAGCTTCCGCAGAACTTACTCATTAGTTCTATGATCTGTACAAAAGACATCCATGGTTTTCTGTTAACATCGCATCTCCATTGTTGTAATCCTTTTTTAAAGATCTTCAATGAGGGTCCAAGTTTCGTATGCGTAGAGAATGATGGACGAGAGGAGTTGATCGGAGTAGGTGAACTTTAGTACTCAGGGTGATGTTGCGGTCCTTCCAGATGGGTTTCAACCTGGCCAAAACTGTTGTTGTCTCGGCAACCCTTGCCAATACATCTGGTTTAGATCCATCATCGCAGATGATGAATCCTGTTTACTTGAAGCTTCTTACTGTTTCTAAATTCTGTTTCTAGATATTGGTATTACACGGGGTTAAACACTGTCACTTCTGATTTGAACTGCATAAATCAAAATGTTCATTGCTAATTATATTTTATCGAGTATAGCAAGTTAAAGAGATTAATTGTGTTTGATAACTTTTTCCACTGACACTGGTCTTGACCAGGACTCATTCTGGTATCTTGATCCAGACGATAGGCGGCATAACAAGGTTTCAAATAAAATTAATAAAAAGTTACTTGAAGAATACAAGCTGGTAATAATAACTTGTCTTTTGTGGTGAAAAAATATCTGTACTTAAAATTAATATACACAACATTAATAATAATCCACCTTTTCCTTTTAACTAACAAAACTTAATATAATGAAGTACATTATTGGATTTTTTATTGCGATACAGATGTACTAGATCACTCAATATGTTGCTTTAAAAAAGTCTTGAAATTTCTAAACTATCATGACTTCTGCCTTTTTTTGCTTAAGTTTCTTTTCTGCTTATTTGTTTTTTGTATTGCGTAGAAAATTATTATTCCGAATCTAGGAAATTGAAGACCTTTGTGCTTTATTGAAAGACAAAATTTTTGCTGGTTTTACTGGTTTTCGAAACGTTTTTACTTTCGTAAAGCTATTCCTTGCCATTCTTATTCTTCTTTTATCCCATTTTTCATTTTTTGTTATTAAGGTTTCTAATTAATTAAATTTCTGTATTTGTTTCAATATTTATCGCGAGAGTGAAATATGGCGACCCTGAAGGGTACCCTGCTTTAGATACTCCCTGTTCTATAAAACACTTAACCACGTTAACATAAACAAATGCCGAAAAGGATAAAAAGCAATAAATGTTCCCAGTCGAAGAAAAATAAATAATTAATACGTCGAATGATTTGAGACATACAAAAAGCATCTTATTATGGAATAGCAACTGTATTTGCAAAGTGACTGAGAAATAATGGTGGTAGATTCGAACTCTTTCGATCCAAATATTAAGAAGTGGTTTTTAAGGGAAGAGCTACATCTTGCCAGTTACTCTGACTGAGAAATGCGTATTGGAAATAGTTACTTGTACTGAGGTAAAGGGTAATAATCTGTTACAATATACTTTTGAAAAACCTTTGCATACACTGACAACAAATATGTTTTTGAGGTACAAAAAGTTGTCAAAGTTAATCGTTCTTATCTGTCTCTCGAACTACGTATCCAAAATGCTGACACGCTGATTAAGCAAACTGAAACTTGAAATATTCATCAATTTTGTACCACGATTATTCCCTTATATTCGATTATACTCCGTCAATACCACATGACTTTTTTCTGCCATTATTTTAGTTACTGGAGACGGCTGATCTGCTGTGGCGGCCTCTAACATGATATAGCCGAAAGACATTTTAGTTACTCCATCTCAACAGTAAATGGAACGGATTAATCCTCTTTAAAAATTAGCCAAAGTCCCGTAACAAACAAATTGTTTTCAGTGGCATAAATACTCTTTAAATTAGATATTTTGAGGGTGACCTGAAATATTTGACATTTAACGTTGCTTGTTTATACACTGTTGTAGACAAAAATATTGTTTTTGTACAATAACCTTCCATCACGAACCTTGCTGAAATTATTTGCTGTGGTTTTTTAATGTTGATGAAAGTATCTATTGTTGTCTAAATGAATCCCAACTGAAATTAAGGTGATGTTTTGTGCTTTTTACATAAATATAGTGCTTTTTTTGTATAAGTTGATAATTGCTTGGTAGTACTGTAAATCCAGCCAAACGTGCAGCCATTTTGTTGTACAAAGCAAAAATATTGATTTGTGTGAAATATGCTTGTAAAATTTTATGTAACGTATACCCAAACATTAAAGTTTCTATCACATATGAAGTCACAATGGCTCACATACCTTTCAGCAATCTCCAATACGGAATTAGGAATTTTTTTCGCTCATAACTTGTACACTCAGCATTAAATAAGCATTCGAACTCTGATAGCAAATGGAATAATGGCTGCATTTGTGATGACTTTGAGGGTCTACTTTTCCTTGTCAGTCATATTGAAGCATCTCAATCAGTTTACTTTCTCACTGCTACCATACATACATGCATACATACATACATGCATATTTACATGCATACATACATACTTACATACATACATACATTCATACATACATACATACATTCATACATACATACATGCATGCATACATACATACATGTTTATAGTTTTCCATCTCTTCAATTTGTTACTGTGTGTCCATGACACTCAGATGACTCTTCAACCCACCCTCTACTTTGCATGAATGTTCATAGATATGACAGAGAAATTTTCCAACTTTTGGAGCTGCATTCAGATGAGCTTTCGTATGAATCTTCGAATGTCTCGCTGGGTCCTTTGCTGATTTACAGGCCAGACTACAGGTGGTGCAACAATGCATCGGTGGACGAGGTGGCAAGATCTCCTCATAAAATTGTTGACCTTGCTATAGATTGTTTGACTTAAAATAGCTCACTAGTCCAGCTTTTGACAAAATAAATCTACCACATACAGTGCACTTCAATTTCTCCTTAATATCATCAGGCACTACTCTTTTATCCTGCTCTCTTAGACCATACTTTAATACTGGATGACCTACACGTCTCTCTTCAAATTCTTTACACCCTTCCCTAATTTTGCTCCTCCATTGGAGACGGTCAGCAATTATCACTTCCCGTTTATTCACAGCGATCTCCAGTAGTTTCAAGTTGCTCTTTAGAGCACCCTTTTTTCTCGGTGTTGTGATATTTTTCCTTTGGATAACTCACCATAAAACAAATGCTTAGGGAAACATCCCGACAAGGTGTTTAGTTCAGCGCATCTGATTCTAGATTGTCCACATCTCAATACTGGTGGTGTTGGATCGTTGAAGACTGCAGTATTTGGTGTGAAAGTATTTCACTAATGGTAAGGATTCCTCTGATACAATTTTTACGAAACCTTCCCAAAACCATGAGATATTGCCTCTATGTACTCCACGTTTCTGAGACATGTTACAAAGACGAAGTTCACATGCTTTATAAACACTAATCTTTGTCTTTGTTGTAATTCTCTGATCTGACCATACGTGTTTCTCCAGCTTACCAATTGACTCTGGCAATTTTGTGATTTATTTCAGCATCAATAGTGCACTTCCAGTTCAGTGAAATACCAAGATACACAAAACTATCAGTAAGCTTTAACTTTTACACCATAACTAGTATATGTGGTTCAGTTTATGGCACTCCAACTGGAGGTGAAAACATAACAAAAAAATTCTTTTTGAGACTAAAGGTTAGGGCAAAAGCATGAACTTGAGAATTTGTTCATTATCAGCTGTATTTCCTCCTCTGAATGTGTAACAAAATCAGTATCATCTGCATTCAAAAGCTCACGAACAAGATTCTGAAACGTTTTTGACTTTGAGTTGAAACGCCGAAGGTTGAAATGCTTGCTTGATGTTGGAAACCGTATGCCTACGTCTATATTACAATTCTTAAAGGATAAAGAGGTATCACAGCAAAATAGATTGAGAAAAGAGTTGGAGCCAGTATCTCACCCTGCTTTACACCATTATCAACTGATATTGGTTCTGACAGTGATCCACCTAACTTTTCTCGCGCCTATATTTTATGGTGTAATTGTTTAATCGTCTCTACAAAACTCGCAGGACATCAAAGTTTTATAAGAATCTTTCAAAGTGTACTATGATTGATGGTATTGAAAGCTTTGGTCAGATCAATAAATACTTTATATTATGATACCAGCTGATCCATACACTTCTCCAGAAGTTGGCGAGCAGTGAATATCATATTCATTATGCCATTCCCACTTCTGAAACCACATTGAGTTTCTGGAATGGTAGTAGGTAGAATAGTACTAGTATGCCATACAGCAAGGATGAGGAATGAATTATTATTAGTAGTAAGGTTATTTCCTCCAAACAGCAATAGTTTGACGAGTATCCCATCCAATTCTCGTGCTTTTCAAGTGTTAACTTCTCTCATGGTGTTTTTTGTGTCTCATCAATGCTGAGATCTGTCATCATCTTCTCAATAATAAACTTTTAAGACAAACTATTGTTAACTAATTCACCTATTTTATGTAGATTTTCAAACAGATCAGTAATGTTTGGTCTCTCAGTGGTCAAGAGCATCAGCACCTGTGGTGCACACTTGTGATCAGAACTGCTCCCAAGTTCCATCAAATGTGATGTTATTAAATTTATTCCTGGGAGTTTTAAGAGCTTCCTCGCTTCGCAACTTGGAAACATCAATACGTCTTTTCACTTTTAATCCAGTTGCTCTGATCTTCTTCCTGATATCCATCTTAATTTTAGCACGAACACGTTCATGATCAGTTAAGCAATCTGAACCCCGCATGACCCTTACTGTAAAAACGGCCAGGCTTTCGTGTAAAGGTATATAATCTAGTATATGCTCATGTTTCGATCTAGAATGTATCCATGTTACCTTGCAGAAAAGCTTTTGTTGGAAGAAGATATTACACACTGCTAATTCACATTCTAGGCACAGCTGGAGAGGAAGATTATCGATTGCCATTCCAAGACCACATCTCCTTAAGACATCCCAGGTGCTGTGATCACCTCCAACCTGTGCAATAAATTCAACGAGTATCAATAACTTATATGCCTTTGGTATTTCTATGATACAATTCCTCAAATGTTGACAAAACACAATGATGATACCCTGGCTACTCCACAATGTAGGAGCATACACTGAAATAACAGACATGTAACCTACACATGTTAAAGGCTCCTTTAGACATATAATTAAATTACTAATTCCATAGGGTTGCTCCAACTGGGTTATGATTTGTGTTCGTATGGGAAAACCAAGTCCTCTATTCTTTTTCATTTCTTCTTTTTTGTCTTTACAGAAAGTAAGTGTATCTAGGAACTCTTTCAGTAAGCTAATCTTCTTCACTTAAAGGAGTCTCAGATAAATCAGCAATGTTCACTTTATACCAAGTCAAGTTCCTGGCGACAACAGCAGTTCTCCATTCTGAATTAGGAGATTCTTCACAATCAGGAAGTGTGCTTACATTTCAAGCAGCAATATTTAGTCTAATTCTCTCTTTTGCATAAATGTTTTTTTTTCTTTTGTTTCCCCTGCAAGTTTAGACAACCGTCAGCTACAGGTACCCGACCAGCTGCCGGTTGAACAGACGATGTTAAGGTCACCTTTTCTAGACCCTATCCACGATCAGGGGTGAGCAGCATTGTCCCTAGAAAACGCTGTTCAGTCGCTGAGGTCAGAAAATTTTATCCAACTCAAGTCCTCGTCAAAAAAACTGTAACCAAAAGTATATAACACTAGAAATTTAAACCTCGTTTTGGTTGAGATCGCCGACTTCATGGTCTAGGATGTAGGAAAGGATTGTTCAAAAATAGATTGTGAAAGAGACTAGATTTGGTCCAAGTTTATTTATCCTAAAGGTTTGGCTAAAAATTGAAAACTTTTTACTAGGGAATGTCTAATACCTGTCCTTCTGCGTAGTAAAGATTAAGCAACTTGTAAACTTATAAAAAACATTGAAGTCAGGGTAATTATGGAGAAAGTTAAGTAGTCCATTACCAATGTGATTGTTTCCATTTTTCTGTGTAAGGTGTGCTACACCCCGTTTAGATTGCTTAATATTTAATGATTTTGGCTCTAAAAGTTGCCTAATAGTTGTTTAACTATGAGGATTATCATGTGATATAACATTTCATATTGTATGAGACTTCAAAAGCGTAGGTAAATATTTCTGCTATTGTGATTTTTCACTGGTTTACTTCTGGATGGTGACGAGTATTCTCATGAACAGCCATGTGTCTTTTTAAACCGACAGTTACGTTGCACGCTTTGCTGCACGTCACACAGGTTCTTTGGTCTGACCTAGTAGGTACTAAGTTGACCTGATCACGAGCTCGATGTGAGTTAAGATGGTTCATGTAGCCAGCTTTTGACAGACGCAATCGGTCACAAGTGTCGCATTTTCATCTCCCTGCCCCATGGTCAAGGCCATCAGCTACACCTTTAGAAAGTTCTCGCTCCAGATTGCTGTTGGTCTGCTTTCTTTCCTCTAGAGCATCACATCTTTCATATAATATCCCTCGCCACTCTGGCGTTAGCACTGTTAGTTATTGCCACTTGTCAATGTTGATTTGTGAGTCTTTCAAATATTTCTTTGTACAAGCCTTGTACCTCGTCTTACCCTTACATTGAGCGTGCTTACCCTTTTCTGTTCTCTGTAAAACGTTGTTTCAGCAGTCTACAATTTTTCACTCAAACCACGCGGCTTACCCAACGTGTGAGAGTCGTGATTGAAAAAGCGTCAACAAAAGACCAGGGTGCTCTCGCAAGAACCTCAGTGTCGAATACTTGTTCTTACCACTTGATATTTAAGATACGTCTTAAGCATTATTGGTTGAGATAGTTCAGACCATTTAATGCACCTTTGATACAATGTCCATGTCTCCGATGAGTACATGAGTGTGGTTAGCACACAGGTCTTTCAAACGCAGATCTTTGTCGTGTTTTGATACCACGACCAGACCACACTCTTTCCTGTAACTTTCCAAAAGCTACAGCCGTCTTCTTAGTTTGCCTATCGATTCCACTATCAAGCCTTAAAAATATCAGATTAAAAATGCGACCTGTAGTTTAAAACCTTAATATGATTCCCTATCTTGACACACTATATGATAACACTCTCTTCAAACGCATGAGCAAGTGGAGCAGCAACGAACACAGAGTAAAGAGTGGTCGCAGGAATATCACTTTCTCTTACACCACTGTCAACTGGTATTTCAACAGATGACGTTCCTGAAAGGAGACGTGACCTTTCATGTCCCTGTGCAGTTCCTTGAATATTCTAACAAACCTTGGAGGGCACCCGAATTTCTCTAACTTCAACCAGAGAGTATCCCTGTTGACGGTGTGGAAAGCCTTGGTCAGGTCCACAAACAATTGATACAGTGACATCTGCTGTTCAATGCATTTCTCCTTGGTTTTCCGGGGGAAAACACCATATCCGTAGTGCCTCCAGCAGATCTGAAGCCATTTTGTGACTCCGGAATAGCATTAGGACAGATGCCTTCCAATAGACTGTTCAATAAGGGTTGCACAAGAACTTTCCCAATAGGTTCCAAGAGCATGATTCCACTGTAGTTGTCACAAACATTCTTCTGTCCCTTACCTTTAAACAAAGTCACCAAGACACCATCAATCCAATCCTGCGGGAGAGGAGCACCTTCCCAGATATATTTAACAAAACTGAAGATAGCATCAACATTATTTATACTTTGAATTTTAAGTACCTCTACCGGAAGACCATTTAAAGCAGGTATTTTCCCACTGCTGACTTGTGTGATAGCTGACTCCACCTCATCTAAACTAGCCAAACGATCCATTCTCAGTTTAACATCACGTTACGGAAGGTTATAAATAACATCAACATCCACAGCTGAGGGATTATGGAGCACACCAGTAAAGTGTTTCTGCCATCTTTTCAAAATTTTCTCTGTATCCTTAATGACAGTAGAACCATCTTTCAATATCAAGAAAGGTATCGAATAAGCAGGAGTACCAAATAATTGACTAAGGATTCAAAAATACCTTCCAATTCTTCGTATCTAATGCCCTTTGGATCTGATTTATCATATTCATCTATCATTTGCTTTTCATTTTTCTTAGCTCTTGTTGCAATGTGGCTTTGACCTCTTTGTATTGCTGCAAATTAGGGATTTAAGTAAGGATTCATAAATTGCTAGCAGTTTGTTTATCACCACTTGAATAATTTCAGGAATATTGTCGTAGAATCAGTCACTATACTTTTCCCCTTTGAAGCCGGAGACTTTTGTTCCAGCAACATAAACTTAAGTTTTGAAATTCTCGCATGTACCATCAAACACAAGACTGTCAAGCTTTTCCAACTCCCTCTTTTAAGTTTCAGCCAAATTTTAACTTGACGACATTAAAATGGTTAGGCACCGTAACGCCACTATGACGAACTTTCTTAAGGACTCGTAATTTAAACTTTCCTCTCACCACCTTATGATTAGAGTCGCTTTCAGCAGGGCACATGACATCCTCAGTATTTCCACCTCACGTTTTACGTTTTTGAGTTATGATGAAGTTAATAAGGTGACCATGTCTTGATCATCCAAGTAGCTTTGTGCTTTCATTCAGGGTGAAAAAAAGTGTTCGATACAATTCTGAGCACAACTCTAGCAGTTTGATACCATTAGCATTCATGGTACAAATTCCATAACGACAAAGACCATGCCATGTCTCATAATTTTTCCTAATATGGATACTAAAAGCACTGAGAATAACTATTTTTTCATAATTTGGAGTAGGTGCAATAACAAAGTAAATAGACTCATAGAAACATAAGATGTCGTCATCATTCGCTTGAAAGGTTGGTCCGTAGAACGAAAGAATAGGGATGAATCTATTGAATGAGAGAGAAGCGAAGTCTCACGATGCCATCAGAGATACTGAAAGGAAATTCTACAGCATCAAATAAAGGTGTTTTAATTGCAAAACAACTTCACCATCTCTACGTACACCCTTGTTTTTACCAACCCAGAAGAGACTCTAGGCTGACGATACCCCTATCATGTGATCTTCTCCAGAGAGACACGTTTCTGATAGAGCAGCGATATCTCTATGAAGTCTCCAACAGCATAGATTGAGTTATACTCCTTTCTGACATTAAACTTTGGTTTTCTTTCTGCTTAATTGAGCAACCTTGGTGACAGGAAACTAACCAGTGACAGTGTGACAGAAATTTTTGTTATACCTTTTCTAGCACTTTCTCAGGACACTGGGTAAGCAGTCCTCTCCCCAGACAGGGCTATTCAGTCACAGGGAACTCCGCCAGAGTTGGCCTCTGTCATATGAGGAAAAAATAACGATATTACGATTGGGTTCCTGCCGCATATGTGCAAAATTGTACCTGTATACCTCCAACTGGTCAGGTTTGTACATGTCGCCACTCCTCCATCCCTACAGAAATTTCAATTGAAATACAAGACAAATGAAAAATAGCAACTGTACATCATGGGATTATATTGACAAACGCTTGTACAACACGATTGCTACTCTCTAACCCTCCACAAAAATAAACAACTGACAATCCAATGTAAGATGACCGGGTAGCTGGTTGGGCTCCAGCCTTTTTACAAGTGTTCTCTTCTTTTAAATAAATTGCCTTCACCACGACTTATAGGAACTCCTTCTACCCCCTAATGCTATTTGCCCATGACTTGGACTTTAATTACTGGGCACCAGAGCGTATTCCACACGTCAATAGGTCATATAGGCCACAGTCAGCAGGGCCTGAGCTCCTCTAGAGGTTTTTGTCAGGGGTTCCTCACCCTTAGCCATTGATTCAAATGCTTTTTTCAGCCGCGTGACCCTTTCTGCTGGCTTCAAGTAATTGCCAGAGAACAGCAGCTGATGTAACAAATCATACGCCTCAATCTAGTGAGCCTAAGGTACTGAAGACGGATATTTGGTATACTAAGGCCTCTCCATGTGACGAAGACAGGGAAAGGTAAAGGCAAAATACTTTCAGAAGTTCCCAAGCACACGTCCCAGAAGACACAAACTACAATAGTGCACGTCATATTGCGGGACAGTAAGTGCATGTGCTGTTATACCTGTAGATGCCATCAAACGAAGAGTACGGAAGCCAGATAGACTAAAAAATAGTGGAAAAAAGCAGTGTTGCAACGTAGTATAAGAAATCAATGTACTTTTTGTTGCTCCAAGTAGCTCAGACTGTCACCTAATTTCACTGATTGCATCTTTGCGTAGAGGTTGCCAGGTTTGATTTGCCACTGGTGCTTCCTGAAGACGATGTATTTAGTCAAGTTTATTGGGATTGGCTTGTTCAGACAATAGGTTTTGAAGGCATGTGGCCGATAAGACAGCGTACAATTGTAAAGTTCAGGGGGGTTAGTTGAAAAATTAGAAGAGATTTAATTCAACAAATAATTGTCAAGCAGGATTTAATTTATTGACATTACACCATTGTGCCAGCAGTATTAGATCATTGCAAACAAATATTCTTCAGTAGAATTTTGTCTGACATGTGTTTTATCTGGTGCCCTGTTTGTATTAAAAATCATGAGCATTTGATGCATTTAAAACAAATAGCTTATCACATAAACCATAAATCTCTCTGGCTAAAGTAAAACTGACTGGTATTAAGCGACCAAATAAACGCTTTTGCTTTCACTTGAAGTAATTGCCACAATCAAGGCCTTGACGCTGCCAATCGGATCTGAATTGGTCAATAAGAAAGGGAAAAGAACTTTAGGCTGAGAGCTGACATTGATGACATCATCCAAAAGGCTGCTGAGGAATAGATTTCCAAAGCGCTGAAACTACAAAAATCCAAGTTGCGCTCGGGAGAACTCATATTTGTTGTTAGCAATCTCAAAAGGTCAAGGCGCCTAGGAACCTTTGGAACCAAAAAAAATATGCATTCAGAGTTTTAAATAGAAGTCTGATTGTAGTAGGAAAGATTCTAGCAAAATATGGGGAAAAAAATTTAATGTGGTCAACAGCGCCAGGAAAACTAGGAACTTATCCAAGAAAACCTTGAACATGACCGATAAAGTAAAACCATTTTATTGTGAGACTAACATGGAGCCCTTTTGACAAAACATGACCAGATAATAACCTTTTGACAAATACACTAAAGAGCTCTAACCAAAAGTAAAAAATTTTGTCGTATATTCCAGACGAGGAGCTACATGATATCCTATATTTTCTTAAGTAAGGTGGAAGGAGATTATATGTACACGACACTGAGAAGAGGCAGAGCCATCGCCGATCACGTTTCCAATTTAAGATCATAAGACAAGAGATTAAGGACTTTCAGGAAAAATCTATATAATTTTATTGTTGTATACCTTTGGACTGCGTGGGCCTAGTCCAGCTTTTAACAAAAGTGCCCAAGATAAGAGTACCAGAACCTCCGATTGGGCTCATATAAATGTTTGACAATGAATCATTGTTTTAGTCAAAATAGAAAACACTAACTTAGCATCGAGGACGGACTACGTCAGGATTGTAGTTTATTTCTGGCTTTATTCAGTCAAAATAGAGAAAGCACCCTGCTAACGGGAATCTTGGAAGAAATTGTTCAAGTCAAGATGGTTTGAAGCTACATATTAATACTACAATACGCAGATAAAATTCCAACCCTGACGATCAAATCAATCTCTTGAGGTAAAAGGAGAGGGTACGAAAACTAGTGCAGAATTAAACTTCAAGAAAACCAAAGCCAGACGATCTCAGTGGTTGTACAAATTTCATTCTGAGGAAGGTGTGAAAAACAATGTCGTCTTTTAGGAAGAATACTTTGGTTAACTTATAAACGTGAAAGGGAACAGGCCGTTTTATATACACAGACATCGTTGTAGAAAAAACAATTACTAGCTTAAGCACCCTATCGATAGACAGAGATGTATCTATGACGACAACGATGTTTATGGAAGGCTAAAATTTCCCATTACTCTACAATTGAAAATTCTAGACCCAGCACCCACTGCAAACACCAAATATGTTAGAGGCAGTGAATACTCGCAAGTTTTGATCACTGACTCTGATGAAGCCTAGGAAGAAAGGGTGGTCAAAAAAAGCTGCCATTTTTTGTTCAATTGCAGACAAAAGATCAAAAATAACTGGAATATATCCTCATGCCAGCTTGATGAATGAGATTTAAAGACTCTTTAGAAAATTACTTACGCTGCTAAGAACCTAAAGCAGAGACCAGTAGTACCTTCCTGATGATGGTCTTCGCATATAATCATAAAGTTGTCTTTGACAAAACAAACCAAGCAAACCTAGCAAAATTGTGTGCTGTTGTCCAAGCTAATAATTCTATTTAAGGCACGCGGCATTGTCGACAGTTATACCTGATGCAATCAGTACACTGCATGAAAAAATGACAACAACAAAGAAGTAATGGTGATGATATCAGAATGGGATGCCGATCTAAACGATTAACATGACGAAAAGTCACCACTTAAACTTCTGAACACTGCTTCGATATACGTCAAAATATCAAGCAATCGTTTAGCCTCTTTATACACTCATAGCAATATTAAGACAAATGTAACAAAAAAACAGCTTTATTAACAAACTAAAGTTCTCAATATTTGCTTTACCTAAATTATAACTAAGATTGGCAAAGGGGCCTTTAACAACCCACATAGATTGTTTGCAGATGCAGGGAAGATTAAGTACCGCAATTTCCATGAAATGAAATATAATTCCCATGTGACAACTTTAATGTTTTTGTTTGTTTTATCACCAACACAACATCCAATCAGTGACATACTCTTTGAATAGAAAACATATTGATGAGTCAAATTGTTACTAAGCAGAAGAGCAGTGTATTGTGAATTTATGTATGGCTTATTTTCTTTCGTTAAACAAAGCTTGCATAGCTATTTATATAATTTCAGAACACCATTTAGATTTTATTTCCATTGAACTGTGGGTGGTACATTGAATTGAAAAATATTTGCCCACCAGCATATGACTGTATAGACATTCTTTAGCTTTTCATTGCTTATATTGAGCTACTTACTTCACATGCACACAAGGTTTGTATTGTTGTATTTATAAATATTAACTACGAGAAAATTTCAACTCAAAGCAATTGTAACCGAGTCGTGTTGGGTTTTTTTAACTGTTTACTCTTTTTCTTTAGTACCTATGGCAATGTTTTAGATTGATTGATTTTACTTGAGATATTTTTCTCGGCAGTGAGGTAAAAGGTGACTTGCGTCTTTTTATGATGACACTATGTCTGGCATTTGGAAAAACCATGAAGCCTGCAACTCTGATAACATGATAACAATAAATTATGGATTCAAGATTTAAAAAAGAATGTGCATTGTCGTCCTTACTATTGTATATATGTATAAAGCAAAGTCCAGGACATAATAACTCAGAAAAAACCCTATAAATTTGAAATTTTTACAAGCTAGTATCTTAAACACTAGACCAAATCAAGATAATAATGCATGCTGTTTTCTTTTCACTACTTTCCTTCAAGTGAGTGTTTTTCACCAAATAATGGCATTAATTCAACCTTAAATAGATTGGCGTCTCGAATGTTTTTTGATGAAATACTGCAATATTGAATAAACTTTCGTTTATTTAATAATCCCTCTAAGTAGTCGGAATAAACAAAAAAACAAATCTTTGATACTTTTTTCTTTTGACATTACTTCCTTTCCTAATTTCATTAAAAAATAATGAAAGAGCATAATAATAATAATAATAATAATAATAATAATAATAATAATAATAATAAACAAAACCCAAAAAAACTCATGATAATTAAATACTGCAATAATGCTATGTTATTCATGAATAAGGAACGAAATCAACTAGAGGTAAGGTACAGGTCTGGACATTTTTTAACTGCTTTTCTTTGCTGTGGTTGTTGCTTTGTTTATCAGCAAGCAAACATAGGCCTTTGTGCTCCAAAGAAGCAGAGTGGTATCCCATCAGTTTATTGTGCATTACCAGGCACAAAGTTACCTCTTCAAACCCTACTTCTACCGTGTAAATACTGAATTCAACTCTTTCTTTGTGAAAAGTGCCAGAATGTTGAGTGTGTTCATGTTTTCGNAACAAAACCCAAAAAAACTCATGATAATTAAATACTGCAATAATGCTATGTTATTCATGAATAAGGAACGAAATCAACTAGAGGTAAGGTACAGGTCTGGACATTTTTTAACTGCTTTTCTTTGCTGTGGTTGTTGCTTTGTTTATCAGCAAGCAAACATAGGCCTTTGTGCTCCAAAGAAGCAGAGTGGTATCCCATCAGTTTATTGTGCATTACCAGGCACAAAGTTACCTCTTCAAACCCTACTTCTACCGTGTAAATACTGAATTCAACTCTTTCTTTGTGAAAAGTGCCAGAATGTTGAGTGTGTTCATGTTTTCGATAATAGAGTTTGAGGATATCTGAAACAATTAAATATCGAATTGTAAAAAAGTATAGTAAAGAGATGTCACGTTTATCTCTTATAATAAAGCAGCTTTTGGTTTCACAAAGGACAACTTTATGAAAACGCATTTGAAAAAAATGCATACCAAAAACAACACTTGCCTCAAGTTGCATCCATATTGACATGGGTTGGACAGCACACAAACACACACACACACACACACACACACACACACAAACATACAGGTGATTTGAAAGAATGGGGGCAACGAGGACAAATTTCGTCCTACCCTCTTGCTATGGAAACTGTAAACAAAGCCACAAATCTTGTAATACTACTATTTCAAAAAATTGTTGATTCATCTACCAACGCTCAGATTACCGTCAACAATGGATCAGTTGAACATGTCATTGAGTTCACCTACCTTTGGGGCGAATATTTAAGAACAAGAATGATGACCCCAAAAAAAATCAGAGGACTAATTGAGATCGCGAGAAATGCAGCTTTAGCTCTTACTAATATCTGGAGAGACAGGAGCATATCCCAATAAACAAAGAAAAGGCTACTTTGTTCTCTCGTGTTCTCTATAGAAACCTATAGATTAGAATGCTGGATCCTTAAGTCCTCGGACAGAAAACATTTAGAAAGCTTGGGGCTGTGGTTCTACAGCCAAATTCTTCAAATCAATTAGACGGAGAAACAAAATACAAATGACTCTGTTCCACGAAAGATAAACTGCGAAAATCGACTCCTGAACAAAATTTATGCTCGTCGGGTATCCTTTATCGACCATGTACTAAAAAACGACAGCCTAAAAAACTCTTCTTCTTTAAATGTTTTTGGCAAAAGATGCAAAAACAGACCAAAGACTGGGCTCAGTGGCTGAAGTGGCAAGGATTTCTCAGGACAGGGACACTTGGAAGGCTTGTGTAGAGGACAACGGCTGCTTGAAATCGAGCCATCTATTTTTGATGATGACTATTACATGAGAACCCAGATTATAGAAAACCAACAGAAGGAAGGCATATATCAAAAAACTTTGTCTGACTAGAATTGTTGATTGTAGTTTATATTGTAAATTTAATTGTTTATTTTATTTTATGTTAAAGTTTTATACGTATTCTCGAAAAACCTCCCCTTCTTCAGTAGACGCTTTGCAACCCCACAGGGGCAGATATAACTTGCAAGGTTCCATTTTTACAAAGCTACCAAGCTAAAATTGCTTCTGGTACCCTTAAACACCACATGCCTTTTCTCTTCATGAAAAAGTGTATCACATTATGATCCTATGTCTGAAGTAGTGATAGATGCCGTCTGCCTCTATTCAAATAAACTAAATAAGGCTCTAATTTTAGTTAGCATTTTTTAACAAATGTAAATTAAACTGGTTTTTCTGTGAATCATGTTGAAAACTTTCAATAAACTTTATTAAACTTGTTCTCTCCCCATTGTCTGAAATGTTTAGATGCTCATAGCCACAGAGCCGGCATTCTGCAGGTTAATTTTACTTTTGATATAGGTACCTGGTAGAGGAACCTCAAAATAATTCGACCAGTTTTACAGTTGTGCATTTGTACCGTTGCATTTTTGTCAGTAGGCTGACTGGCTATACCCCTTTCAAATCAAAATTGCAAGACGATGACATATGAAAAAAGAGAGGTATTTCATTCGCATTTATTATGATACAATGAAACCTGCCTGTAGCGGACATGCTTTATAGCGGACACCTCTCTACAGCGGACATTTTTTTAGGAACCGAATGAAATGCGGTCAAATCCTTATAAGAAAACCTCTTTATAGCGGACACTTTTGCGGACACCTCTGTATAACGGACACTTTTTTACGGTCCCGATTGAAGGGTCTGCTTGGAAAAAACCTCTATATAGCGGACGGTACAAAAATCAAGAAAACACGACATTCGTTCATTATTTTTTTTTATTTCAGACATTTTTCAACACTACTACTCTCTAATTCCTTTTGAACTAAGTCTATCCTTCTTTTAAGCCACACTATAGCTTTTTCCGGACCATAAAATGTAACCGGGATTTCAAGTCCATATCCACCTCCACGATTTACTCTTTTACCAGTAACTTCTGCTTCCAGGGAACGAGGAATTGTTAGAAATTTGGATACCTCTTTTGAAATAATTTTGGGATGTGTGCAACGATGGATTTCTCCCCAGTCGAGTTTATTCTAATAATGGCAACAGCATTTTTATCTTCTATGTTAGTTGGTTCTCTTATACATTCCAATACCTCTCCCATGAAAGGCTTCCAAATATACATGTAGGCATGATAACCTCTAGCAAAAGATTCATGCTCCATCTTTGCCAATTCTTTATCTACAATCAGTGGGATAGGTATGCTGTACATTTTTTCAGTGATCATTAATTTCATAATAAAGATGAAATGAAATGATGTACCAAGTAGTGACCTTATCTACGTTTTAGTCTTTGACATATGTTTTAAAAAAGTAATAAGGAGTTCACAGCAGATTTCGAATGATTAACGTTCGAATTATGTCTAAATTATGTATATTTTGTATTTGAATGTTTGAACACTTTCTTTGCTTACAAACCATTGAACAGTAAATTTACAAATATGGCGTGCTCGAAACATCAATTATCTGCCCAAATGAAACGAAAAAATCTCGATCTTGATGAGAAAATGAAAGTCATCGAATATTCAAAGAAAAATCCAAAACTGGGCTGTCGAAAAATTGCTGAGCATTTTGGCATCGGAAAAACAGCTGTTGCAAACATTTTAAAGAATTCGAAGACTTTAGAAAAGGAGTACGAGTTTTTCACTGGTAATCGAAAAAAACTTAGACATGGAAAGTTTCATACCATAAACCGGATTCTTTTTTCTTGGTACAAAAAGTGTGCTGATGTGAACGTTTACCCTGATGGTCCCATGTTACAAGAAGAGGCAATGCTAATTAAAGAACGTCTAAATGACAATGAATTTACTGCCTTTACTGCTTCTAATGGTTGGCTCGAAAGCTTTAAAGCAACATATGGTTTACGTGAAACTAGAGTCACAGGCGAAGCTGATGATGTGCCAAGAGTTACAATCCAGTCTTGGATGGAGCGCTTACCTGAGCTAACATCAGGCTATCAACTTAAGGACATATGGAACATGGATGAGTCGGGGTTGTTCTTTAAAGCATTACCAGAAAAGGGACTGGTACAAAAAACAAGAGCTTGTAAAGGTGGTAAAAAATCCAAAATACGTTTGACTGTAGCTTTTTTTGTTGCAGCTGATGGCTCATTTGTATCAGAGCCGGTTGTAATTTGGAAGAGCAAGTCACCAAGGTGCTTCAAAAATCTAAAAGACAAACTTAGACCATGCAATGTTCATTATTACGCTAACAAGAAGGCCTGGATGACAACAGAGCTGATGGAAGCAATTTTAACTCGCCTTGATCGAAAAGTGCAATACGAAAATAGAAAAGTGCTCTTGTTTCTTGATAATGCTCCCTCCCATCCAGACACATTGCAAAGTAAACTGCTCAATATCAAGTTGATTTTTTTACCAAAATGTACAACATCTCGTCTACAGCCTTTAGATGCAGGGATAATTAGATCATTTAAGTCTAAGTACAGAAAGATTTTGGTAAAGTACGTCATTGCCCGTGTAGATGAAGGAAAGAAGGCGTCAGAAATCATCCAAGATGTCAACATTTTAAAAGCTATTCACTGGTTGCAATTGGCTTGGAAACATGTTTCTAAAGATACCATTCAACACTGCTTCCAGAAATGTGGTTTTAAACAAATCAATGTTCTTAATGATCATGAAGATGAAATTGACGAGGAATTTCAGACCCTCTGTGATCAGCTTACGAATGATAGTGAAGATGTCAACTTAGAGAATTACCTTACTTTTGATAACAATCTCTCGACTTCCGTTGGTCAGATAAACACCAACCTTGTGGACTGGCGAGAAACCGCTAGAGAAGAAGCGATTTCAGATTTTATGAAGGAAAAAGAAGCTGCTACACAAACTTCTAATGATGATGAATCAGACATTGATGATACTAACTCAACAGTAAAATTAACAATGACAACTACTGACACTTTAAATAGCCTTGAAGAGCTGCTTCTATTTTCTCAAAGTCAAAATGATGAGCATTTGAGTGGATTAATATCTGAAGCGATTAGTAAAGTTGAAAGCTTGAAAATAGGTTCACATAAGCAAAGTAAAATTCTATCATTTTTTAAGAAAACATAAGTAGACTTGCGTATGTGCTTAAAAAAGCATGATGATTGTTTTTATTAGTGCCCTAATCCTTGAATTAAGTCTTAAAACTGACTTAGAAGCCTACATAGCCTGTATTACAGAAGTTTTGCCTGAAAAGGACAAACCTCTTTATAACGGACACCTCTCTATAGCGGACACTTTTTCCCGGTCCCGATGGTGTCCGCTATACACAGGTTTCACTGTATACAACTTACCAAAAGATATTATCTCAGCTAGGGTTTCGCAACGTTCTGGGGCAATATTTGGAGATTTCTGCTCAACACGTCTAACTCGACGAAACTATAGGTTATTCTCCTTAATCATTAGATTTAGCCATCTATATGATGTAAAAAAAACTGTTGGCTACTTCAAGGTTATATAGTTGGATACAAAATCGTCAATTTTTGTATCTGTTTGTCTGAAATGGAATTCTCTCTTTCTCGATGGAGGCCACCAAGAACATTCAAGTAAAAGATTAAGCCTCCTGCTGTATTAAGGGGTTTTTTTCACCATGCCTTAACTCCTCGAGCAAGACCTGCCTTTTTTCAATAGTGTAAATTGTTTGCGTTAAATCATTCTTTAGAATAATTAGCTCTTAAGACGCTTCTCGAATTTAAACCCTGTTAGCTACTTGCAACTGCTTTTTGTTTATCATGAAGGACAACTTTTCCTGCTGACTGAAAAGTTAGCACGTCACTTTCAATTTTAAGTCATTCAAATTTTACGATTTTAAAGCGTCTTTGAATTGAATTAACAGTTAACTGTTTGAGGTAGAGATTGTGTGCTTCCCCATGTATCTTTAAGGTCCACTGTTTTATTATTCAGCCTCATGTATACAAACATATTTGAACTCAAGCCGTTCGAGAAAAATTGACCTGTGATAGGTAGTCGAGTAATCACCACAATAAATATGCTGTGCAAGTGGCACAAGAAGTAAAACAGTGGGAGAGGTACTACAACTATTTTCCAAAACTTGTTCCTTCATTTTCTTTGTCCAGACGTTCAATAACGATTTGGGAAACCGAAAACAAGAGGTCTAAGTTCATTGAATTGTACCCATCAAAGTTTCAAAAAGAATTATATAAATGTAAAACCAATTATTAAAGACGTGCACAATAGTGGTTTCAAATTGTAGATTGTTATGTATAAAACGTCTTTTATACTTTTTACCTTACTTTATTTCCCACTAGCAGTATGCGAAATACCAAATACGAAAGGCAAGGCCGAATAAATGTGCCATGGTGATTTTCTGGGATAAAGGTGTCAGCAGCTATACACGAGTGGCATTGACATGTGGAATTTTTCGTTATGATGAATATTGGCAAAATTACTTGTTGTTTACATCTGAATATGTCAGTAATAACAAAAGTGTTTACCAAAAGATGATTATTGGCCATTCTCTGTTGTTGGCATACTTTCCATAATACCTTTATGCCATTCAATGTTCTTCCTCCTTGTAGCTTCATTTTTAGGCCTATTTGTTACCAGCCACCTGTGGGCTTTACAGCGGGTCAAGACTTTGTTGGTGTGTTTGTAGTTATATAACAAGACTTGTGAATGTATTTTCAATGTTGGAAATGTATTTCCAACTGCATTTCAAAGAGGAAAGCTAATAACCACTTCAATATTCACTTTTAAACCCTCTTCTTCGTAAGGACAAGCAAAGATTTGAGTTATTAGCCATAGTTTTTTTATGCAAGGCCAGCTACCTGAAGTAAAACAGGGGCCGTTGGTGTTCATTTGAATGCCAATTTTGTGCATGTTTTCGGAAATAGAATTCAATGAGGGGGAATCAATGAATAAAATATTTTTAACAAGATACAAAACAAAAAATCGGTTATAAAATAACCCTCTAAGCTTAAGTGGAAAGAAGTGAAATGTGTCTGTATGTGTGTGATCAAGCCCACACACATAGAAATAATGATTTTGCACTTTGCTACTGCAACTCTCCAGCAGAATGTAGCACTGAAAGACTAGCTTAAGTAAACCTGTGTCAATGTACTCATAGTTGCCACCAAATTCATTATTTGTTCTAATATTTGCTACTTAATACGTCCCAATACGTGGTATTAAGTTGTATCTCCCAGATACCATTGCACGTGCTTTTGTTCAAATTTATCTTTTGAAAATGGCAACGTCACCTTCATTTTTACATCATGTACTATCTCAGCTTGTCAAATGTAATGGGTAATTTACTATAGTTCAATAAAGAATAAAGTCATTTACACTGAATAGGCTTTAAGCAACTACAGAATATCATTAAATAACCTTTTTTCCCTTTAACTGAGAGATTTCACCTTAGAAAACAAACAAAATTACTTCAAATTGGTTAGTTTTTCAAATGGTACCCTTGCTTGCAGAAGATTTGACCAGGGCCAGTGAAGATGGTAATAAGCATGTCTAAGATGGAAAGAAGAAACGGAGAAAGACCTAAAACAAGGTAGGGTTAGGAATAAAACCCTGATGGTAACAAGATAGAAATTGCTAAAGAAAATGCAATCCATGGAACCAGACGGAAAAAAATGACTCGAGCAGCTGGCCCTGAAATACAGTGGGACTAAGGTCGTATCAAGAAAAAGAAGAAGATTTTCAAAGTTCTACTATATTTTACACACTGATTCCTAAATTAATTTACTATGAGATCGGTTATCTGAAAACGGCCGTGTGCTATAAAATCTTCCTTTATCTCATCTTTATTCCCTTACTTCTTTTTTTCTCTATTTCTTTATTTCTTTATTTCTTTATTTCTTTATTTCTTTATTTCTTTATTTCTTTATTTCTTTATTTCTTTATTTCTTTATTTCTTTATTTCTTTATTTCTTTATTTCTTTATTTCTTTATTTCTTT
>RDPX01000155.1:1294028-1304926 GCA_003991215.1 Morbakka virulenta
ACGTTGAAAACGAAACAGAAATGCTTAACAGAATTAGACGATCAAATATTAGAGCAATGCAACCTCGAGGAAATCGAAAAAGAAGTTGAAGAATCGACAGAAATAAGTGGAAAAATAGAAGTTACAGTGTCAAAAATCGAAAAATGTAGAATTGGATTGACACGTAATGGTACGACTGAAACAGTCATCGCACAAGGTACGTCAGAACAGGATATGTATTCTCGGATATAAAACGTTTTTACTCCCCGTTGAAATGATTCGTTAAGTGAAAATTCACCATCCGGACGAAATACCTTGTCATCGTCAAATGTGCAAATGGGGATTAAATTACCAAAGATATCTCTTACACGGTTTAGCGGGGACATTACAAAATTTCAATCATTCTGGCAATACTTTAGAAGCGCTGTTCACGAAAACATCACTATATCAACGGTCCAGAAGTTTACATATTTAATGAGTTCATTGGAAGGAACAGCTTAGAAGGCTTTAGAGGGGTTTGACTTAACCGAAGAAAACTATGAGCAAGCCATGGAAACACTGAAAACTAGATTTTGCAAGCCCCAACATATGATAAACGCACACATGCAAGAGATATTAAGGTTAAACAACTACCCTAACGAAACCATAACGCAACTCAGAACAATTCTTGGCAAAATCAATGCTCATGTTAGGGGATTAGAAGTCTTAGGAATCTCGTCAGAGCGATATGGAAGTCTTCTTATTCCCTTAATAATGTCTCGAATGCCTGCTGAAATAACATTACAAGTTACTCGAAAGGTCGAAGAAGACCAGTGGCAAATAGCCGATATATTAGAAATTATACGAAAGGAGATCGATGCTCGAGAATGGAGTCGAAAATTAACTGGTGATTCACAACGAAAAAACGAAAAGGTCCCTAAAACTAGAATATGAAATTCATGTGAGAATTTTAAGGTCACACGCCATTTTCAGAATACTCAGGTATTTTGAGTGTTCTGAAATTACTTTTGCTTGTCTATGATAAATCTTTACATGAAAAGATACTATTTTTCTTAACCTACTAATCGATCCGAGGTTTTGTCAATATTGTCGTTAGTCTCTTTACCTCTATATTGGTAAGCATTGTATGTTCTTCTACCTTTTTTACGAAATCAAGTAAACAGAATACTGGTTTTAAGTTCATTACCTTTTACTGCGACCCTTTGTCTAACACAACCAGATTTAGTATACTAAAACAAGAAAAAATCAACTTTTTGTGATGAAGGCATTTTTATGTACCAGTCCAATACAGATCTTATTTTTTATACCTTATTTCTCTCCTCAAAGACATTTTTGTCAGAAAACGTGTCTTCTGATAGTTGCAAGAAAAAAATACTAGTCTGGAGCCCTATTTACTCCAGTTGTTACGTTATAAAATAAAAAATATTGCCTACCCTTAGTGGATTTTTTTGGCTTGTATAAAATTTCGTAATTTCGTGAATTTTTACCCTTTTCGTAAAATCACATCAATGCAAAATACATTTTTTTTAAATCATCAGAAAATCATCAGGGTTTTGAGTAATGGACTTGAAAAGCTACTCCAGGCAAATCAGGTAACACCCAGTTTCTAATATGGGTTCACTTCCAAAGAAAAAAGACATTTTAACTTTATGAGATTCGGTTTGAATATACAATGAGCAACTATCAGATACAATAATCATACTGGTTGAGAACACACTTGACCTGCACTCAGCCAATCCTTTTCACAGCTTGAGACCTACTTTCAGTTGCAAGTTTTTCACACCCTCTGAGCTCGAACAAAAAGATTTGAGAACAAGATGAACCGATGTCACAGGTTGAGGTGTGAAATATGACGTGGGCGTAATATTGCGTAGTGGCGGCTCGCCACAAACTCGGTTCTCACAAAAGTTGATAAATTAGGCAGCCTTCAAAAACTTTTTAAAATGTCACAAAACGGCGTAAAGAAAATCCACATAATACCTTTGGATGACGAAAATCCTAGGGTTTCACTCGCTTGAATCGAGTTCGTTATAAACACATTGGTTGCAGCGTATGCAGGAAAGCTTTGCAACGCAAGCTATGATAAACGAGGCTTAGATCGTACCTTCACATAATTATTATAGAAGAAAACTAAATCGAAGAAGGGTTCCAGAGGCAAAAATGCAAGGAAGAAGAAAAAGAGGGAAACAAAAACAAATTTATGGAGGTAGTACCATTTCCACACCACCATGAGGTAGGCACATGGCGCGTTGCCCTCTTTTAGAGTGGCGGCGTCCCCTGTAGGCCTACGTTCCACTTCTTTACCATTTCATCACTGTCCATTCAACGTCCTTGCAAAATACACCGGTTACAAAACGTTTCCAAATAAGCCATTTAGCTGTTGCCAATTTGCAAGAGCTGTCTTTAAAGGTGTCTCTTCTTTTCCCAGATCATAACATACATCTTTAATAAATTGTGGTCAGAAGCTTCTTGGACATTGGTTTTATCTACTATTTGATATGATACACAAAATTTCTTGCAATATTCATCTACAATTATTAAGCATGTCTTTATTCAAATTAGTAGCCATATGTTTTCAAGATTTGTGCTCGTTTTGAATTGAAAATGTCCAATTTAACTTCAGATTTCCATTTTCGCCAGCTCCATTCCTCCATATCTAAGAGATTCCGTAGCAGCTAAGAAAAATTGCTAATTAGACTACAAATGGAAAAAATTATTAACTACCCTGAGAAATTTCCATCAATATCTGTAGCGAAAATACCAGAGTCTACAGAGATTCTATTTTAAGCATGGCCTAAACACACAGAAAAGGCCACTCAGTAATCAACGTTGGTGAAGAATACTGTACTGAAAATGAAGTTTATAAGTACCGTGGAACTGGTGGCTTATTGGAACAACACAGGACATCTAAATTAAATGCTGCTTAATTACATTAAATAGTCTACTACACACAGAACAGGCCCTTGAGTAATCGTAGATGTTGCAGAGCAGTTAGGACGCAGTATCCGTTCTGGAGAATTGGTGCAACAACGTGGATTGGTGGAACAACACAGCACAACTAACTCAATATAAATAAAATACCGTAAATACTTCTAATAAAGACAAAACAGGGAGCCTTCGTAGAACGTAGGTAACGAAGTTTCGAATTTAACTGACGTATTATTGTTGAAGAAGAACATTGGATTTTGGTGGTTTGGATATGCAGGGGTCGAAGTCGGAGAATCGGAGACGAAGAAGCCCAGTGGAGGAGTTGAAGAGGCGATGTCGAAGATTGACCAAGGTGAACAGGTTGAACAGGTTGAACAGGTTGACCAACACAGAACATCTAACTTAAATACTGCTTAATTATATTAAATAGTCTACTACACACAGAACAGGCCCTTGAGTAATCGTAGATGTTGCAGAGCAGTTAGGATGCAGTATCCGTTGTGGAGAATTGGTGGAACAACGTTGTTTGGAGGAACAACACAGCACAACTAAATAAATACTAATTAAATACTTTAAATACTCTAGTAAACACAGAACAGGGCCATCGTAGATCGTAGATATTGAAGGAGTTTTGGATTTGGCTGAGATATTATTGTTGAAGAAGAACATGGGATTTGGTGGTTTGGATGTGCAGGAGTCGAAGTCGGAGAATCGGAGACGAAGAAGCCCAGTGGAGAAGTCGAAGAGGCGATGTCGAAGATTGACCAAGGTGAACAGGTTGAACAGGTTGAACAGGTTGAACAGGTTGACCAACACAGAACATCTAACTTAAATACTTTACTTAATCACTTAACTACACTTTAAATACACTGCTAAATACACCGCTTCCCATTTACCTGTCTCCTTCTTCCTGAAAAAAGCAATGTTAGGTAAAAAAATGGTTAGTTCTTAAATACTCTACTAAACACAGTGGACCCGTTGCCAAATTTTACTGGTTGAATATAATTTCGATTTGGCAAGGTCATTGATAGTGGAAGACTGAAAGAACATAATTCGGAAGGACTAGTAGATTGGTATTTAATTGTTAACAATTTGTAGCATGTACTGAAGCTGAAGTTTGCCCATTTCGTAGATTGTGGAGATGACGTGGAGTCAGCTTCTCAGTACCGTGGAACTGGTGGCTTGGGTTAACAACACAGCACATCTAAATTAAATGCTGCTTAATTACATTAAATAGTCTACTACACACAGAACAGGCCCTTGAGTAATCGTGGATGTTGCAGAGCAGTTAGGATGCAGTATCCGTTGTGGAGAATTGGTGGAGCAACGTGGATTGGTGGAACAACACAGCACCACAAACTAAATACTAATTAAATACTTTAAATACTCTAGTAAACACAGAATAGGGCCATCGTAGATCATAGATACTGAGGGAGTTTTGGATTTGGCTGAGATATTATTGTTGAAGAAGAACATTGGATTTTGGTGGTTTGGATGTGCAGGAGTCGAAGTCGAAGAAGCCCAATGGAGATGTCGAAGTGGGAGAATCGGAGTGGAACATGCCCAATGGAGAGGTCGAAGTCGGAGAATCGGAGTCGAAGAAGCCCAGTGGAGGAATCGAAGAGGCGATGTCGAAGATCGACCAGGGTGAACAGGTTGAACAGGTTGACCAACACAGAACATCTAACTTAAATACTTTACTTAATCACTTAACTACACTTTAAATACACTACTAAATACACCGCTTGCCATTTACCTGTCTCCTCCTGCCTGAAAAAAGCAAGGTTAGGTAAAAAAATGGTTAGTTCCTAAATACTCTAGTAAACACAGAACAGGGACTTCGAAGATCGTAAATATTGAAGGGCTTTTGGATTTGGCTGAGATATTATTGTTGAAGAAGAACATTGGATTTTGGTGGTTTGGATATGCAGGAGTCGAAGTCGGAGAATCGGAGTGGTCGATGCTCAATGGAGAGGTCGAAGACGGAGAATCGGAGTCGAAGAAGCTCAGTTGAGGAATCGAAGAGGCGCTGTCGAAGATCGACCAGGGTGAACAGGTTGAACAGGTTGAACAGGTTGAACAGGTTGACCAACACAGAACATCTAACTTAAATACTTTACTTAATCACTTAACTACACTTTAAATACACTGCTAAATACACCGCTTCCCATTTACCTGTCTCCTTCTTCCTGAAAAAAGCAATGTTAGGTAAAAAAATGGTTAGTTCTTAAATACTCTACTAAACACAGTGGACCCGTTGCCAAATTTTACTGGTTGAATATAATTTCGATTTGGCAAGGTCATTGATAGTGGAAGACTGAAAGAACATAATTCGGAAGGACTAGTAGATTGGTATTTAATTGTTAACAATTTGTAGCATGTACTGAAGCTGAAGTTTGCCCATT
The DNA here is from genome assembly GCA_003991215.1 of Morbakka virulenta. Taxonomy (NCBI): domain Eukaryota; kingdom Metazoa; phylum Cnidaria; class Cubozoa; order Carybdeida; family Carukiidae; genus Morbakka; species Morbakka virulenta. The sequence continues at coordinate 1,299,341 of RDPX01000155.1, forward strand.
TCGTAGATTGTGGAGATGACGTGGAGTCAGCTTCTCAGTACCGTGGAACTGGTGGCTTGGGTTAACAACACAGCACATCTAAATTAAATGCTGCTTAATTACATTAAATAGTCTACTACACACAGAACAGGCCCTTGAGTAATCGTGGATGTTGCAGAGCAGTTAGGATGCAGTATCCGTTGTGGAGAATTGGTGGAGCAACGTGGATTGGTGGAACAACACAGCACCACAAACTAAATACTAATTAAATACTTTAAATACTCTAGTAAACACAGAATAGGGCCATCGTAGATCATAGATACTGAGGGAGTTTTGGATTTGGCTGAGATATTATTGTTGAAGAAGAACATTGGATTTTGGTGGTTTGGATGTGCAGGAGTCGAAGTCGAAGAAGCCCAATGGAGATGTCGAAGTGGGAGAATCGGAGTGGAACATGCCCAATGGAGAGGTCGAAGTCGGAGAATCGGAGTCGAAGAAGCCCAGTGGAGGAATCGAAGAGGCGATGTCGAAGATCGACCAGGGTGAACAGGTTGAACAGGTTGACCAACACAGAACATCTAACTTAAATACTTTACTTAATCACTTAACTACACTTTAAATACACTACTAAATACACCGCTTGCCATTTACCTGTCTCCTCCTGCCTGAAAAAAGCAATGTTAGGTAAATAAATGGTTAGTTCTTAAATACTCTACTAAACAAAGTGGACCCGTTACCATATGGTACAGGCTGAGTATCATTTCATTCACCACGGTTTTCTGCAATAACTACGAAAAACCGTAAAATGATTGATTAGAAACACTTTTAGTTAGGTAGGAAGCAATTTATTACAAACCAGGTACAAATACATTGCAAATGGTAGAAGTTGAGAATCATTTCTATTTGGCAAGGTCATTGATACTGAAAAACTGGAAACGGACATGTGTTACTTAAGTACTTGCTTTACTTAGCTACCACGTTTGTGAATTAAACTCATAAGATATGCCTCTTAACTAATTTAATGAAATGTAACACAACCAATTAAATACACTTTCCAATAGATTAATAAGTAAGGTCACATACCATTCACGATCTTGATGACCACAGTTTTCTGCAATTGCTACGATAAACAGGAAATGTATTGATCAGAAACATTTTTCGTAAGGTAGCAAGCAATTTATTAGAAACCAGATAAACAAATATTATTGTTTTGTTATAGGATACAATCAAATACAATTAAAATCAACCCATTGCCAAATTATAGCGTTGAGTATCATTTCCATTTGGCAAGGTGATTGATACTGTAACATTGAAAACAGATACCTGTTGCTTAAGTACTTGCTTTTCTTAGCTACTACGTGTGTGAATTAAACTCATATAATATACCTCTTAACTAATTTAATAAAATAGAATACGACCAATTAAATACACTTTCAAATACATTAATAAATAAAGTCACATACCATTTACCATCTCTATCACCACAGTTTTCAGCAATAGCTACGATAAACCGGAAAATGACTGATCAGAAACATTTTTAGTTAGGTAGCAAGCAATTTATTAGAAACCAGATAAACAAATATTATTGTTTTGTTATAGAATACAATCCAATACAATTAAAATCAACCCATTTCCAAATTGTAGAGGTTGAGTATCATTTCCATTTGACAGGGTCATTGATACTGGAAAACTGAAAACAGATATGTGTTGCTTAAGTACTTCCTTTTCTTAGCTGCAACGTTTGTGAATTAAACTCGTATAACTCTTATATATATATATATATATATATATATATATATATTAGGGTTGTCAGCTCGGTGAGAGTATGAATATCGTAATCAGCATCTCAACAGACCACCATCGGTGATCCGACATTATAACTAGATTACTCCTTCCATACCATCACTTTGCTTTGCACGGATCATTTACAATAAAGTCGACAATTTTCGTCCATAGTTTTCTGTCTGCTGTAAGAGTTCTTAATTTTTCAATGTCGCTGTAATTTTTCAATTCTTTAACAGGCATAATGAAAGAATCACGTTCGTTTGCAAGAATTATATCTTTGTTTAGCGTTGTTACTAGTGTTTCCCTCGGTCTACCAGTAAACTTTTTATTGTTGTCATAATTCTGAAAATAATATACTATAATATAATAATATATAATAATATACCTCTTAACTAATTTAATAAAATGCAATACAACCAATTAAATACACTTTCAAATAAATTAATTAATAAAGTCACATACCATTCACCATCTTGATCACCACAGTTTTCTGCAATAGCTACGATAAGCAGGAAAAGTATTGATCAGAAACATTTTTGGTTAGGTAGCAAGGAATTTTTGAGAAACCAGGTAAACAAAAATTTTTGTTTTGTTATAGAATACAATCAAGTGACAGAGAAAGCAAATAGTTGGAGCAATGGTACTTTTCATTTTCTGTTCTCTTGTGGGTAATTTTGACATTCTTTGCTCAACAGAAGAGACGAAAATATGCCATTCTCGCCATTAGCCCACAAAAGAATTCTGAAAAGCTATCTATTTTGAAAAGTTTTATTCGTTGATATTGTTTTTATTTTTATAATGGGCATAGTAGACATACGTATGTTAGAAAATCCAGGAGTTGTGGTCTTGATTCACTGGAAGACTGACATTTAACCACCCTATAAGAAGTGCCCCCTAATGCAGTGTCTTTAAGAATAGATTTGTTTATCTTGCTGTCCATGGTGTCAGTATAATATAATATAATATAATATGAGAAAATATAATATAATAAAATATAATATAATAGAGCCATTCTAAAATAAGTGCGACATTTGATGTCACAAGCCTTAAACTTGAATTAAAATTAATCTAGGCCAAGGATAAAAATTTCCAAATTTAGGCAAGAGCTTACCATGTAAACATTTACTATTGATTTATAGTTTTATTCATAGAAAAGTCGGTAAAAAGCTTCCTTGGTACAGTTTAAGTTACTTAAATGGCAATTTTTTTTATGTCACAAGACCAATGTCACATGCTCAACTCAATTTTTAGAGCCCTTACGGTCTTTCGAGATAAAAAAAACTTCTTTACAAGTCAGCTTAGGATTGAATCTTTAGAACTTTCCAACAATATCGACATTTTTTCGATTTTTAAAATTTCTTATTCCTCTTCCCTTTTTGTCACACGTCTGTTGGTAACATACGTTATATATCTTTTGAAAAGAGTAAGACATGTAAGAATATTTAATAATGGTTTGTTTTCTACCGAAATCAATATTTTACAAGTACATTGAAAAAATGTAATGAACATTTTTTGGTGGGGAACTTTATATCTCTTTTTGTCAAGCTATGAAATTTAAAAACTGATTTTCCTAAAAAAAGCATGTAACATCCGTTACGCCGTTTTGAGGTACACTGAAGTAATTAGGTCAAAATGAAATTTACCATGTTATTAGGCCCAGTGTGAATGTACATTCCCAAAAAATTTTTTATCCTAATTTATTTCAAACTGAAAATATGCACCTTTAGAGGTTGAAATGTAACTTCCGTTACTGTAACATTCGTTATACATTTTTCGAACGTTTCATTTCAAACACGATCTATATGTAATTCGAACGTTTATGTTCGAAAGAGAGTTTCAATGTGGAATTCAATTTGTTTGAGAACAATCTAAAAGCAGTTTCTGAAGATTTGCACGAGGTGAATGAAAGAAAGCAGTTAAGCAACATAGATGCATTTTTTTCTTGTTGGAACTAAATTACAGGATCAGATATCTTCTGCGTAGTAGATTTCTGGGGTACCCCAATTTTTTCAAATCATAATTTTGTACTTCCTGATTCGATATCTAACACTGTTGTAATGCATGCTTTTCCCTGATTTTTAAATTTTAAGGCCAAGTTCTCTTACTTTTCCTAACGTATGTTACAAGTGTTTCCACTAAATGTTAAGATGATTTAAAGAGCCAACGGTTCTTTCTCACAAGATTCTTTCCTCAAAATATATTTTCAAAAGGAGACTGAGTTGTTTCGTGAACACGCCAAACGTATCAAGAATCAATTCATCACTTAAAAATACTTGAAAGAAAACCTCGCCATAAATCACATCTACATTGACACGGACTTTGCGGAAGATTGCAAATGTCGCTCGTAAGAAGAGATCCAATATGCCTATTGGAGTCAAACGCAGGTGACAATTCTTCCAGTTCTCGCTTATTTTAAGAAAGAAGGAAAATTGTTTCACCAGTCATTTGCTTTTATTTCAGATGAGCCAAGGGATGGTGCAAGGTTTGTATTTGAATTACGTCGGTCTCTCGTTCCGCAGCTATTCGAATTGATTCCAAAACTGGAATTCGTACATTACTGGACAGATTCTCCCACGCCTCATAACAATACTTTAACGTTGCTGCCACATGGAACTACATGGAAGCAGATCACAGTAAAGGCCCATGCGACCCGATCGGAGGAACAGCAAAACGAAAAGCTGATTATGCAGTGAAACATGCAAAAGCCATCATCCAAGACGCTCGGGACTTTTATCAGTGGGCAAAAACGGCCGAAGAAACGAGCTTGATCAAAGTCAATTTTTTAACATCTGAAGAATATGAAAATGCTGCTTCCTTTCTCAAAAACGCATATGCGGACATTGAAACTGTCACTGGAACTATGAAGATACATGCTGTGTTTCCAAGTGACATCAACCGCATTTGGGTAAGGGCAATGTCATGTTTTTGCCAAAATTGTTTTACTAATAAGTTTAATTCTGCAACAGCTTGTCCTGGTTGGCGTTTGGCTAACTTAAAATCAATATCAAATGCGTTATCTCGAAACCAAGAAATTCTCCCGGAAATCAATGAGCATGTTGCTGCTGTTTACGACCAAGCAGCGTTTATCGGAAAAGTTATCGACGTTGATGAGTCAGACGCCCATGTCAGTCTTTATGAACACCATGGTATAATTACAGGCATAACCGTGTTTTGTGTCCCAAAACGCAAGGATGAACTTTGGATAACTTTTTAAAATATCCTTTGCAATCTTCCTTAGCCTATCGTTACCAAACGTGGAATAAAGTTTGATGAGGCCATTGCAGATGTTTTCATTTAAAATTAGAGGTTTTCAGGTATTCTAAAAAGTATGTATTATGTGTTTACTGCAGACCACAAAGACTGAAAAGTGTCTTAAATATTTGTTTTTATTAGTTGTTTTTGTTTTTTTTTGTTTTTTTTAAGTTTTAACGTCATTTTTCCCCAGCAATTGGGGCTCAGACGGTCTTTCACCAGTCCTTCACAGGGACTTTGATTTGGCAGTGAGGAATTTCTTGGCCGGATGCCCTTCCTGACGCCAACCGATGGCTTTTTCTTTTCGCAAAGTTCCAAATTCTCCTCGACCGCTCGGGGAATCGAACCCGGAACACTTGGTTACTGTGCAGTGCACTAACCATTAAGCCACGGCTCCTCACTTGTTTTTATTTAGTATAGGATATTTAATCTTATATTTTGGGTTTTTTAAAAAATTCCGATATTTTTCCTTCTAAAGAGTGTTTAATTATTTGAGTGGCTTTATCTTTCTACAAAAGCATTGATAACTGGTGTTAAATGCTCAATTTCATGCAAACTGTTCTCCATACC
>RDPX01000155.1:1322181-1342517 GCA_003991215.1 Morbakka virulenta
TGGCTTTTCGAGTGCATAGTAAAAGCAATACATCACCTCAGCATACTCTTCCCTTGTCCATTTGAGTCTAGGTTTCTTTTTATTGTCAATACTAGCTTGTTGAACCACAGGGCCAGGGATGGGAGGTGTCCCGTTCTGGTGACCTGGTGGATTTTGACTAGTGGGAGAGGTAGACCTAGTAGCAGACTTTTCGAAATCCTCAGCCTGGTCACTCACTGAGGCACGCGCCCCTTGTTGATCCGCGCGACGGGCGATGCGGCATGATTTATTTTTGCTTCTAGTTTTCATTTGATAAAAGAGCTGGATATTCCGCGCCAGTCGCAACCTGGTATTTCTAGTCCACGTGGATAAAGGGACAGACTTTACTCCGCCGGACATCAACCCGGTATTTCAAGGTCTCAGAGTAGGCTAACAGGTGCTACACCTTGCCCAAGGGTAACCTTATTATTTTTATTATTATTATTATTGATGGATACATCACAGTCTGGAAAAATTGACTGGTAATCACTTCAACATCCGAATAGACACTATTCTGAGATGTTGAGTGTCTTGCGTAGTATATGGGACGTGCCCATCAGCGCCACCCTCTGAAGTTTTCTACACCTCTCATTTACAGCTTGATCATTTTTGTGTGCCTTTCCGGTTCCACGATGGCCCCCAATGCACCAATCACTATTGGCACCTCATTGGCTGATGTCCTCCACATTTTCCACATATTCTGGATTTCTTCCGCTAACTCCTGATACTTCTGCCTCTTTTCTCTCTTCTTCTCGTGCAACCTTACATCTCCAGGCACAGCTATATCGATGATTCAGGTGTGTTCCAGCTCTTTGTCGATCCAGATTATATCTGGTCGACGCGCCTCAATGATCTTATCAGTTTGCACGTTAAAGTCCCACACTAGCTTGCCTTCCTCGTTTTCTTCTACCTTTTCTGCTCTGTGGTCATACCAGTTCTTGCACCGTGGCAATTCATGGTGACCACAGAGCTCCCAGTGGACTAGGCCAGCTACCCTGTCATATCTCTGTACTCTGCCTGGGCAATAGCTGGACATTCTGATGTTATATAGTTGATGGTCTCATCCTTGTCTCCACACCGGCGACAGAGGCTGTTGGTTGTGGTTTTATCTATGTATCTCTATTTCCACCGTGTAGGCAGCGCCTGGTCTTGTGCTGCCAGGATCATGCCCTCAGTTTCTCTTTTCAGGTAACTAGCTTTCAGCCATTTCCATGTGAGTGGGTTTCCTTCCACTCTTCCAGCCGAGATTCCTTTATATCCTGACTGTAGTCTGCTTTTGTCTTGCTGGTTTCAAATTGTTTCAAACAGGCCTTCACTGGTGACTCCAATCTCTTAACATAGTCAGATAGATCTTTACACATTCCTCGATCGAAATCAACCCTCTGCCTCCTTCACTTCAGGGCACGTGTAGTATCGCCACGTTGGATTGCGGATGCAAAGCTCGGTAGAGACAGAGGAGTTTCCTCGTTTTCCGGTCAAGCTCCTACATCTCATCTACTCTTCATTGTACTACCCCTGCACTGTATCTGACTATGGCAACTGCCCAGCTGTTGATTGCATCTGTGGTGTTCCTCGCATTCAACTTTGACTTTTGTATCTTCCTGACCCTCCTGACATACTCCTTTATCGATCTTTTATCATCTCTTCACTTGGCAGCTGGATTCCCGTGTCTTCTTCCTTTTTGCCTCTTTTCACCACCATTGTCGCACATTTGCTTAATCCAAAATTCATCCCAATGTCATCAGTGAATTGCTGCACTGTGCTGATCAAACTCTCTAACTCCCGCTTGTTCTTGCCATAAACCTTGAGGTCATCCATGAAAAGTAAAAGGTTGACCTTGGTGCCATTATTGAGTGCATATCCATGTTTGCACTTTCTCAAAAGAACAGACAATGGCATGAGAGCAGTGATAAACAAGAGAGGTGACAAGGAATCTCTTTCGAAGATGCCGCTTTGAATCTTCACCATTGAAAGACTTGCTCCATTGTGTTCAAGATAAGTTCTCCAGAATTGCATGGTATTGTGGCTGAGGCTGATGACATTCTTTGGCATACCAGTTAGTTCCATGCTCTTTACAATCCACGAGTGCGGCATCATGTCATATGCCTTCTGGTAATCAATCCAGGCCATTGACAAATTAGTCTTTCTTGATTTACTGTCCTTCAGGATGACCTTGTCCAGCATCAAGTGATCTTTAGTTCCCCGTATCTTTGCCCAACACCCCTTCTGTTCATACCCAATTATGTCCTGGTCTTCTAAATGGGCATATAGCTTTCTTAAAATGACCGTTAGTAGCGGTAGACATGTTATGGGGTGGTAGTTCCCTGGTGTTGTCCCTTTATTCGGATCTTTCTGAATCAGTGCTGCTCTTCCCTTTGTCAGCCACTGTGGAACTGTTTCCGTTTCCAAGCATTCCACCATCAGTTCTGCCATTCGTCCATCCAGAGAGTCAAAGACCTTGATCCAGAAACCCTGCATCCCATCTGGTCCAGGTGCCTTCCAGTTGGGCATTCCTGCAACAGCTTTCCGGATGTCATCCTCTGTGATACGGATGTCTTCACCTTGGATCTTCATCATGTCAGTTTCAACTTGTCTTATCCACTGGGCATCATCTCTATGCTTAACTGGTTGGCTCCAGATGTTTCCCCAAAACTCTCTGGTTTCGTCTCTATCAGGTGAGATTGGCTCTTGGTCTTCAGCTGGTTTAGTTTCATCCAGTTTCCTTTAAAACATTCTCTGATTGTTCTGGAACAATCGGTTCTCTTGGAACTGCCGTATCTTTTCCAGGTACCGCCTGATTTTCTTGCTAGTAGCTTTCAACCTCTGCTTTAGCTCCTCTAACAAGGTGTTATACCCCTTGACTCATATCTTGTATTTTTTTCTCTACTTTCTTTCTAGCTGGGTCGGATGCTTACCTCTTTGAGAGCTCAATTATTCTACTGATATCACCCTGCAAGATGTTCACCTTCTCTTCAAGTCGCCTCTGCCATGCCGGTTTAGTCACATCCCCTCTTGCCTTCTGCAGTTTCACAAACTTCTCAGTCACAATCTTTGCACCAGCCAGTATCGTACAGTTCAGTTCCTGCAGATTGCCAATCCAAACATTCTGCATACTTTCATTGATTCTTGCTGCTTCCTTTCTCTGTGCTGCCCTGTGTACATGACGTAATTTGGGTAGCCTTTCCCGGTTGTTGACCATACATTCCCTCAGAACTCGTATCTGTTCTGCAACCACACCATGCAACGCTCCTTCATTTGAAGATGTCTCTTCCACATGATTGTCCCCATCTCAATCACTTGCTATGGATACTGATTCAACCGGTTGATGTACGGCCTCACCCATTTACCCTTCCTGACTTGCCCCCTCGGTCCCTGCTCTCTTGACTGAATCCAACTCAACTGATGTAAACCATTCCTTCGATCTTATCACTCTCGCTTGATCAGCCAACCTTTGTTCCGTGATGTTAGATCCACCTCTTTGCACCCACAATTCGTGCATTCTCTTTCTGTATCCCCTTCTTCCTGGGTTGCTGGCATAGTAAACACCCATGATACTCCTGTTCTCTTCAGTGCTGTAGGCCTTTCTTCTACGCTCAGTTCCAGTAGTATACTTATCGATCTGTGCCTGGTTTCCCACAACAGATCGCGGTCCTTGGTTGTCCGCGCGACGATCGATGCGGCATGTATTTTCTGTAGTTACATTCACCATAGTTATGAGTGAGTCTCTGTATCTGAGACGACGAGATAATGGGAACCTCGACTAAACCCACTACACCACCTAACGACACACCCTGGAGTGTGCCGTTCTCCGAGAGACGATGTATCAGCCGGTTACCAGATTAATAATTCTGGGTTTGTCCATTCTTTGTTTCTTATACAGAAAATAAAGTATGATGTCTGTATACAAATATTTATTGATCTTTTAATGATAAATTTAACAGTTTCGTCATTGAGATCGAGGAACTTTAGTTTTGAAACAATCAAGCTATTTTCCCCAAACACACCTAGAGTTCTGAGGCTCAATAATTGTTTGTAGCATTGATTTTACGGTCGACGTTGCTTTCATTGTTCGTTTCAAGCCCAGCTGTGAGTTCTAATATTAGTACCTTGTCATCTTTCACTATAAGAAGATCTGGCCTTTGGGGCTCACCTGTTATTATAGACGGGTTGGGATAGCCGTCAATATCAACATACGCTTGTAAACCTTGAGATGTAATGGTTTTATAAGTGTGGAGAAGGATTGAGTTGTGTCTCCAGTTGTATCTAAGCTGGTCTAATGCAGATTGACATCCACCGATGACGTGGCCGAGGGTTTGCTGGCGATCACATAATCTGCAGGTGGAATCGTTGGTTATCCCCACTTGACTGCATTATTAGCATTTTCAAGCGTATTGTTTAGGTAACGGGCGACAAAACTGTAGATTTTCTTTTGGAGGTGGCTAAACACGTTGGACCGCTGATTGATGAATTTACTGTCGGCATACTTTCATATAGATTTAATCACTAAACTTTGTTTGGTTAAGTCATTGATTAAGTGGTGCTCGTTCGACAGGCAAATTTGCTTCAAAGCTTCTCGAGGTTTGTTGAATCGATCATATTGAACATTTATCGTAGCTGTGGATTTGTGGATTTGTGGATTTTACGAATATTCTTGCTATGGGAACTGCCAATTTTGTTTCGAAATGCCACCTGGCACTGAGTATGTCTGGTAGATGGTAATATCAGCCCAAGACCAAATTTTGGTTTTGATAGGGTGATGACACACAAGGCACCATTGATGGGTATTTCGAGCCATAGTCTGATGTACCTGGATATGAGGTTGTCGATGTTGTTCTTAACCCACGTGTTCGAAATTTTGTAGACTATCACGTGCCAGCTGATTTTCGATAATGTCCACTGCTGGTATAACTTCAACTTGTTTTTCGGATGAAGTGGTAGTCGATCGATGATTTCGAGGTGTTCAGTCACGATTTTTATTATTCCATTTTTGTGCATTTCATCCGTCATTTTGAGGTCAAAGTGTCGACCCAGATAGATAAAATGATGATGAATCTCGATTTGTGGAACAAGCTTGTTTTCTAAGTGGAGCTTTGGTTTGTACTGAACTGACAGTATACCCTTTTTACAGATACCGAATGCATAACCTTTTGATGGTTTTATTCTCATTTCTGATCATTTACACCATTTGCTGAAGAAGTTCAGAAGAATTTGGTTTTCTCCTTCCAATGAGGTGACTGCAACTGCATGATCTGCAAATTGGAACCAATTGCGCGAAAGGAATCCTTTGATGGTACGGTAACCAAAGTTGGTATATTTATCGTCCTTGATACACTGCAAAAAGGTATTGACGATTAAATTGAAGATTAAAGGCGAGAATGAATCCCCTTGCAGTACACCTTTTTCAACCGGAATGTATTTGGTGGAAAAATCGTTCGTAATAATCGATAAACAAAAGTTATTAAACAATGTTTGTACAACATTATTAATTTCGTCAGGTATTTGATGATAGCGTAAAACAGTTTGAATCAACGAATGGTGGACTCCACCGAACCGATTTTTGGGATCGATTAGCGTTACTGTCAAGCTTTACTGGAACTTTCTGGAGTGATTGATTATATGACTCATTTCTGCAATGTGCTCGAATGTCCAACTCATACCAGGAATAAATCCCTTTTGTTAATGACTTTCGATGTATCTATTATTGATCAAGAAGGCAAACACTCTGTTACGAAGAAATGAAGTAAATATTTTCAAGGTTGCAGGTTCCAAGGATATTGGTCGAACGTTTTCGGACAAGCTGGGATCACCTTTTCTGTGGATCAGCATGGTAGCTGCTGTTGACCATTGTGTTGGTAGAGTGTTTGTTTGAATTACTTCCGAACATATTTCCATGATAAAAGTTCCTACATACTGGCACCGTTTGAAGCATATAATGGATATCTGATTCAGTGGATACCTGATCCAGCGGTGAACCGGACGATTTCATACGCTTGATTTTTCGGGTGATTTCCCTGTAGGATGGGGGAGATAGGTCGAATGGAACAGTCGGATCGTCCAATTTGGGTATCCATTGAGGAATTACGAAAACTTTTTCACGATTTAAACATTTTAGGGCATTCTTAAAATACGTGGTGCACTGTGTGGCATTGAATGATGGTAAAACCGAAGTTCCTAGAGCAAATACTTTTTTGTCATAGCCCCAAAACTTTTTGTTGTTGTCAGTAGCAATGGTTATGTCTATTGCCTTCTTGTTTATTTTCTTTCTAATTTGCTTTGCAACATACTTTATGGTATTGATATTTGCGCTATTAGATTTTAAGTTTTTGAGTTCTTTTTTCAGTTCATTTTTAGAGAAATATTTGTATTTCTCCTTCAATGCTCCTCGGTGATGTCTTTTTGATAACCATAGTTGTCGCGGAAATAATCATATACAATGGAGTTCATTAATTTCATTGCTTCATTCAAATTACCTTTTATATCGACTTTGGACAATTCGGAGTGAAAATAAGCATTACTTACTCGCCAATCCTCTGGAGATTTTGGTAATTTGATGCCTTCTTTCAGTGATGGAAATTCGTCATTCGTCATTCGAACATCGTCGTTATCGTTATTGTTTTCTGCAACGAATTGATTATTCAGTTCATGTTGCTCATTGATGACATCAATCTCATTATCTACAGTGTTATCGTCGTTTAGAGATTTAATTGATCTACATGGTCTCTGATGAGCTTTGAGACCACGAAGTCCTTTGCAAATTCTACCACAAATACACTTGGGAGAAACACTATTTGTGACTGCATTACTACTTAAATTAACTTAAACATGCAAGATATTTTCGTTTCCATGGTTACCTTTGTTTCTGTGATGATTGATCTTTTCTTTACATCGTTTATAGCTTCAGAATCTTTATGACAAAAACTGCAAATCGTAAACACAGCAAATTCTTCAACAAATAAACATAAATCAGTCGCCAAGTGATAACAAACAATTAAAATTTCAACTCTTTCCGTTTTGCTTGGCAGAGCACGTCTGTCCTCCTCGTAAGCTGTGATCGATGACAACAACAACAATAATAATAATAATAATAATAATACACCGACGAGCATTGAGTAGTTCTCCATGAATACCCGGATGGTAGCCGGTGGCTCCTCGTACTGGGCTGATGGGATGTGATATGCCCAAATGGAGAGTATCCCTACAGAGGATGTACCACAACTAGGCTTCATTGTGCTATTTCTTGTCTTTCTGTTTCCAGTCCTCTACAACCAGTGACAGCTCAGTTGCGTTGCAACCTGCATTGAGTAGATCAATTTTATTGTAAATTTTCTAGATCGTTAATTTACAAATAAAATCATGTGAAGTTTAAAAAAAATAAATTATGGTTTCTTTCTCACCTCACAGCTCAGGGCTAGTTTCCAAGTTGTTTTCCGTTTTGGGCCCCCAAACTTAGACATTCAACACTTTACGAAGTATTGTGACCGATCTTGAGAGGGCAGTCTGTTGCAGCCTGTCTTGCTGCCATTCCCATCTCATTGCTGCCATCCCTGTCTTGCTGCCATTCCCATCTCATTGATCCATTGCTTTTCCTGTTCTTTCCCTCTTAATCTATGATCACCAGGTACGGCCAGATCCACAATTGTTATCATATTGTTTTTCTTGTCCTGCACTAAAATATCCGACCTTCTGATCTCTGTTACCCAATCAGTTCTTATGTTAAAATCCCATTATATTTTGACCCACTTGTTCTCCAGCACCACCTTGGCCCTGTGTTCATACCAGTTGTTGACCCTTGCAAAGCCAAGCTGCTTGCACATCTCCCAGTGGGGAAAGCTGGCCCCCTTGTCATGACGTTTCTTATATTCTATTTGCGCCAGCTTCTCGCACTCACAAAGATGTGCATTACTGTCTCTAGTCTGTTCCCACACATTCTACAGTTCACCTCTCCCTGTTAGGCCATCACTTTTACTTTCATCACCCTGGTAGGAAGTGAATGGTCCTGAGCAGCAATCAACAACATTTCTGTTTCTTTCTTTAGCCTCCCGTTTTTGAGCCATTTCCAACACTCGGATCCCTTTCTTTCAGTTTGTCTTAGACACTGCCCATGCATTTCTTTGTCTTTCCATTTCTGCTTTCATTGTTCTCTCTGATCTTTCTTCAGATCTACTTTGGTGTTGTCTCGGAAGAACATGTCCGCTAGCCCCCTCCTCTTCTCAGGCCACTTCCTCTGACAGACTAGCCTCTTCCAGTTGCACGCACTCTTCCCCATATTTTGTTCCTCTCCCACCCTCTACTCTTGGTAAGTAGTCTGTCAACATCGGTTCTTGGATGGAGGGCCCTGTTCATGGTCATGACTTTCCTGGTTTTCCGATCCATCTCCCTCAACTCTTCCACTGTCCACTGAGCGATTCCTGTGGTAATCCTCGTTGCCACAACTGTCCAGGTGTTAAGAGTCTGAATGCAGTTTCCTCCATTCAAAAGCGATTCCATTATTATTTTTATTATTAATATTATTATGTTCAATGTTTCACTTCTCGACTTTAGTTCATGATGTCGGTAAATTAACTTGAAAGCAGGCAGCAACAAGCCACCAAAGGTTTCAAGTTTACTTTTGCAGTCTCTTATGACGACAGTACCTTTCTTAGGATACGTACTGATCCTAACAATGCTGTTTTTTGTACAACTTCCATTTTGGTGTTTTCATCGCAATCCTTCAAATGTGATTCAAGCTTCTTACTGACCATCCCCAACGCACCCATAACAACAGGAATCACTTTAACCTTCTTTAGCTTCCATAACCGTGCAATTTCATCCTTCAATGGTTGGTATTTCTCAATCTTTTCCGTTTCCTTCACGTTTACTCTTTTGTCCCCAGGAATGGCGATGTCTATTATTTTAGCCTCTTTTGTTCTTTTATTTATCATCACAATATCAGGCTTTCTAGCTTCGATGTGTTGGTCGCATTGTATCATCATGTCCCATAACAGTTTGTGTTCTTCATTTTCGCTACAACCATCTGGCTTATGGTTGTACCACTCGTTGGCCCGTTCCAAACCTGCCGTACGACACATTGCCCAATGGACATATCTTGCCATATTATCATGACGCCTTTTATATTCTTTCTGTGCTAACTTGGAACACTCACTTACGACATGGCTAACACTCTCACCCCTCTCGAAACACATCCTGCATAAAGGTGACTCTGCTGATTTTTCAATGTGATATTTTAAATAGTTTGTTCTCAGTGATTGTTCCTGAGCACTACAAATCAACGCCTCAGTGGTACTTTTCAAGTCTCCCTTACTCAACCACCCCCAAGTCTTATCCCAATCAACGGCTCCATTCTCTTCTAAGAATTGTCCGTGCAATCTTTTCTCCTTCCACTCTCTCATCATCTCAACCTTTCCCTCTCTCTTAAAAGCTTCTGGGTCCTTACATTCTTCTGTTTTTAAAAGACCTTGATTTTTAACCATCTGCAGCATCTCCTCTCTACTATTTAAAACGTACCATGCCAAATTATTTTCTTCGGCTCTTACGCATTTCTCGACACTAATCAGTCCTCTTCCGCCTTCTTTCCTCTTTACATACAACCTTGCAACGTCACTTTTTGGGTTTAAGCTTTTGTGCATGGTCATTAATTTTCTTGTCCTCCTGTCAACCTTTTCTAGTTCGTTTTTCGTCCAATTAATGATTCCTGCACCGTATCGCATTAGTGATACAGCCCAGGTGTTGATTGCTGTTACCTTATTTCGCCCGTGCAATTTTGATTTCAAAATTAGTCTTACCCTCCTAAGGTACTCTTTCTGGAAAGATTCTTTAACTATATCCTCCTTAATCTTATCCGACTCAATTATACCAAGGTATTTGTAACCATTCTGGTCGACTTCTTTTATAATGTTACCATCCGTCAGGCTTAAGCCTTCACTTGTAATCACTTTTCCTCTTTTCAACACCAGGACACCACACTTTTGAAATCCGAATTCCATCCCAATATCTCTGCTAAATGCGTGTACAGTAGACACCAAACTGTCGATCTCATTTTCGTTTTTCGAAAACAACTTTAAATCGTCCATGAAAAGCAAATGGTTGACTTTCACAGTCCCTAAGGTGTATCCAGCACCCATCTTTCTTAGTATACTGGAGAGAGGAATCATGCAAAGTACGAACAACAAGGGAGACAGACTATCCCCTTGGAATATACCTCGCCTGATGTCAACCTCGCATAACGTTTCACCACATGCTGTTAAGACTGTCTCCCATTTTTCCATAGACTCAGTAATAAACTTTATGATGTTTTCGGATACATTTACCAGTTTTAGACATTCAATTATCCAGGAGTGAGGAATCATATCATATGCTTTTCTATAATCAATCCACGCCATTGCCAGATTTTTATGCCTTCTCTTGCACTCCTTCATAATGGCTTTATCAATGATGAGTTGGTCTTTAGTACCTCTACTTCTCCTTCTGCAGCCTTTTTGCTCGTCAGGGAGCATCTCATTCTCTTCCAGGTATTTATAAATATTATCAGAAATAATACTTGTCATTAGTTTCCACATTAATGGTAGACAGGAAATTGGTCTAAAGTTTCCGACGTCGTTTCCCTTAGAAGGATCTTTTTGGCAAAGGACAGTTCTGCCTTTGGTCAACCAAACAGGAATTGACTCATTACCATTAACCAGCTCATTCATTTGATGGGCAATACGGCTATGGAGTGTTGTCAGATGTTTCAGCCAGTATCCTTGAACCCCATCTGGCCCTGGTGCTTTCCAATTGGATATTCGCTTAACTTGTTCTTTTAACAGAAGTTCAGAAATCATCAAGTTGTCCTGTTGTACATCTTTCTTTTCTTCTTTCAATTTTTGAAGCCATTCTGCTTCTGAATTGTGCTTCTTTTCTTTCCCCCATATATCTGACCAGAATGCCTTACTTTCCTCGGCATCTGGTACGACCTTCTCATCTTTCTCAGACCCATTTAACTTTTGATAAACTCCCTTTTGATCTTGACTGAATGTTCTATTTAGTCTGAATTGATGGATTCTCTCATCATACCTTCTAAGTTTGTGAGATTTTGCAATTAATCTCTGATTTAGTTCTTCAATAACAAGATTAATTCCTTTTGTTTTAATCCTATATTTCTGCTCTAATGCAGAGTACTTATTCCGTCTAACATTCTCACCGTTCTTCTTCCTTTTCAATATATTAATATGCTTTCGAATCTCATCGATTGACTTTTTAATCCTTCGCTTCCACCAGGGTTCTTTTGGTGTTCTCCTTTCATTTGTTGGGGTTCTTAAACCAAGCTTTCCAGCAATATAAATCGACGTTGCAAAGATCAGGTCATTCGTTTCAGTTATGGTGTTTGTCTTAATATGGGTTATCACTTCATTAACACTGTTAGTAATGTTTGCTAACTTTTTTCTGTCTGCTTTCTTTAATCCTGGGAAAAAGGGTTTATCCGTTTCCTTCATTATGGCGCATATTTGGTCTATTATCTGTTGTTGTTCCTCTGTTCTCTCTGCATTGTGTTCATCATCAAACTCTATTGGCACTTCAGGTAAGTTGACGTCGTCACGTAGGTCTACATCAAGCTCGGATTGAGATTGTGCTACATCATTATCCTGATCTACATCTTCAATGTTAACAACGAAGTCAGTTTCTGTCTCCTTTTCTAAGACACTTCTTTTAATCATTTCAATCTCCACCTCGGATAATAGCTCGTTTTTCCTTATGGATCTAGCCTGATCGCATAAATTCTGTTCACTGATGTCAAATAAACCTCTTTCCTTCCAAACACGATGCATCCTCTGCCTATATCCTCGCATAGGTTTACCATTCTCATTCACTGGATCACTTAGAAAGTAGCACTCCATTACAGCTACGTTTAATTCTTTGTTCCACTTTCTCTTAGCAGTAGTATGATGGCGACCGGGTCCCCGCTGCTGATCCGGAGACCACCTGCCGGGCGAGAGACCTTCACAAGTTGTTCCAGCCTCATTCACGCCGTTATTTTCATTAATTTTATCTGACATTTTTACACTCATTTGACGATTAGTGAAGTTAAGGTTACACTACCACCGGTATTTTTTTCAAGACACCATCTTTAGAGGGGTTGCCAACCAAAGCTAAAGAGTCCTCTCTACCCATAAGGCAGACAAGCCCCCGTCGGATGCCAACCCGACATTTCTTGGTCTCGGGGAGAGCTAACAGGTACTACAACTTGCTCAAGGGTGACTGGGGGTAGTTGTGGCAAAGGGTAACCTCATTCACCCACGTCGAAACTCCACAACCGGATGCATTTTAACATCATACCCAGGACGTAATATTATTATTATTATTATTATTATTATTACAAGCTTTGATTTTGCTATGTTTATGTACGAGCTGTGCCAAGTAAGAAACCAGGGACCTCAAGAAACAGCAAGATTGAAGTTTTTTACAAGGAATAAAAAGATACTATTTTTGGAGAGTAATTAACATTGACAAGTAGTATAATTTTTTTTAAAAGAAATGTAATCTGTATGTGTAAAATCATAATTATTTACTGACTCCGTAGACTACTAAAAACAATATTTGAACTACACCCATAATAACTTAAATAATATTAACATCGAACTGATGCAATGTCTTAAAATGATGGAAGAACTAGATAAGAAAACAGATTCTGTTTTCTTATCTGTTAAAAGGTGAAACTGATTACTTTGACACGACATCTGGTGTAAGGCAAGGAGGCTCAGAGTCACCGTGTTTATTTATTCCATTCTTGGATTACATAATGCATAATTACAACCAACGTGCAGAAGGATTTCAACTGGGTATATGTTTCAAATTCCGCATTAACGATCAAGCAAGGAAGAGAAATGATCAAATCTCATCGGAGGTTGTGAGAGGTACGCATGGCTAGGTTATGCAGATGATCTAGCACTCACAACAGATACACCAAAAAAATAAAGTTGGCTGCAGATGTATTAATTGATCTTTTAAAGAGATTTGTTCTTGTCATTAATACAGAAAAGACGAAGATTATGATCCTGAATTTCAAAAGTAAAAAGGAGGAATATCCAAAACGGCTGATCATCATTGACAAAAACCCCATCACAAATGTTACTGAACTCGTATATCTTGGAACCCTTATCACATACAATTAACCAGGTACATCAGGAAAAGAACTGGATAGGGAATTGGATTTGCAAACAGTAAGTTCTCTGAACTCAAGAAAATGCTCTGCAACTGTCATGAAAAACTTGAGATTACATTTTAAAATACATATGTCCGAAGTAGGTTGTGTTACTGCTGTGAGACCTGGACACTGACCCAAATACACTATGCAAAGATTCAATTTTTGAGACGTATGGTTCGTGGTGGAATGGCAATAATGTCATCAAAAAAGGAGATCGAGCTAGCGAAAAGTGAAAATGATATGGAGAGAATAAACTGGGCTTGGATATACACCAATGAGAAAGATATTCAACATCACAAAATTAGTTTCAATGACAAACTATATAAAAAAAACAGAACAGAAAATGGGTTGCACATGTTGCACGAGCATCTAACGACATCTTGACAAAAAGGCTCATGTTTGTCGACGAGAGATATATGAGAAAAAACAACTCTAATAAGACAATGCTAGAAAATGTGCAAGAAGTAAAAAAGGGGAAGTAATTAGAGACATCTCTGCGAGAATGCACTAAGAGAAAGTTTCAGTTTGTCAGACTGACTTGTATGTAAAGCCAGTACCCTAGAGTCCCGCAATGAATTATTTAGAACATACTGCAATGATGGCACATGTAATAAACAAGGCTCGCACTAATCGACGCTACCAAGTCATTACTCTTTTAGACCTAAAACATGCTTTTCGTGAAGCTCACCATAACCTAATAACATCTGTTCTAGATCCCCATCACATCCCTGGCAAAATTAAGTATTTAATCACCAGTCTTAACACTGAATTTACAACAGCATTTATCACTGATCATGTTATAACTGAAGCCACAAAAGTTCGTCGTGGGCTTTTGCAAGGTGATTGTCTTAGTCCACTACTTTTTAATATGTGTTTTAACACATTCATTTAATATATTAGGGATGAAAAATATAACTAGCTTGGTTTCTCACCTCACGATAAGAACGACCGCATGTTCAATCCTGTACACTGGTTTCAGTTCGCAGATGACGCTTCTGTCATTACAAATAAAGAAAGAGAGAACAAGCTTAATCTTGAAAATTCTGAACTTTTTGGACTCAGAGGAAGCCATTAATGTAAAAGCTTTATCATGTCATGAGTCGTAAGCTTTTTCCGAGCTACGTTTCGGCTATTTCATACTTTGGTAGTGCGGACGTGCGTGTAGACAGGGCTCGAGTTGTTTCGGGAAGTGGCGCCATACCTATGTTGTGTTTGTTGTATTTCTTTCTTCAGTGCTCGAAGCACTGAAGAAAGAAACACAACAATTATATTATATATGATATTACTGAAAGGGTGTGGGATATATTGTTGATACGATTGGTGCATTGCAGGGAATGGATTGTTTCTTTTATTTTTAGGTTCTCACTGGTATTCTTCATGTAAGGCAGACGTCTTACATAAAGAATACCAGGTAAAGAATTCAGAGGTATTCTTTATCTTCATGATTAGGTCCAGTCCTTCTGTGTAAGGCTCTCTGGACTGGACCTAATCATGAAGATAAAGAACCACTGAAACGTATACGTCTGACTTACATGAAAAATACCAGTGAGCACCTAAACCGAGCCCTCCGACAACTCAACATTCAATACTCCTTCTTCACTACATCCACCTTAAGGAAGATCCTCTCAAAACCAAAAGAACCAGTCCCACTTGAGGAAAGGAACAACATAGTTTACAGACTACAATGTAAGGACTGTTCTGCCTCCCACATAGGTGTATCAAAGCGTTCCTTGGGTCAAAGAGAAAAAGAACACAAGAGTGCTGTTCAGAAAGGTGACACCAAGAATCATGAAATAGCCGAACACTGTGGACACAGGACCATACCTTTGACTGGGAAAATTAATAGAATTATCGACAAGGAAATCAACACAACAACAAGAAAAATAAACTACAATTAAATTAAACAAGACAAAGAAAACAAAGTACTGTATTTTACGTAGTCGATCTTAGAACTGTACCACTATGCACAGTAGAGGACCCTTGTTGACACACTTAAATAAAGATACCCTAGTGTCACGTTTGTAAATCTTTTCATTAAAATTTTCAGTCATTCTTGTGGCTCTCTAACTAAAATTTGCTCTTTAGGTATGAAATTTCCAAACCAGAGATAGCTCATGTCTAAACATATCATAATGATTCATTCTGTTCAAGCTTTTCCCATGCACTAGGCACGTGGCCAATAATACCATTGTTCTTTTCACACACGCTACAAAAATGATGTCCTTATGAGTTGCCAATCATACTCTTTACAACATTGGTTCCTAAGGCTTGACCCTGTGCTTCACGAATAATTCCATCCGTCTCTTTCTTCATATCCTCTTTTCAGAGCTGGAACCAAGTTTCTCTGCTCATTATATCTTTATTTCCGCATATGTTAAAAATGTAAAGGTTTTTTTTTCTAATATCTCCGTCCTTTGAAACTCACATCGAGCCTTAAGATCCCTTACTTCTTTTCAATTTTCTTGTCCTCCACCTCACCCCGCTATCAATAAATTTCCAAAACTGTCCAACGTACTGTTTTAACCATCAGACTGGTTGATCCACACAATCCTTTATATATATGAATGTCTTTTTCAATCCTCTTTTCGCATTAAATGCAACCTTGGAATGTTATCTCTCGGGTGAAGCAAACTTTTAGTATTCGTGATTTTTCTAGTTTGGTTATTCAATTGCTTTTTTGTATCGCTGTTCCAGTTTACAAATGCAGCTGAATAACTAAGTACTTAATTTATTCACGTGTAAACTACTTTTATACCATTTCATTCATTAAGCTTTGATTCAATTGCTATTCTAACCATTCTTTGATTCAATCTTTTCAACTTATTCCTCATTTCCTGGTGCAGTACTCCAATGGATACTAAGAAATATGTCAAGAAAGTTGTACTCTAGTCCTCCCTTTGTAATCAAATTTAGTTAACATTAGTTATTATTATGTCTCCGGTCTTAATAATTTTAGCATTTCTAAACAAATGTGTTGGACATTATTCCAATCTACATTTCATACTGATGTCTTTGCTGAACATTCTAACAGTTTGGAAAAGTGAGTCCAGTAAATTCACTTGTAATTTTTTAAAGAATTTAAGTCGTTTATAAATAGGAAATACTTCATTCCTCTTTTACTAATAAACTCGTATGCAGCTATAATTTTTTTAGAATTAAAATTAGTGACATCAGAGCTGAAACAAAGGTGATAATGTAACCTCTTAAAAGAATTATCGGCTGATATCTACACTATCTAGCACTTCTTGACAAAAGGTGTTAGGAAAAAAAACCCGACACAGTAAACCATATCTTAACAAAACTTTTGGGTCTAGGGACTATCCCTAATAACTATACTTTATTTATTCTGTCCTTCACAAAAGATCAGTCCAAATAATACTCCATAAAGTCATTTTCAACCATTTTTTCCAGACGCCTTTCTATTTCAAAGTGGATTCCATTTCCAAAACAACGTATTTTCCCATTCCAAACAGACCCTCCAGCTTGTTATCAATAGATAGCAAGGTCATGTGCTGAATGATTTCATACGGATTAACACACCACGTGTTTGTCTTTAAAATATCAGGTCTTTGACAGAAATGCTCCAACTGCCACTAGAGGAACCAGCTATTAATATTATCAAGCAACTATGTAGCCTTTTCTCGCCCATTGTGCGAATTAATAACGAGCTCTTGTTTTCCGAGTGAAATGTGCTGTTGCCGTTAGACGAGGTCCAGCATTTCACATATGTTTATGAGAGTGGAGATGCTGTGGAGGGGAAAAATGCTGTTTGTGACAGTGAACAAAATCTACTGTTTGCTTTTTACAGCTCCTGTAATAGTTGCAAAGAAAGAGAGAGTTTGAAGGAAATTAAAAACTTTTAAGAGCTGCGTTGGTTCCACCGTGAACAATGAAAAGCTAAACGGTCTCATCTTACCAGCAATTTAAAAGGATTTCCCAGCTGTAATAAATTTAGACAAAGTTATTAATAACTATCGGAAGCGAAAAGTAGAAGCTTATAAAAATTAGGATGTACCGTATTTTAGTCTCTTTTTCCTTTCTGTCCGTCACTTTATCACTATTCCTTCTTTTCTTCAGATCATCTTGTATTGATTTAATTTTCCTTTCTTTCAGCTTAAGAGTTTCATATCTGCCTTCAATTACCTTTTTCTTTGTAAAATTTGTATATATAGTAGAACTTAACAGTGTTCTGGTCTCATATATATTCCAAAAAACATTTTCATTAATTATATGCTGCCTCTAGCCTAATTTCATCATCTTCCGTTAACCAGAACACTTTATGTTAAAAACAAAACATTGAACCTAGTGGCATCTATTCAAACAAATTATGATTTGCTACAGGCAAATTACCTTTCATGCAGACACCTTTGATGACATTCAAACCGAATATTTTTCTAGACAATATAAATAGTAAAAAAGAACATCGCCAATGAGATGAGAGAGACCAACAAATCTTGGCTGATTTTAGGTTGTTCCTGTTAGATTTAGATTCCTTTTCTAGCTGTAGGTTGCATGTCACTTTATATGTCACAAGGAAGGTAATGCTTTTCACCAAAACATTGTGCCCAAGCTGTATATGTAGAAAAGAATATAATGTTTCGGGGAAAGCTGAAGAACTGTATGTATTTATTGCAAACATAGATATTGCATCTATTTCATTTGAGGTTGATGTGACTAAATATCTCTTGTAGGCATTAATAGTACAACCGCAGGAATAGTACATATGAAAAAGGTATTTGGTATTTTGGGGGAAGTAATTAAGAACCCAAAGGCTCTGGACACACTAAATAGGCAAAGTCAGGGCAAAAGTATATTGAGCTTAGTTGATTGGAACTCAGCACTCACAGATCAATACCCAAGTTATTGCAACAATGTAATTTAACAAATATAACCTACCACCATGATTCACGTTGAAAACATCATCAGTGGTCTTTTGGGCATAGTATGTGAAAGCATCAAAGGCTTCAAAAGTTGGAAGAACTGTTGAGAGAAATATGCTCAAGGAGTATCAATTTTGCAATACTACTTCATTCTCAAATGAACCTCTGCGAAAGGACCTGTAAAGATCGAAAGACAAGATACTAAACAAGACAAAGAAAACAAAGTACTGTAGTCGATCTTAGAACTGTACTACTATGCACAGCAGAGGACCAAAGAGGATTTTTAGCCTGTGTTCCAAATAATATTTCTATATTGTTAAATACAGAAGTAAAAATAGGAAAAACAGCTGAACGTAATTCAAAATTTATGTTCTTTTCAGCCTTATGGGTGAGATCCTTTTTAGGGGATTTTCCTTTCACGTTCCCACCTTGAGTTTCTAATCTATGTCCACTTGATTGAACGGTCCCACAGTAACATTTTGTCATACATAAAATTCTATTCAGAAACATCTTTTTGGACAAAGTCTTTGAAACTTGCTTTGAAAACATTGTATTACATAATCATTGAGACACCTTCAGTCTGATTCAAAAAAGTGTTTTTGTAGAATTGATAAACCCAGCGACTAAATCAGTTGGATTTAGCTTCCAAAATCCATCTAGCAACAAATTGAAGGTCTAACGATGAGGTTACCACTGGATCTGCCTCTGGTTAATACATTTGTAGGCTATTAAGAAAAACAATTATTTCCGTCTACACAAAATGTAGAGGTCTTGTGTGTTACAGATTCACCAACCACACAGCAAGATTTAAACAAGAAGCACAAATTTCACAATTGACCTTAAAAATATCCACCTCTTAGTAAAGTTTTCTACTGATGAAAAACAGAGATTCATTTTTTCATGTTTTAATGAAAAAATCTCCCACTTTTGTTAAAGTCAATGTGTTTCCAAAGGGAACCTTCATAGGACAATTATTGCAGTGGGCCTTATTAATTTCCACACAGTTTAAAATAACTAATCAAAACTTCATCATGCTGTCGTTATTTGCTCTCCTGGTAAATGGTCGAGGTAAATAAAAGAAATAGGGTAAATTCTGTTAAGTAATGGTAACCCCAATGATTTAGATACAGCTATTCGGTATAAATTATCTAGTTTCTCAGATAAATTTGGTTAAACAGGAGCCCTTCAAAGTCCTCTTTATACTTCCGACTACCTTGGATAAGCCATGCACCACTAAATACGAAAATCATAACTTTCAGAGCAAAGCTGTCGAGCTACTACATCAAAAGTAAATTTTCACATCACGAACATTTTTTCTTTAATCAAGAGAGGATGTTTTGCTTAGCTGAGGTAAAGTACAGGTGTTATGCGACGTAAGAAGGCTATAGGTTCTATATGATGATGAACACGATACAACAGCATGAGGCTGTCATTTTACTAATCTAGTTCATTCAAGGAGACATCGCAAGGGTATTTGCCAAATTGTTAATGTGATTCAGTTACACCACCACATCTGTCGCTGAGCCGCGAATACAACGAAAATTTCAAATTCAAAGAGTTTAAAGTAATTGGTAGATCTAATCCTGCCTGCCACTCAAACGTATTGGGCGAAATTCATATTCAACTGTTATTTCTTCCTCCTTTCAAACAAAAATAATGTCTATGGTCTTCAGTTGTTTTACACAGCAAGTCAGAGAAAGTGGCGGGCTGTTTATTCACTCTGTATTTTCCTCTGGCAAAAAAACAAATTTGCTGGCTGACTCGATCTCTCTCTTTTTTTGACATTGTTAAAATTTCCGCCTGATTTGTGTTTTCCTATTTTGGCGTCTTCGACAGTCGAATGCCAGCGATGGGATTTTGACCACAATGAATTTAAGTTTATTTGCAATCTGTCATGTGTCTGCGTTTTACCTATCAGCTCAGAACAGAAAAATCTGATATATTATACAATTACAATAAAACACTGCATATGATATTTGGAGCCGAAGGGCATGTAAGACTTAAAAGTTTTATCAAAAAACGATATAGCGGCTCAAAGCTTTTGTACTGCTAATTGTACTGTCTTCATTGTTAGTCTTAAGTATGACGTTCTTTGGCAGGCCTTTTCTATTTTCCGTTGTGTTTATCTTAGTTGTGATCATTGAATTCAAATGTGTCCGTGTGTCCGAAGTAGTGATATAGGCTGCTCCCTTTAAAAACTCTACGGCGGCTCTGTTTAGATGGATAGATAGATTGGGGAAAGAGAGAAAGAGGGAGAGACA
>RDPX01000155.1:1344889-1381967 GCA_003991215.1 Morbakka virulenta
TACAAACCAACCTGCTTTTCCATTTTTGCAGCCAGCCATCTGAAGCTTGGAAGTTTTCGGCCTTAAGTTCCTTCGCAAAGTATAGTGCCTTTTCCTTGAGTAAAACACCATTTACAGGGATATTGTCTGATCTCATTTTAATAAACCACTGAAGCACCGCTTTATTGACTTGATCGTATGTGTCAACTTTGACTCTTTTGGTAGAGGTGCTGCCTTTTTTTTCATAAGCCTCAAAGATCTTTGATTTATTTTTTTTCCACGTGGAAAGAGTGTTGGATGGGACACCAAATAATATCGCCACTTCTTTATTGGTTTTTCCTTTTTGCAGCTCCATCAAGGCTTTGTATTTGATCTCTAGGGTATGCTCATTGTGCACCCTTTTCTTTGGCTTTGCTGTCGCTGCTGACGCCATCTTGTATGTATCTACAATCAATCAACTCAACCAAGGATGCTGCGTTTTCAAAATCAAAACATTCGAATGAAAATTCGCAATTCGATATAACGTTCGATTATGCTTAAGGCATCCTTTACATCACAATAATTCGAATTAGGGAGAGAATCTTGCCGTAGGGGCCTGAAAATTGGATCGAATTAGAGAGTTTTTCGAATTAGAGAGGTTCGAATTACGGGAGGTGATTTATGAGAGTTTCTTAAGGAAATTTGACGGTGACTTTGAATTTGTTCGAATTAAGGAGAGATTCGAATTACGGAGATTCGAATTAGAGAGAGAGTCAACTGTATATGTATGTGTTCAAAGGTTTGCAAACTCTGCTTGTTCGAGGTCAAAAACGTGTTACACTTTTCGATGGTATTGCAAGAATCAAAAGTTTGACTCTTGAACAGTGGTAGTCAACCCTGCAGTTCGGTGATTATATTCGTCAGATACTCAAAATATGCGGAACTGAGACCAAGGTCTTCTTTCAGTTTGAAATGAGACCAAGGTCTTCTTTCAGTTTCTCAGAAGTCATAAGATCGACCAAGCTTTGAGTTTGCGTACAATCTGGTTCTTCTTGGTTAAGATATGTCATAAATTGAGCAAATTCATGGTAGCGTTCACAGTAATAATACGATATTTCTTCCTAAATATTGGAATTTATATACTTATTAAATGTTTCGTTAAAGAGAAGAGGAAAGTAGTTATTTTTTAGGTGTCGTCCGACAAAGCCCGGCCTGTGTTGTTTCCCAAAAATGTAGGAGAGCCTTGATTTGGTAGCTGGTTTAAGGGATATTAGCCGAAATCAAACACTTGGTTAAATCGTTCCAAAATTGTTTTGAAATAGCAGGGATAAAAATATTCAGCTGGGCTTGCTTCTTGATTTTCAATTGCAAGTCTTTCTTACAACATACTTAATCAGTATCTTGACTAACGAGAAACGAAATATTGCCGACAGAATTATCGAAGCCTTTGACACAAATAGTACAAGTGCATTTGTTAGTTATTTGTTGGTAATTCTATATTCTCTTTCCTCCATTTAATATCTTAAAGCATTCTTTACCAGAAAGTTTACGCTTCGGCGTAATTCATATGCTTTATTGTAGCTAGGACGTTCTAGCGAACATCGATTAATCAATTATTTCAAGGTTGTTTTCCCCTAAAATGTTTCTATGCAGAACGATATTTGAAAATCTTACTTTAACACACGATCAAATATAGCATTGGCTTATCAATACAACGCATATCAAAATACTGGAGAGCCCAAAGTTAATAAGCATGGTTGGGCTTTAAACATATGGATGTATTCAGGAAGGCTTAGACCCAATGTAGATTTAACAGTGATGTGACTTCCTTTCCCACAATGTTTAAAATTAAATATTCCTTCATCGACGGTGCTGCGTTGTTTCCTTCCGACTCCTCTCTGCCACACCTACATTCTTCGATAAATGAATTTTAAAAATCTTGTCCGTTTATTCAAATAGCGATAAAGGAAACTGTGGGTAGCCACAGTTGCAGCACACTATTGACAAAACTGAAAGATTCCATTATTTACAGTTGGCCTTTATTCAATATTTGTTTCAGCAGATCTACATTACTTCACTACTTTAAAACCACATTACCCAATAAGCTGCCAGCTATGAGACCAAGCATGAAAATATTTGTGAAAAACTAGTAAAATATGCGTAAAAAGGTTATCTTTTAAGCACAAAAATCCGGGCCCTCCCTACCACCTGTACCATCGGTGCTACACTCTGAATGATGTCATTTTGCAACCATATCTTTCACTTCAGTAAGCCATTCTTTCCTCTGGTTCCCACGTTGGTCTTATCATCCCAATCACGCAAATGGAGCGGTGCCTTGAAAAGAACAATTTCCCCTCTATTTTCAATTTTCAACTAATAAATGTTAATCAGATTGATTTAAAGTTGTTCATTGCAATTTTCTCACCAACTACCATTTCTTCTTGTGTTTACTCAAAGCTGAATATTGTCACCACCGGAATATCATACCACTCACTGATGCCATCAAAAGAAATGTTTTGAAGAGATAAGAGCCTAGTACAGATTCATACCGACGTCCATTTTGACAATGAGAAGCTGTAAACCCATTTTCATCAAGCTAGCATGCATGTCTCTTTATCACTTTGCTCTCTTTTAACAGGCAATGTATTAACATGAAATTTGCGCGACCGACGATTCCATATGAGGAATTTTCTTAGAGTTCCTGAGTGAGATCGAGCTCAGAGGATTCTTGAATAAGCGTCAGGTGTGCAATACCAGTATAACAATGTTGGTATTTTGAATACCAATACAGTTATGTAAGTTGTATGGCATCTTCTGAAACCTTTGGTAGGTCAACATCAGCCACTTGGAGGCAATATTGGCATTTTTATCTCTGGAGAACAAGAGGCTTTTCATACTATAAGATGTTTGTTCCCTGAAGAGGCAGAATCCTATATTTTAGGCGTCCAAAAAGTCTAAATAGATGAAGCAATGTCATTTAGATATAAATATGTATTATGTTATAAAATTATTATTAATACTATTATCATCATCATTGTCTCAATGGTTAATTTTGTGGATGTTAGTATGGCATGCAAACATTCAGAGTTTCCAATTTGCACTTATGAGCTGTGCAACAGCGAAACACGAGTCCACAGATCGAAAGAACTCTCTTTATATTTTTGTGTTATCTCTTGTATTTATAACACAAAGTGATCAATGCGTATACCAGAGCATTATACAGAAGGTGAAACACGAAAAATATGCGTTATTAATGCAACTAACAGTTTCAGGATATTTCGATCATCAGGTATGACGATTAAAATATCGTAAAACTATTACTTACAATTCTAATTCGTGTTTTTCGTTTTTAATCTTCTTTAGATACATTTGTACTTACCCAAGATATGGTAAAAGAAAACATTTGAATACAATGCCAGGCGTAATAAGAGGAACAAACGATTTCTATTGTCGTCTTTATTGCTACGATATAATACTAATGATATGCTTAGCATATAGCAACAGCAACAACGAAATTGAAATGTGTACAATAATGCTATTACGTCATATTACAGCACTGCCTCCTCAACAGTTATCAACAAACTATTTCTACGAATGCTCCTTGACAAATTTTTAGTTCTTTCACTCTGACAGGGCACGTGAAATGGAAGTACGAATACCCTTCAACTTTTTTGGCCTTACTGAGTAACATCATACTCTTCAACGTTCACTTTTAATTTTGATTTCCACACGAATGTACAGACTTACTGTTTTCATGGTGAAAGAAAACATCCATGTTACGATTCACTGTTTATCTTCCCTCTTTCCTCTGCAATGCTTTACCGTTTACTTTGCTGCAAGATCTAAGGCTTGCCTTTGCTATTAGAGTTAGCTGGGATTCAGTCAATACCAACTTTTTGCCTTGGTAGCACCTCCAAGGGATTCTCTGGCCGCAATAGGCTTAGGACAACCCCGTGTACAAAATATCTGCTACTTTGAATCCAGAAGACTGAAATTAAGGATATATTTTATACTATATATTATATATTTTAAATACTTTATATTATATATTATATATTTTAAATATATTATATTATATATTATAACATATAATATATATATTATATATATTTGCAGTTTCATTTTTTCACTTCAAGTATGATGGTACAAACTTTTTGCTACAGATTGAAGGTAGCTTATCACTATGTATCATTGACTTTCTAAAGCAATTGAATGTCAGGTACAATATTTTTTCACAATGCTAAGATGATAAAAATTTTAAATGAATTGTCTCTAATACTTCTAAGTAGAAGGCAGACCTTGCTCTGCCACCTTAAATGTTAGACCTTGAAATATTTTTCCCAATCACTATTCAATAATAGATGTCGCTCAAAAACCAAATCACTAATAACAATTAGATAAATTCACTTGCACTGTCTTCTTAGCTAAACCCGGTTAAAGTATATTTTTCTATGTACACAATAGACAGGGGAATTTTTATTCTACTGGTCAACAGTAAGGGCGTACTGTTTACGTACCTGGAATTACATTGGGACTTAATCTCATAAGTAATTATATTTAAATGGTTCAGGCCGTGGTGTGGAATCTTGCGTCAATACCTTTTGCTTCGGACTGGGCGAGAAGCTGGTAATCCATGTTGTAAAATACTATTTTGCTGGAAATGACAATGAATTCAAGCATTAAAATTTTTCTCGACTGGATTCCTAAATTTCAGTCTAGGATTTCTTTTGCTGACAGTGACCTATACCTTAAGGACGATACTCCTACAAAAACCAGAAAGCTTGTTGGTGGAGGATTCTACACGGTTTTTGGCCCTACAAGATCTCTGACTGCAGCCTCCTACAGGGCGGAACAGAGAGTATGGATACTCTGATCGCTAGAAAGTGAAGGAAAGTGGAAATGTCTTGAGGATACAGCTTGACACGTTATTCAGAGTTCCTCTTCATTGAACGCCGAAGGGAAGAGAAGGCATGTCAGACAGAGAAATACTGTAGGACAAATATTAAAGGCTGAGGTAAGCCAGGCATCACTCCAGAAGCTCTCCAAAGCCAAAGACCAGTGGAAAGCCTTTCTTGCTGCTCCCTGTGCCACGGAAGTCAATGACAGTGACGTAAGGTAAATGTTGCTATTCATGATAGCCACATATTCATATATTCACCTTTGATTGCCTCCACTTTGTCACAAAAATAATGTTTAAGGCCTTTGATTGTTTTTCTTTGCCAGTCGGAAAACGTTGCGTTGTGTACTTAATCTTCCTTGCTTTCCTCGTTAATAAGATATGCTCAACTTGTGTTTTTCTCATTCCAGCGTCTTTCTCTAGTCGACTGCTAGCGAAAGAGTTTTTAACAGAAATGAACGTGATTTTACTGGTGATATTCAAAAACTTAGTCTGTAACCATACATGGGTGATTAATACCTCACATTAAAAAAATTGGCAATAAATGAAAAGCAATGGGGATTAACACTCTGGTTATGAAGTTAGTAAACCCAGAGCTTCTCACCACCAATATTCGCTTTCGGTGGCTAAGATTCACTAGATGTCGAATATCATCAAACTAAATTCTTTAAGACTTCCCTCTCCATTGTACACCTTCGACTGTTCCTTGTATTAATGATTGGGTGGTTTATTCATTATAACATGGATGTACCCTCTCTCTCTCTCTCTCTCTCTCTCTCTCTCTCTCTCTCTCTCTCTCTCTCTCTCTTTAGGGGCATCTTTGCCAAAATTTTTGAGGCATAATGGAGGTGTATAGCACTACATTAACTGAAATTTTAGAATTGAGCTTAGCAGACATAATACCTTACAATGAACTTATAAACGCTACTGCCTCAGTTATCAGAAACTAGGTCTGAATATCAAAAACAAAACAAGTCATATTTGAAACCAACCACTATTGCAAGTCAATAAGCAACGCTTTTTCTTGATAAAGCAATGACTATGGGCTTTTTGCTTGTTTGTTTTTTGGCTTTTGGCATATTGCTGGTCTTGTGATTAGTTCCCAAACCTTTTGAATTACATAACTGTAATTAAAAGTTTTATCTTATCCTGATGAGTATGTCAGTTGGGATTGACGAAGCATCGAGAAAGAATTTATCAAGCATTTTATTATGTTCACTTGTGCCTCTTCAGCATCGAAAAATATCCCTCAGAAAAGAGCATTAATATTATCGACATTAGAATCATCGTCATCATAGTTCTCATCGTCGTCATTAACCACAGTCTTTGGTAGAACGTTAGGGGACCAACGACGTGACATTTTTTGTCGATTCCTCGCGTGATGCTGTTGAAGCTCCCACAGCCCCCAACAAATTTCATCACTCTGTAATGCTTGAAAAAATTCTTCTGAATACCTTTGGAGTGATAGCCTTGCGGCGACACACTCAAGTATTACTACTTACTAAATTAAAAGTTAATTTATTGTGTATTCCTCTTTCCCACATCGCGAGTTGGAAGCTATTTTTAAAACCACGAGCAGTTAGTTGGTTTTTGCGATTTGGATGTCCATTTTACTAGCTCTTTGCTTGACATCTAGAGTTTGTCGTATGATTTGTCGAGTTTCTCACTAACTCAAGACGCGCAATTTTCGTCCTGTTCATTAAACTAGTACAAAGAAACCCGTAACTTGTAAAAACGAACTATTACGATAAATAGGTTCCATTATGCCAATAATGGAACCTATTTATCAAAATAGCGATTTGCAGCGCGCAACTCATGTTTAAAGAAATTACTGTTTTTGAGTGTTTTTAGGTATTTAATGTCCCTGAGTGTCGTTTATTTAGTCAATTAAACTATGTTTGCGTCAGAAATACCAAGTGATAATTAAAATGGTAAAGTAATAGGAACAATGTTTTTTTAACTACGTTTATGGACTACATAACACAAACAAGCTAAATTCACTTTTGTTTTCTAATGCAATTAACAAGACCAGCTTTGTTAACAATAACCTTGACGCTAATTAAGGATACTTATTTCCATGTTGTAGTTAATTTGTTCAGTTCTTTGATTAGGTAGCTATTTGAGATTACTTTGCACCTAAATTGGCTGGCTTTTTAAACAAGAATTGACTTAGGCACCGTCTCTAAAGCGAGTTATTCTGAAACGTTGCCGACGTTTTCAATGAATCGATTCTGGTGCTAAAGAATTTGCGAGTGAACTTCTTTTGAACGAGAAAAACAGAACTTTTTCATATTATTCCAAATATTCCTTATTAGATTATTGCAACAAGACAATTGATTGATCCGAAAATTCGTTCAATTGAGGTTAATAAATAGACAGATTCAAAAAAGCTTATTTTCAAATATTTCAAATGGAAATTTAATAAAAGGATAAATTTCACTGAAAAAAGACCCATCCAATAATAGAAAAATATGTCTGCTGTGACTATTGTGGGTGTCCTGCCGACGGGTTTTTTACATTTTTGACCTTAACAGCAATACTTTCGGGCAAATGTAATTCATTGTCAAATTAGTATTAGTTGAAAGGTTTGATAAAACTATTAAAACTATTAAAGACAAATAAATAAAAGACAAATACAGCGTAAAAAGTCAAATACTGCAAGTGTTGAAAGGCCAATAAATCAGAGGAGCTGCACCTAATTTCCTGAATATCCTCCAGATTACCAGTAACTATCATTTATCTTGTTGCTTCTTACCTTCTCAAATTAATTAAAAAATCCCAAAACTTGATAAATTGCTGGTTTGGGGGAGTATGTTTTGTTAGATAAATAGAAAAAACTAGTGAACGTTAACTTTATCCACGATCACCCACTAAAATTTTGATCTATGAAATTTAGCTTCCCAATAAAAAAAAACAACAGCACAATTCTAATCTCTATATTTTCAACACCTCCAGTGTTTAAGTGTTTTCAATTTCAATATTTCCAACACATTGTCGAAATACTGTCTTTGAATCCTATGCAACATATCAATGGCAGTACCAAGGGACGATTTTCCTAGTTACTTCAACTGAAAGTTGCTGAAATCACCCCTGCACTTTGTTGGTTAATATTTTCGATTGATTGATTGCAGTCCTTGTAATTTAAGCTATCTTTGCCCAGTCTTGGAAAACAACTGACATTACTGCAAACAATGGCAAAACCAGGGGAAAACTATCCTACACATTCATGTGGTATACTACTATACTACCTACACCGAAGACTTTGCAGAGGTAGGAAAAAATTTCTGAGGTTTTCAAAACACATTTTTCTATTTTTTTTCCTTCAAACAATTACTTTGCCGTACCAGATGTGCACCAATACCGCGCGAACATAAAAACCCGGACATGTTGCCCAGATCAGAATCCTTTCCCCCAGCTCGGTTCAAGGGTACCACATTGTTTTTTATGTTAGTATCAGAGCAAGCCAGGTGAGTGAAGAAACTTGTTATTGTCCAGATTGTATAAAACAACTGTGAAAATGTAATTTGTCTTTAAAAATAGAGTCTTAAATTGTAGCCAACTTATCTGTCTTGGATACGAAATATGCATATCGGATCTTTCCCATACGTTTACCCCGGTAAACAGTGGCAAACGGGGGAGTCATTAGCTTCAAAAGTCAATAAATGACATTCGCCAATTAACCATTGATCCGATAGGCAGAGAAAACGCCATTGCGCAAGAGCAAGACAAAGAGAAAAGAAACAGACAAGTGGAATGGAAATGGAGAACTGATTGTCTTAATTACATGGGGGTATTTGTTCCTTTTTTTTATTCTTTCTATTTAAAAAAATAGTTTTGGTCCTACGTCCTCATTCTCTGAGGGGGACCTCTTTCTATTTTTTAATTTACTTTTACTATTTTTTTAAAGCATATTAAAGAGGTATCAGGCGCTGCTTTAATGAGGCTCTTAAAATACTCACAGCACCTGGGAAACAAAAATTACACTAATGGCAGGGACTACAGATCAAGACATAAAATATTTTGCCTGGCTTTGTACAATGTACCAGTATATTGTCACACATACTCCAACTCTTTTTTAAGGAAGAGGTCTTGGGAGTTGAAAGATGCGGCAGTACAGAGTAGACTTTAGCAGTGTAAGCACAGAATTTTTATCATAATGAGTCTTATCAAACTGCTTCTTGCAGAGTCAGTACAAGACACAATGTTTTGCTAGCTTAACTGGATAAAAAAGTATTGTCCTGGGAATTGCTGCAATTTTCTAAATAAATAAATAAATAAATAAATAAATTGCGGTAAAGGAGTTGTTGAGTATCAATGTGAAAAGGAGAGGCTAATAAGCGTTTCATGGTGAGTTATATTTTGCACTAACATCTCCTGTCAATCTTGCAAGAGATAAAGATTTGAGTTGTTGATTCCACATACTTGCAACGATTGCATTTAAGTGAAACATTTCTCATACTCCATCCATGCAGAATTTCTGCAGATGGGAGGATGTTATGAAATATTTTGAAGGACGTATCATTTTCTTGGCCTGTTAAGAGGACTTAAAAATTGTTTTCGAAATTGTCTGTTCTGGTACATAGATTTTATCTGGGCAAGTGTTTTTCGGTAAGAACTTAACAGCAAATTTTGATTTTAGAGCCTTTTTCTTTAATAGGGGAACTTGTTCTTTGACAATCTTGAAAGCATTCAACTTTGTCTTATAAAAGATGGGGCACTGACCACAAACTGTCGGGTTACGGTTGTTCCAGATTTCTCTCCAGGTGCTATGAAGATGCTGAGCAAATCAGTACCTCCCAAGATTTCATTTAGGAGAAATGAAGAATGTCTCGCAAGTTGTCCGACGAGAGAGTATGAGACCTACTGACCAAATTAGTCACTTTCAACCCCCTTGGTCTCCAGTAAGGAGTATTTTATTTATCACTTTGTTTAATTACTTTGTTTAAGTAATCAATGATACCTCCAGGTTGTCCAAAGCTAACTCCAAGAATTGTTGCAGTTTGGACAAAACTCTATTTGTTGGTGATACAAATGACTGTGATATGCAGGGTCTGCTGCCAGGGCTTTGGTCTTTTTCAAATTCAGTTTTGAATCACTGGCTTTTTCATAAGCCAAAACAGTGTCCAATGTTGTGACTAAGGATTTTTGGTTTGTTAGCACAATTGACACATCATCTGCATATTGAGAATCACGTACTTCCTCAGTACATCCAGGAATTTTGAGTTTTTCAACCTGTGTGAACTTACTGATCGCATTTGTCAGGGTTTCTGGAATGAGAAAATAAAATGATGCTGAAAGAGGGAAACATTGTCTGACGGCTCTCGTTAGGGAAAAAGGACCAGAACTATGGCTGTTTTTGCGTTTGTTATTGTTATACATGGATCTCAACCACTGGCGAAGCTTGGGGCCAAAATTCATTTTGTCAAGCAGCAAACCATTCAACCCAGTCAAAGGCCTTTTCTTGGTCCAGGGTGATGGGGCATATTCCTCTGCCGACAATATGATTTGGTATCCCTCATCAACCTGGGACATTGCATGTCTGGTCATCATGTAGTATTTCCTGTAGGAAGGGTTGTAGTCGTAAGGACATTACCACTACAACCCTTCCTACAGGAAAATACAGTACATAAGTGGAAGAATTTTTGGAAATGGCCTATTTTCCATAAAAGATAATTGACTTGAGGAGACTCCTTTTAAAAAAAAACAGCAGCTAGCTAACAGAAAAATTGCCAAGTAAATTAATCAGAAAGTTTTTAGATAAAAAACATATTTAAGCCACTTAGGACTTTAAACCCAGAACCATTGGGCTGAAATAGTCTTCCAAAATTCTCTTAAATCCTATGTTCTCAGGTCCTACAACTGCAAGTCTGCTCTAAATGTTTTGCAACGGATCAGTTCTTTTCATCGTTTCATTACTTCAGTAGCCCAAAATTGATCAAATACTCTTTCAAACGTGAGCCAGCTCAAATCATGTGGCTCATGATATGATAAAACACATCAGATAACCATGAATTAATTAAACTGAATTAACTTGAAGGATTACATTTGGGGGTAAGGTGTAAGTATAGTATAGCATAGTATAGTATAGTACAGTATAGTATAGTATAGTATAGTATAGTATAGTATAGTATAGTATAGTATTGCAGAGCAGAGTAGAGTAGAGAAGAATGGAGTATTAAAAGTGTCTTTACACGAGCAATAATGCCCCTTGAAGATAAGAAATTTTGTTTTGGAATTGAGAGCTCTTTTGACACTGGTGTTGGCAGTACTTAATTTGTATATTAACTTGTCTTGTTAAGCAATGAAAAGGGTACCAGGGTGTTAATTTAAGGCAAAAGAAGTTTAAACTATATCTGACAGGCCAAAATACAGTTATGTGACATCATGCAGGTTACTTTTGGAATCCTTGACAATCGAAAATATGTTTTCAAGATGAATAATATGAAATAGATAAATCTCGTTTCACTTGATCCTGTTAATTATTATTAATCACCAGAGCATATTTCTTTGAAGTCTGTTTGTAATTAGAATTGAACAATGAAACGGAACCAAGTAATAAGCAATTAATTTTTACGGAAGAGAAATCAACAGGTATTTTATGGGCCATTTGATGTTGAAAGGCAATTTTCGGAAGTCTACGTGCTTGAAGAAGATAAACAAGCTCAACAAAAGTTAATAAAATCTTTAAATCTGATTAACAAGATTCGCAGTTTCCCATTGTAAAAGAATGATACGCCAACTCCCTTTGTTTTAAATACATGCATGCACTGAAGCTGAAAAGAAATCGGTCGCATGTGATTATGAAGGTATTTGGTCAAGATACTTCTCACTGCACCAAGAAATTTCTTACCAGTGCTGTGTAAAATAACACCAAGCTCAAAAAAAATCAGTCAAATAGACAAACGTTGCTGTGTTAAATCGATACCATTTTTTAAATTATAAATTATTGCTAGATATACATATAAAAGACTGCCCAATTCAGTGCAGACACATTTTCACTTCTCGGCAGAAGATATGACTATAAAAAAGATGACGGTTCTTGGCCTCGTTCTAAGGTGGTATTAATTTTTGCTTTCTGCTCCACTTCATGAGTTTATATAATTCCGTGTATGTTGTGTACTTTAACCCATCTGTGAAATGCCCCGAATGAAACTGGTACATAGTTAATCCGTTTCAGAAAGTGGGGTTCTTTAATCATTATACACTTTATTTTTTATGTTAATAGAGTCAAGAAATACAAAATAGGAGAGGATTTTCCTCAGCATTTCCATGCAATTTTAGACTGAAAGATACTGTTCCACAACTACTGTCCTGGCTGACAATTTCACATATGCTTAGCTCTTCTACGACGGATATTTTCTGTATATGCTTTGGATAGTAAATGCTTTTCTCAATATATCACATAACGTCTCACGCCATCAAATGGCTGCACTTGTTCTATGAAAAATACAATTTCACATCTCAGATGTAACATGAAAAATGCGTTCATCGCAAAAAAAAGCGGTAAAGAAAATCGATTAGCCGAACTTGGGCTGCAATATATGTTGTCAAAAAGTTAGGAAATTGTCATTATTTCCTTTCATTATCACTCGTATTTTTACCGAATTAGTTAAATCGATACTCTGTATAGTCTTCACTTTTACATTTTCACAAAGGGGTTGAGGAAAAAACTTGACAGAAATTTGGTACCAAAATACGGAAAGGAATAAGCAGTTTTATGACATGAACCTATTACTAATTTAGAATTGTACATCAGAGCAGAAAACGTTCGTGAAAAAATTTTATGTTGACAGGTGAGTTTATTAGGTAATATTTTTAGATATAACAAAATTGCTTACAGAGTGATAATCTGATTTCTCAGAGATTCACGTGGTATCCCAGATTTGCACTTTTACTTCTCAACACGGTATGTATGGAAACAGGTTCCGTGGCTACTAAACGTCTGACAGCTGAACCAAACATATTTGTTTCAAGTATCTTGTAATCTTAGTTTCTAAGCCATTTAACCATTAATAAATTAAATGAGTTATGGTAATGATGATGATGATGATGATGATGATGATAATAATAATAATAATGATAATGATGGTGACGAAAAAAAGGAAGAGAAGAGTAAATACGTTTGATCGTTAAAACGTCCTTGACTGTATTTGATTTAAAAAAACAATACTGATTTTGTTTCTTGCTGATAAAAATAGAATAAACACCTGCCCTTTTCTTTTCCTCCTTTTCGTTGAGCCTGACACAACTTTTCTTTTTCAGATACAGATTTGTTAAGAGCCTGAGCATTAAACGGTATTTCTTTACCGGTCAAACACATAAGATAATGGAATTCAGTGATAACTTACGTAGAAGTTAAAGAATTTGTACATCTGAAGTTGGGGCTTGGTGCCTTGGGCCTAGATGGGTTCCTTTGACATTTGACATTTCTTTTGATTTTTGCATCGACTCTGTTGCACTCAATTATGAATTACATTCCTTCTTGAAGATCGTGTCTAGTGACGAGAAGCAAGAAGGGAAGAAATCCATTAGTTAACAGCTTTAATTTTACACAACTAACATAAAGCTCACGAATAAATGCTTTTAATTGAAAATCCAAGACAAAAAATTAATGTGAACAGAATTGACATTATTTGTGTCAAGAACAGTGTTTATAGAGAATTCGTAACTTTTGGAGTCACATATTTTCATCCTAAAATAGTAAATGACATAGGTAAAATCTTTGTGAAGCAATAAAAATTGTTTGCAAGAATAACTTTTATGACGTCTTTATTCTTAATAAATAATTGAATGTGATAAACAAAATTGAAGTGGACTAACGAAAAAACTAAAATAATGAAGCAAAAGTGGACCTGGTGTATGAAATATCAAACCAACAGGACGATAATTACGGAAGACTGATCACAGGAAAAAGCACTTTAGCTTCGAAAAGAAAGTAGCATTCCTGTTACAAGATAACCAAAAGACACAGGGCATAAAAGCGTAGGAAAACAGTGGATTTTGCAGTACACCCATTTTACTAAAATTATTTTAGTGGAAGCAAAGAACCCCTTGGTATCAGAGACAAAAAATCAGAAGAGGCAAAAGCGTTTCTCAAGTGGCAGCCTGAAGAACACAGGTACTCAGTGGCTGAAACGGAAGTCTGAAAGACATCGTAGAAATAGAATTTGTTTTACATAAACATCAACAGTAGCAAGGAAATTTTTAAATAATTCTTCTTCTTCTGAGTTCCTTATCCTTTCAGGACGTTGGAGATCATGGTCTTCCATCTATTTCTCTCTTTTGTCAGTGCTAAAATTTCACAATCACTCCTCTTGAACTGGAGATCCTTGTTCAAGCTGGTAATGAATTTCAATTTAAATAATTAAAACAATTTAAATTTACTTGTTGTTTTCTGCACTCGAAACTTGAACTAAACATAAGTGTTTGTATATGATATTAATAAAATGCTTAAACACCTACAATCTTGAACGTTTGCCTCTTTTTCTGTGTATTTTCCAGAAAAAAAAAGTTTTTTTTCATCGTTAANCAGTGCTAAAATTTCACAATCACTCCTCTTGAACTGGAGATCCTTGTTCAAGCTGGTAATGAATTTCAATTTAAATAATTAAAACAATTTAAATTTACTTGTTGTTTTCTGCACTCGAAACTTGAACTAAACATAAGTGTTTGTATATGATATTAATAAAATGCTTAAACACCTACAATCTTGAACGTTTGCCTCTTTTTCTGTGTATTTTCCAGAAAAAAAAAGTTTTTTTTCATCGTTAATATTTCAAGCCTTGTTCTTTTGATGTGTATGGGACTGTCAGATAGCAGGTGTTTACTACTGGGCACGTAATATTAAAATATTCATTTGACTAGTGGATTTTTATATAAGCATTCGGCACGGTGGAACGTCATTAAAAGGTGTGCAGCCAAAATGTTAAAATTCTCAAAGAATTTTTAAAAGGCGGGCTCCATGGCCGGCGGAAGGTAAAAAAAATTAAATACGATTTGCCAAAGCTGGCAGAAATTACGAATATTTTGATTAATTTTTTCCTTGCACGGAAGTAGGGAGCATAGTCCCTGGCGCCAAGGCCTAGTCATTGTCCTCTGCCCCCTGGTCATTGAGCCCTAATCATTACCCCCCCTAGCCCCCCTGGTCCTCTGGTTTGACAAGCTCATATCATGTTTTTTTCCTGTGTTAAAAAAATCGAGAATTTGGAATAATAAAGGTCCACTTTTGCTTCATTATTTTAGTTTTTTCGTTAGTCCACTTCAATTTTGTTTATCACATTCAATTATTTATTAAGAATAAAGAAGTCATAAAAGTTATTCTTGCAAACAATTTTTATTGCTTCACAAAGATTTTACCTATGTCATTTACTATTTTAGGATGAAAATATGTGACTCTAAGAGACGAATTCTCTTTAAACACTGTTCTTGAAAAGAATAGATGAGGTTACGAGGGGGTGTCAGAAAGAGGTGATGTTAAAATAATTGCGCGCTTTGTGAGTATTTTATGTCTTTGCTTAAGGGTGGGTTGGGTTAAATCCAGTTAACACAGTATTCTTTCATCACAGGTAATTGAAACTGTGACTGTCTGTATCCAAATGCAATGTAAACAAAATTTCAGCTGCATTTTTTTTATATGAAACTTTTAAAAAATAATGATAATGACAATAATAAGCAACGAAAATGATAACAGTAAATTATTGGTATTGATTATAAAACTAACCATGACAGTGAAGATAATTATCAGTGATGTTCTTTAGTAGGGAAAGAACCTTGAAACGTTTAGAAATTAACGGAAGGAAATTTACCTAATAGAATTTATATATTAAAAAAGAACAAATGAAATTTTCGAGGAACACTCCAGATATAACGCGTTTGTTTCTCCCTAACGATTAGAACTACAAAGTACCTGTTGCCTCTTCACCGTAATAAAATATTTGATGATGACGAGATCCATGGCGAGGAAGACTGGGAAGTTTCCTTTTTTTCC
Organism: Morbakka virulenta; assembly: GCA_003991215.1. NCBI lineage: Eukaryota > Metazoa > Cnidaria > Cubozoa > Carybdeida > Carukiidae > Morbakka > Morbakka virulenta. The sequence continues at coordinate 1,360,732 of RDPX01000155.1, forward strand.
TTTTGTTTATTCTTTCTCATGTACTTGGGGTGCGATGTTCAACGATCAAGGCCTGACAAATGAATGAATCACGCAAGCAAAAATGCTCCATCATAGTCTCATGCAACGCCGATTGTTCATATGGTAGAATTTATGACGGTTATATCCTTGGGCAATAGTTCAAAATAATAATAATAATAATAATAATAATAATAATCCGGTTTGGTGCATACGTATTTTTTCACTTCTCTCTAATTCCAACCTCTTTTCATATTATTTTCTCAATATTTTATCAAAGCTGAATGCTATGTTTAACTGAAAAGAGAAACATTTAAGTGCAAACCTAATTTAGAACCAAAAAAAGAGAGGCAAAAACACTTCAATGATGATAAAAGTGTGTGTGTGTGTGTGTGTGTGTGTGTGTGTGTGTGTGTGTGTGTAAGCTGCTGGAGACAGATTGGAAGACCACCTCGGTGAGCTCGATCCAGTCTCATGAAACGGGAAACAAACCTTCCCTCACCGCCAAAACAAGTGAATATCTATAGCCCACAGCAACGGACCCCCCAGTATATAGCTGTGACCAAGTGAGTAGGCTGCACCGGGAATATCTCTCCCCTGTCCTACTTAATTTTTACCTCAAATTTATGCCCTAAATTTGACAAATTTGTGTCCTCCACTGAACTTTGTTCGTTTTCTGCAAAACGAAAACATCCTTTATGGCAAAAAAAAATGATCTCAAAATGGCACAAAATGATCTTTTCAGTCTATTTTTTTACAAAAATTTTCTTGGGCTGACGCTCCAGACCCTCATTTCTATAACACACCGATTCTGCTTTTCGAGTGGCCTTCAAAGATAGAAGACACTCAAAAATTGTGCCCCCAATTGTGGTAAAGCTCCCCTGCTCTGATAAAATTCTACTTGCGCCCCTGTAAATTATATTTGCCAATAGTTGAAAATTAATTTCTTTATTTAAATATCGAAAACCTGTGAAACATTGATGTTTTCTCTCTTTTGTTGTTTTGTTTCGGTTTTCTTCATCGCTTTTATTTTAGCCCAACCACGATTCTAATTTTTAAGTTTATTTTTGTCATTTCTTTAGTTAAAGCTAAAACGAATTTTATTTTTTATTTTGCAGATGGTGGAACCACATATCTAAGTTACAGATATTTTACCTTATTTCAGGGAACTTCGGAAAATTTCAAAACAATTCTAAATTTGAATTTATGGAATAATGAATTTGTATTAAAATATTGGCACCTGCCTCTTAATTTTAATATTTTCCAAGGCTCTACACTGAGATTCTGTTGATTCTGGTTATCGAGGGATCTTACGACGTCATGTCTTAAGTGGCACAGGAGTACACAGGAATGACCCCTAAATGGAATTTATTGTGGATAACCTCCAGCTTTTTATCCTCAGTCTCATCATGGCCACCTGGTATTAACTACCCTAGGTCAGTCTGCGTTGGCCATTATGAACGTAAAAGAAATGGCAGCTCCCTCCCCATTCATGAAGCTCATCAACGAGTATGATGATTTCAAAATATTACTCTGCCAAAACTTTTGTGTAATCAAGTGAGAAGGTACGTAAATATTGAAGAATTTCAATAATGTTCTCATAAAGCTAATTTTCCTGACCGTTTAGGATTTTGTGGCTCCTCCTCTTTTGAGGGATCAGAATATCTCTTAATGAAATTTTACAAAACAGGGCAATAAACAGCCAGGAAATCCACACTTTCTTTAGAGTGTTTTCTTTGTTTTTCGTCCGTGTGACAGTCACTTCGAATTCATACTAATAGAACAGTAGAAGATCAATATGAAACAAAAATGGTCATGGCGCCTTTTTGTAGCAAACAACACCAAACCCTTTAGTTTATTCGTTTCTAAATTGAGAGAGGAGATTAACCGGAAATGCAGTGTCTTAGCAGTAATCATATATTATTCAACCCTTGACGCTAGGTAGTACAAAGAAAATTGACTTATGAATGAGGCTAAATTCTCTTCAACTTCTACTAAATGTATTTTTAATCGTTAGTTAAATTGAGATTAAGTGCATAAGGGAACGAGTAATACTTTTTCGCTTACCAGCTTTGGTGAAACCTGCAAAAATCGTATATCTCATACACCAGTATTTGTTTCTTTAATAGCATTGACATTTCTCTTACGTGTGAATATATACACAGTTGATATATTACAGTATTTACTATAACAATTAATTTTGATATAGCGCCAATTTCATACACGTGCTATGTTGTACAGTTTTTCATGAAAAACCATAATGTATCCTAACCCGGTAACGTTTATCATTAGCTAAGATCCCGTTCAAAAGTTTGTATATATTAACATCTATGTCATTGTAAATATACATACCTATTGCTGACGTCCTTCTCAATACAACGTTCCACCTTTGTGTGTCATACATAAACGAGCTGGTATCCATTTGGGATACCTGATGATAGAAACAGATATGTGTTTCGATTAGAGCAAATGAATCGACTGGGTTTTTTTCATAAGTAATCAGGGAGGAAGATGTTTGATAAGTAATTAAGGCTCCAACAAGTGACTGCTAGCTAAATAGCAGTCGCCCTGGGGTTGCCCACATGAAATGTCTGTAGAGACAATAATACTCTGATATTATACTCTGATATTATTTAACTGTTGGTAAAGCAGCCTCTTCAAGGCTTTCGGGGTCCTTACTATTAGTAGGAAAACAGTAACCAGGAAGCTGGTTATCCTTTATTAGGAAAAAAAACAGCTGCTTATCAAAAAGCTTGGCCCTACACAAATAAAAGTGTAGTTCAAGGGGAAAAAAGAAAACCCCAAGTTCAAGATCATAGTCTGAANAAGTCTGGTTTTATTGAAGAAAATTTACTGTGTCATTACTGAATTAAATTAATCAGGGAGGAAGATGTTTGATAAGTAATTAAGGCTCCAACAAGTGACTGCTAGCTAAATAGCAGTCGCCCTGGGGTTGCCCACCTGAAATGTCTGTAGAGACAATAATACTCTGATATTATACTCTGATATTATTTAACTGTTGGTAAAGCAGCCTCTTCAAGGCTTTCGGGGTCCTTACTATTAGTAGGAAAACAGTAACCAGGAAGCTGGTTATCCTTTATTAGGAAAAAAAACAGCTGCTTATCAAAAAGCTTGGCCCTACACAAATAAAAGTGTAGTTCAAGGGGAAAAAAGAAAACCCCAAGTTCAAGATCATAGTCTGAAAAATAGGATTTCTAACAATCTCTAAACCAGAGCAATAGGAGAGAAAGAAGTGACAACGCACAGCCGATAGAGTGACACAACTTCTCCTTTAAGTATTTTTTCGAGACGGCCTCTCTCATAATTCTTTTATTACCATGAAATTTTGGTAGAATCTTTCACTCTGCTTATCACTGACATGTTTTAAAATTCAGGAGAATACCCTAATTGACTGTAAAAAATGGGATTTTTTACTCATTGTCATTCAAGATGCATGAATTTATCTAGAATGTTCTTAATTATTTCTTTGTCGTTTTCAGGTTAATGATTTCTTCCCAAATTTTTTTTTCGGCTTCTACAAATGAGGGACGTCATAGAACGAGACACGAAAGAAGTAGGAGCGAAAGAAGGAGAGTGGGAAGACCGAGTCAATTGGAGAAAAAGGTATCGAGCGGCCGACCTGACAGACGTCGGATGAAGGTCGAAGAAGAAGAAGAACAACAAATGCAACCACGCAGTCGATTCGCCCATTGTCATAGAGCCTGCAAAATGTTGATATTTTATAGCCTTCCTGATATGTAGAGCATCTAAACTTCCATTTTTCATAAGTCATTGCAGTCCTGTTTTAAATATTAACGACCTCTTTTACAACTGAGAGAGCTTCAAGCTACTTTACAGGTCCAAAACAATCTCCGCAGTAAAAACACCTACCAGTCTAATCTCTTAATGACTCAAACCAAATGTCAATTTTTTTCCCAGTGGCATCTAAAATTGCTTCTTATTTTAGTGGAAATATGTTTGTACGAGGATTAAGTTTCACCTTTCGAAGAAAAGGCATGCCTTTATTCAAACCCAGTGATACCCTTTTTACCAGTGCAACTACTGTTTTAACATAACGGAATTAGCTTTCTTTGCATAGTTTGTTCACAACCTGTAACAATACTATATCAACTAATCCCTAAAAATGTTTATGTTCAACTGACATTTTTATTGTTCTGTTACTATATACATCTCGTTCCACTGTTAGTGGTGAAACAGTGAAATGCTATTTCTTCAGTATATATTTGATTGTCAGAGTACTATTCTATTTCTGGATATCATGAAGTTTAATTGGTTATTTTCAGAGTATCAACACTTTCAACGCAAAAGTAATTCTTTGAATTACAGGAACAATGTTCTTGTTGTAGACAGAAGCGACATTAGAAAATACACAAAAACAGATGTACAAAATTCTTATAATAAGCGATAAAGCTCTGAAGTATGTCGAAAAAACAACCAAGCGTTGGGTTGCAAAGAAGTATGAAGTATGTAAACTACTTTTTAAAGCAAAAAATAAAAAGTCTGCAACGTACTATTCAGCAATTAACAACTTAAAACCCTAATAGTTGAGAAATAATACAATGTAAAAATCTCGATAATGCTATCTTCAAGTCATTATTAACGATCGACAGCACAACCCAGATTTTAGGGACCTAACACTGAAGCACTAAGTAGCTCGGGGAGATGGCTCGATTGCTTGAAATCGGGTTCCATCCCCATTTTTCAAATTTAGGGGGAAAAGTTCATTGCAAATTGGATATGTATATCAAAGTGAAAAATAGGTTTAACAATCGTCTAAGTACAGGTTGAATTACAACTATGATGCTGATGAAACTAGACTTAATTCTTTCTAACTTTCGGTAACGATTCCATCAATGGTAATCACAGCATACCGCAAATAATTTGTTTACCAATATTTAATCGAACGGGTAAAAAAGCCTTTCTTGTTCATCAGTTTTTTAAGTCCATACCACCACGTTGCTTCAAANGACAGAAGCGACATTAGAAAATACACAAAAACAGATGTACAAAATTCTTATAATAAGCGATAAAGCTCTGAAGTATGTCGAAAAAACAACCAAGCGTTGGGTTGCAAAGAAGTATGAAGTATGTAAACTACTTTTTAAAGCAAAAAATAAAAAGTCTGCAACGTACTATTCAGCAATTAACAACTTGAAACCCTAATAGTTGAGAAATAATACAATGTAAAAATCTCGATAATGCTATCTTCAAGTCATTATTAACGACCTAACACTGAAGCACTAAGTAGCTCGGGGAGATGGCTCGATTGCTTGAAATCGGGTTCCATCCCCATTTTTCAAATTTAGGGGGAAAAGTTCATTGCAAATTGGATATGTATATCAAAGTGAAAAATAGGTTTAACAATCGTCTAAGTACAGGTTGAATTACAACTATGATGCTGATGAAACTAGACTTAATTCTTTCTAACTTTCGGTAACGATTCCATCAATGGTAATCACAGCATACCGCAAATAATTTGTTTACCAATATTTAATCGAACGGGTAAAAAAGCCTTTCTTGTTCATCAGTTTTTTAAGTCCATACCACCACGTTGCTTCAAAGAATTCCATCATTTGCCTTCTTCTACGGTTACCAAAACAAGAGTTAAACGGATGGGTTTTTTCTTGAAGAAGTGGCTCGTGAGGTTCACTCAAGGTTTTTGACGGGGAAGAAACTTTTTTTCTTGTTGTTAACTATGCCATTCCTCATCTGATTGATGAAATAAACACGTCTTTAAACGTGTTTATTTCTATTTAGGCAACACCACAGCTGCAAGGTATAATTTTCCGTTCAAAACGTAAATATAGTACTTTGGATGTTGAAAAGCTGGTCAGTGCTATTGACAAAGAGGAATATTATTTAGTATAATGAAAGTGATCGCTACTGATTGGTCTAATTTATCGGATTTCAGTTAGCCGCCAATTTTAAGCGTTGTCTGATTGTGATGAGCCTTTGAAATTCCTTCATGAGAAATTAGATGCAGCATTATTTTCTCTTCTCACAACAGCAGAAAGTCTTATTTCACTGAATAAAAGTATCGCTAACATGGCATCTCTTGTAGATAGTAGGTTAAGGATCATCTGCAGAAAGTATTTGATGAATAGGAATTAAAAAACCATATAATAGAGAGAAAAAATCCAGAAAAATTACATTCTATAGGGCACTTTAAAAAAATTGGGGTGAACTATATGCTCTGGGAAAAAAAGAGAATCCCAAACCCATTAATCAATCTTATTCCAAAAATTGAAGCACCCCGGTCATTGAAGGTTATGGAACAGGTTTTATTTTGACTTAGCAACATTAAATGTTATATAATAAACCAGTATCTTTTCTTAAAATACGGTGAGATACACTTGGCTTGCAAAAATTCCTTAAGGAAAATGAAGTCTCTTCCCGAAAACGCACACTATATTTATATGTATAAATATGTACATAGATGTATAAATATGTATATATATATATATATATATATATATATATATATGTGTGTGTGTGTGTGTGTGTGTGTCTGTGTGGGTATGTCTATGCATAATAACAAATGTTCATAGTGAGTGTTGCGTAATTGTAATACACTGAAAGCCCTTCAGCCTTCAGGACAATAATTCATGATGATGAGTACAATGAATAAAATGGTTCAAAGTGAAACAGAATTTTTTTATTGTTTGTTTAGATAGGTTAATCTCTGGCTTTTTTCAAAAAAAGTTTGGTTAGTCCTTTAGAACAGACACCTGTGGAGCAAATTGTAAATAAAATAGTTTCGTAAGTTCATTTTTCTCATCGAAGGTCCAGGTTAATTCTCAGATTAATGATTAAGACAGACTTGATCGTGAATCCGAATAAGGTGCTGGTGTTGAAACTACCCTTTTAAGACTCTTTTAGCTAGAAACATCGTATCCCGTTACCTCTTGTAAGGAGGACCGAAAGATATCATATGAGATACCTTTCGGTCAGTAACATTTATTGTGTATTACATTTAAAGCCAAATATATTGTATAGACGGTTTTCGGTTTAAAATGGCTCAAGGCAGTTCATGAAAAATCCAAATATTGCGATACACAATTGAAAGGAGGGTTCTGGTCTCCTCCCATGTCCTTTATTAGAATTGTAAGAAAAAAGGAATAGAGATTGTTTATTTAGGCTGGCGAATGCTGCTTCGATATTTCTACGCAAGTGATCTATTGTCGCCTCTTTCACAGAACAATTTTTATGATCGGGAGGACAGCAATCTTATAACGATACGGATAATTATCTGGTTACCTCAGGAGTTTGCCTGCTTGTACTACCCTAGTAACAGAAAACTTTACTTTCTATTCATCATGAGTAGAAGAAAAGGTGGCCCCGGAGAACCCAGTTATTAAAAAAGACATCCTTTAGGGTTTTCCGTGTGTTTAAATTTCTGTTTTAAACATTTTAGATGGAGTTTTCAGCCATCCTCAGTAGATCTCACAATATTCTTTTCAAATTTTCTTGCCGGTAGTCACTATGTGCCTTTGCTAAACTGTGGCCAGTTTTAACATTTAACCACTTACCTTTGATTACGTTTCGGAGGTCCTAATTATAACTTAGTTAAAATGTTTACAACTACAAATGGTATTCTTTATTATCAATATCATACTTTTGCTAACCCCTTGTGACTAACAGTTTATTAGCTGTCTGTCCTTGTCCTGCATCTTTCAATATTATTAAAGCTTGGTACGAATTTTTAAGTCCAAAAGTAATCTTGTTAAATTCATCCCGTGAATAAAAGGTGTGTGTAAAGAACCATTGTTCCCCATTTATCATGTATATTTGTGCAGATCTATTAAATCGTACCCTGGGGCCAAATGCTGATGAGTGTTACATGGAATTGAAGACTACAGCATCTATCAGGGTTGTGAATTTCGTGATGAAGCGTACAGCTTTTTTTTCGCCATCCATGGAATGTAATCAAGACACGACACATACTGTAATCACAAAATTAATGTTAAAATATATTAAGATGATTATGTATCAGGTAATTCCTAGTCGGCTTAGCACATTTGTTTCCTGCAACATACAACTTTTTAAAAAGCACACAATTAGATAGAAAAGGTAATTTTTCTGAGTCGAATAGACCCTTAGCATATGCTGGACATATTGATTTAAAACAAATGGTGGTCATTCATGATTACGCTCGGCCTAGACAAGATCTTAATTAATCTATTTAATCTCTCATTACTTTGTCTAAGCTAGGCCTCTTGTCATTTCTGAATGACAAAGTACTAATGAAGTCTAGTCATGGTAGCAATTTTGCAACCGGTTGAGAGCAAAGGCAGAGGAAATATCTCACCTGTGGACTTCAAACGGTATCGTTCTGCCTTCGACAGCTTAACAATATTGCAGAACTTCTTAAAGGCTGACTCAACGTCCCGACTTATTATTCGTTCTCCTCATTAATACCAATTCAATTACAATAATACCACATTAACTTTAAGTTAGGTTTCTTTACAGCTTATCTTTTTATAATGGATTAAGCGATCATCCATTTATTTGTGTATAACCAAACATCCCCTCTTTTGAATTTCAGTTGTCTGTATTGTTCTCATATCATCATCCCATCAACTCAGAATTTTCCTTATATTCCGGGGGGTTAAGTTCCATGGTTATTCTTCAACATAGAGAAATCAGAACTAATGGGCTTTACAAAGGCCTTCCTTTAAAACTTACGTAACCAATTAATATCTTTAGAAAAATTCCATAGAGGCAAAATACCTGTAGCTTGAAGACTCAAGATGGAGGTCATGAATATAAAAGCTGTGTAACAAACCTATGACAGTTCCTGAACGTGAAGATCTCTTTTGCGATTTGAAATGCATTTTGTCTTGTTTCCAAAAACAAATCCAACGCATAACAGTACACAATACTATGCTGTATGTTAAGCTATGTAACAAATTGTTATACTGTATATCTAACCAATCAGTTTAATCGATTTAACGATAACCTAACAAAATATCATATTTAAATACTTCATGTCATCTTGGGATTAGTATAATGACTGTCAGGGGCACAGTCAACGGTATTAAAATAGGGAAGACCTCAACAGCAAAGAATGTGAGGACGTAATTTTACATGACGGTTAGATGGGATCTTTTTTGTATTCTAAACAAGAGGTTTGGGAAATTATTAGGCTAATTATTGAAGTGATAGGTATTTCAAACTTCAGTCTTTGCTAACAAAATTAATAAAGAATCGTTTAAATGTAAGGGTAAAAGAGGTCGTTAAATTTTATAGCAGTGAACATTATTTATACATATTTCATTGGCTTCCATATGTACACTAGTATTATCTGCAAACTAAATATGTAATTACAAAGGCAAGGGCTGCCTAAGAAGGGGTTGAAACACCCAGCCGTTTTTTGAACCACTTGTCGTTTTTTTGATCTGGTTTTCCAAGTGGAAACGAAGCGGGTAATTAAATGCTAACTTGAAAATTGTAATTAAAAAGAACCGACATGGTATCTCATGATGATCTGTGGAAAACAGTGTTGCAAATGCACTAAGCCAAGCTTATCGTTGATTTATGCAGGAAGAAGTATGAGTGCCAACAAGCAGCAGTTGAAACCACTCATAAACTAACAATGTGTTCTGGAACAGACATTGGTGTAAGACAGAGATGTATACTTTCCTTACACATTTTCAGCATATATTTTGAGAGTATAGTGAAGCAAGGTCCAGATGGTTTCCAATATACAAGCAAAGTTAAAGAAAAGACAACCACAAATATGAGGTATGCAAATGACGTTGAATTTAGCAAAGAACACCTACACCACTAACATTGTGTTACACCAACACTAAATTGGACTCACAGAAAGACATACTTGACTTGACAGTAGGAAGAAAATAACTAGGAGGTGAAGTTAAAAAGGATTTTCACCCAATTATTGTTGCTGGGTCTTCTAATGTTGCACAAAAGGAACAACTTTATTTTCCTTGAGAACCTAATCAACACCTATGATAATTTTAATAATTTCCTTGGTAAGGTGAATCTGTCTGTTGTCTTGGTACCGATTTACATCGTCATTAAATATAAGATATTCCTCAGAAAATAGTTCTGGATAGTCAAAGATGCATGCAACAGGATTTGATTGGGAGACTGAAATGTGATTTCTTGCTGGGGGAGTGAAATCAGAAATAAAGCAAAATAACATATTTTTCATTGCTTCAATGAATTCATTGTCAAAGATATCATCAAAGAAAGTGAGTTGATGTCAACCTCTTTTAATCTATGTCTTTTTAATAAAAGATGCAACTGTGGGAAAATATCCTAAAAGATAGTGCCTTTTCAGAAAAGCCGGAACGGACGATTATGAATGTAAGGAAGAAATTGACAATTTTGAAGTGCGCCAACGCAAAACCTTTCTGTAATTAGAAGCGAAACCAAAAATCAAGCTGCAGGCATCGTCTTTGATGAATATTAGAAACTTTGCAAAACATTAGAAGCAATGAGGGATAATTGTTCAACCTTCAAGAAAATTGAAGCCAGGATTAAAGGAATTTTTAAGTATCATTTGTCGTCTCTGTATGTGATTTTCAATCTTACAGTGAAAAGGAAGCCCCTTACTTGTCTGAAAAATTCTCAAACGGACTTCAAGCACTCACGGTTTTAACTGATTATACTCTTTATTCTATCACATGTATTGGTAGATTTCACAAAATGAGGTGTCCCGAGGGCCTTGAGAGTTTCGTAAAAGAGTCACTCTCCTTATTATCATTGACACTGTGGGTGGACAACTATACTATGAAATACTAAGACCATTTGATGATTCTGTTGTTACCTACAACTTATCAATTCAAAAAGAAAGGGACATGTGCAGAATACTTCACTCATGCTCTCATGGCGAACAAGCAGGAAACGTGTAACCAGGAAGCATCCTCGCTAGTCAAGATAATTTATGATATTTCACTCTTTTTGGTGAAAGAATGGAATGTCCCTCTAAAGTACTGAAAAGACAGTCTTTGAGGTAACGTTTGGCCTGGAAATAAAGTAAATTAACTCTAGACTATCATTAATTTCTACAACGCATTAATAACATAACAAAACACGCCAGATGGATTTCAACATTAGCAAAAATCTTCATGTCGTTCTGTCAGGGGATATTTAAAGTTCAGAGGTATACAAGATGTAAAAGATCGATTCCATCACTTCTACACAAACACATGGAGGAGTATGAGAGAAATAGATATATACCAGTAAGCTCAGTACAGGAGCTTATCTACCCATTTATCTATTTACTTATTATTAAATGGATATTTCCACAGGGTAAAAACTTCGGTAATGAAATATTTACAAAATGTATATAAAATGCCCCTACCAACTTTTGTCCTTCTGGTATCCAAGAATAAAATAAAAAGGCTATGTGTAAAAGTAAATGTAAGAAAAATGAGTTTTATTAAGACGTCCTTTAATGCTTTGAATTTGTGTGAGACCTTTCGTATTTAATTCTAACACTAAAAAGCTTTACAGACTTCATTTAAGATCGAAGTATTGGCATTTCAAAAGCAATGTCATTGCAATTGTAACCATTTTTACGTGAATTTCTACGTGATGACTAGACCTTCAATGCTATATTTCTTTTAATTATGATAATTTGAAGTTAACAGGAGACATTTTTCCATACTAGTGTCGTAGGAAATAACCCTCCCCATTTTGAATTGTATCAATAGAAGAACTTTGACCTTCTCGAATTGATCTACTTGATAAAACAATGGCTAAAATAAATTTCGGTCAAGTGTTATGCAAGTGAGTGAGATCTATATAAAGTGAAATAAAACCCTTGAGAATCAATATTATTCATAGTTGGACTCGCGTTTCCTTAACAAGGTTATGAGACAAGTTTACCCACTCTCTCCCTTATTTTTGTTAAACTGTCGAAACTCTTGCTAATGTCACCCGTAAATGCACAGAGCTCCAGTGGTGGAGATACCTGGCTGTGCTTTAAGTGTTCGCATTTTTGCAACATGCACATGATATCACTATTTTCCTTTTAAACTTCAACTCTTTGACCACTGCATTAAACAAATCTCCTTATATAAAGAGCAAGTGGCTTAAAACTTGATCTTACTAAACTTAAAACCCTTATGCTGGACAATATACAACATAAATAATTATAATTTCATCATCCAAATGAACAACAGGTCTAGTAAGCAACAATATTAGGTGTTCCATTCCGACAGTCAGCTATTAACGATTATAAAACCTAAGTAACTGGCGATGGACATGCCTCTGCTGATTGACAGGCCTCTCCTAGTTGACCCACAAAAACGTATATTGACTAAATTCCTTGTGATGTTGGGTTGTCAGAGGGCGAGTTGAAAAATGCAATGGCTGATCGTTAAAATTTGAGTAAAAGAGTTGACTTGATCCAGGTAACGTGTCCAAAGCGGTAAGGTAATTGACCTACTGAAAGCCAGGCTTGAAATGTTGGCCAAACTTCTACTTTCAGTTCGTTGCAAATTACTTATATTAAATAATCTTGCTCTTTCAAAATCAAGCCACATCCCAATGGTGGTTCTAATCCCTACCATAATGTTTCTAGGCATGTGGAGAAAATTATATTTTTTAGCCTTGATGAAAAAGTATCATAAACTTCTTTTAAGGACATCACATCACCTTCCTGTGGAACAAAGATATTTAAATTTAGAAAACTTGGTCAACAAGACATCCACTCTTGCCTTGAATAGTTTTGGAGACATTCTTCAATGTTCCAAAAAGAAATGGGAAGATATTCTTTGGCCCAACAACTCTTTTTCTACTTGTGGAGACTCTTGGATCAAAAAGCGCCCAAGAGTAAATGGTCAGTCGTCCTCTATGTAAAGCACAAAACTATATTCCTTCTATACTGTCAAGTCCCTCTTTTCCAAAAGAAAGGTATTCTAAGCAAACTCTCCTATAAAATTCTGATTGAGAAAAGAACTCTGCTAGGAAAAGCGGATACCCATTCTCAAGAAAATGAAAAAGTAATCCGTACCGATCAGTAGGCCAAGAAAAGTATATCTTCTTTATAATTATCTTTGGTAAAAAGCGTATGTCCCTCTAAGCAAAATATAGAAACCTACAATACAAAAAAGACCCCCTTCTAACATTTGGTTTAATATCGCTTTGGAACTCTGCGCTGAACATGGGCTGTTGCGACAATTCGTCGGGATAAAAAGGGCTATGTGAGGGAAAAAACTACAATACAAAACTTAAACTAACAAGGCAACGTAAAAAGTTTAAGTGCGGTGTCAAAAACCTTTCCAGCTATTCGCTAAACACCGACTTTGTAATTAATATTTATGACTATTGGAGCGGCTGATACAACCATACAGGGGGTCATGTAAGCCTATTACCAGGAAGAAAGATACCAACAATTTAAAAAATCTGACCAGGATTTCATTTGGTATCAGATTACTTTCAAACCATGCCTCAAAAATGAGTTATGTGTTTTCTCAAATGACCGCTGAGGCGGTCTTTTCGGCAAAAGGAAAGTATGTCGACATGGTATCAGAAATATAGATTCACAATGCGAAAATGATTTAAACATGCGCAATAGAAAGCTCAAAATTGATGTTATGGCATTTTGCAACCCGGTCCTGAGTATGGGCATTGTTATTTTTTGATACCCCTGGCAAAGCGGTATTCAGGCTATAAAATGTGGTTTTTTAAGATGTAGATAAATGGAGCTACGAAGGGTTAGAATCTTCAAGAAAGAAACTGAAAAATCATGTGCGCAAACCCATAGTTAGAGAGTGTGTGGGAAGTTAAAAGTACCTTGGCATCATGGACTACAAGGTAAACCTGAGCATTAATTTGAGCCGTAATTACAGAGTTCAAGTTCTTGCCTGCGTCTGATAGATTGAATGAAGAACTACACCCCAGCCACTACTTGATCCAAAATATACATCTCAATGATAGTTTTGTTATCGACGTTTAGTTGTCCAGTACAATCAATTTTACTGATACAAACCTCACAGAAAAAGATGGACTAAAGTAGTTATAACAAGTAAAAATAACTAACGATACATGTGCAATGAAAAACGGGAAATATTGTTATAATGAGGAAAAAAACCTCAACTTAGAATTTAACGGTGAAATTTTTAACAATTATTTTAATACATGTAATCACGCTAAACCACTACGTAAGATTTTTTCACAAAATCAACTTGAAGTTGCTAAGGGCAACTTTTATTTTAACGGGGAAAGTTTGTATAAGGATTTAACTTTAAATACGAGAAAATTTTAGTAAGTAATGGCCTTGAAAAGGAACGTGGTGTATATTATAGCAAGATTAATTTTTTTAGTTGAATTTAAGACTTTTTAATTTTTTACCTTTTAGCATTTTCAAATACTATTTTTTTAGGGTTTTAAATTTTTCCCGTTACAGGACGAACAGTAATACCAGTATCATATAACTTTGCATATATCCCTTTAAGCTCTCATCTACAAAACGATATAAAATTTTGATAATACTTCAGCCACATAAATGTGATAATAGACACAACAAAGGGATAGTGGCAGCAAATATATAAGAAATTAGGAAACGAGGTAGACAAAGTTGCCGATGAGTAACAGCACAACACTAATTTACTGTTGGTAGGAGTCTGTTTGGTTGCATTGAACAGGCTCTCTTTTGACAAGAGTGACGGATGATGATAGGAAGGTATGATAATGACGATGGTAAATTGACTACATAAAAAAGTATAGCAGTCGAAAAGAAAAACCATATTGTTACACTTTGTCATAGAGGGGACAAACACCAAATACATTATTGGTATTTATTTCGATTCATCTTAAACAAATAAAGAAGTTTATCCAGTAGAATCTGATCGGCTTTCAACATGTTTAAATTTTGCAAGCCAATTAATTGTATATGTAATGTAACATAAACAAAGGAATTTTTAACTCCATTGTCATAATTAGATAATTAGGAAAACCATTTGCAACCGTCAAAGAAAATAATGAAACAACCGCCCATTCCGAGCGATTTTGTTTGTTTTGGTAGCAAAAGCCTGGTTCTGCACAGGACAGGTTAGGATGTAATGTCAAAATAAAATTGTTTGATTATTGAACGAATAAGAAGTTCAAGAATATTTGATTTGGTACCTCAAACCAGTTGCAACATTTTCTTTGACCCACGCTTTCCCACAAAGCACAATTGTTAAGGTTGACGTCTTTTAATGTAATAACAAATCAAGTAAATCTTTCTTTCTTCGACCTTCTGCTGCTACCATCGAGGGGACCCTCGATGGTAGCAGCAGAAGGTCAGTCAGTCGCTTCTCTGATTTTCTCCACTAACCTCCTTTTCGGCCTTATCCCATAAATAAAATCGGTTATGTAAATTCTAAACTCCAATATTTTCTTCCAATTTCCTAACTTACAATTTTTCGAGCAATGACGCGCAGAGATATGATCTGGTATTTTGTATGATACTGATGCCCACTTTTCAGACATACAGGGTCTTTCATTTATGGTATCCCAGGTAAACAGTGGGCGCATTTTTGTCTTTCACAGATTCCCATCTATGAAAGACCCAAAAGGAAGCAACATATCAAGAAAAAGAGGGACCGAAAGCACGCAAGACACCATATAATGCAAGACATACGGATCACCCTCCAGGATCCTTCGTGGGAAGGTCCTTCCTCTTGGGTTGGTCCAGAGCCAGCGCTAAAATATCTCAAGAACACCTGTCCTGCATAGTTGATCCCTATTGCTGAAGACCCGACCAAGTGAAGCCAAAGCTCTACACTTGATATCAGCCAAAAGGCATACCACCTGAAAAAGACAAAATTCAGACATTTTGAAAGAGACTGTGTCAACAAGGTTTCACTTGAAAGACTGGCAACGCTACCTCTATCAGAGAAAGAGTTTTGATTGTTAAATCAAATTTCAAGACACCCGCATGCTCAAAACGGTACCATAATATGTGGGAGAATAGTAACCACTTCTGTGTGATGGTTTTTGATCAGCCACATAACCAAAGAAGAGAGCTATCTCATTTGTCTTATCACATAGTCAATAGAAAAAAGTATTGTTTTTTTTTCTGCCCAGCAATTTAATAGGGACGGGGGTTACATTGAGATAAAAGGTCGTGTCAAACAATTTTTCCTTCCAGGCTGGAGAAGTGATTTAAATTTCAAATGTCATCATCATCATTGCCTGATGGCAAATTAATAGTTAAATTATAGCTTTTGACATCCCATCCCACATAATCTTGCTAATGAGCGTTCAATTCGTTCAGAGAGTGTTCAGATTTCATTATGAGTCATCGTTGTTGCAACACAGATGATTCAATTCTGTCGAAATTCTATTTTGAGTGTGTGGCACATATTTGTCAGGTATTTTATCCATTAACTTGTCACCATCACATTTGGATAAATGCTTCATTTCCCAATCGCCATGGATTTGTTGGAGTTTTTACTATTGTTGGATTTGATTTCCTGATCGATGTCTTGCACTTCCAAATCACCTTTTCTTCTGCTTGGGAAGATTATCAGCTCAACTTCCTGACCAAATTTGCACTAAATTATCAACCTCATTGAAATGAAGGCCAAAGAATCAAAAGAAAACGTGTCGAAATTTTGCGCCCTGCCTCTGCATTGAATGTGTTGGAATACCATAAAAAATCGGTATTTCTTTTTGTCTTGGTGGCAATCAATACTATTTTGTGATGTACTGCAAAAATCGACTAATTGTCGGGGCCGTAAAGTTACAATTTTTCCAATTTTAGTCTGCAAATACTCATATTGTTTTGATCAAGGTCAAACTCCATCGATTACAAACAAATGCAGATTATGCAAAGCAGCAGTCGAGGATGTTCATACATTACAAGCTCCTGTCCCTTTATGTCTGCTGGATACTACCTACCGATCCGACATGACGAATTGGCAAAGTACATTCTTAAAGTAACAATTCGAAGAACAATCCAGAACANTACAATGCTCTTTTTTTGTAACTCCATCATACAGCTAATTTTGTAAAAGAAACCTTTTATTATCATATCTTTGCCTTTGTCTGCACAAAGAATTATAATGCATTGAACAAATTTGAACAAAATAGACCTAGATAATAAAGTTTACTTCGAGATCTTTTTTCGTTTGACAAAAACTCAAAACAGAAATAAAAACTGACTGGATACTTTTGCTGTCAGTAATAACAATATATTTTGAAACACGGTGGTTGTCTGTAGAAGGAACCTCTGGATAAATTTTAAAGAAGAATGGACAATAAATCCATGCCTTCTGGGTGAAATTTTGCTGAGAATAGATTTAACCTGTTACAAACATGTTGCATCATTGGCCTGCTAGAAGCAAAGTTATTCTTTCAGAGTGCTGCTATTTCAAACTTTACCATCTTTGATGTGTCACTTTATTGCTTCAAAGAGACGATTTCATCATTCATTTGTTGAAACGCTCTATTGAGATCTGTGGATAAAAGCTACCAAGCTATTTTGCTAAGCCATAGTTTTTTGCTAAACCATTCTGCTGTTTGTAAAGTTAATATTGATCCAGATGATCTGCAAACAGATAGCAAAACCTAATGATACCATATCATTTGTCCTAACAAGTCAAATGACAGAAGCATCATTGACAGGACAGAACTACATTTTTTCAATACAGCTAAATATAATTTTGTGAAGTACTAATTAATATTAAGGAGTGAAATTTCAGTCAACGATAGTTTGCATTTGTCCTTTCTGTGAACACCCTTCATCGACTCGTCCAGCTGAAAAATCTCCATTCCGTGGCAATATAGTCCATCCCCATTGATTTCATCAAATCAGCATTGTTGTTGCAATACAATGACTAGTCTCCCTGGCTTGTGAAGAAGTGTCTAAATTCTCTTTCCAATATAGCAATAGGATGTTGTTCCAGGTACCAGCAAATCGTTCTCATGAAGACGAGAACCCAGGAGCTGTACCGATTCCTTTGAGAAGTTTAGGTCTCGTGTCAGGTCATCGAGTGTTGGTTGTGTTAGAGTCACTGACCGATCACTCTTTCCTGGCATGTATTCTTCATCCTATGTTCTGTCCATTGTGTTATTAGATTCCGATTCAGAGCTAGATTCCATTACAACACCTGGCTTGGGAATAGGTAGGTCTAGACCACCAGGGACTGAGTCTTATGACAGATGGAACATCAGGTTACTGAACACAATGCTTGTTCTTGCGATTAATTCCTTGAGGATTAGTCATAGCAGTCTGTCCCGTAATCTTTACCCTCTCTCCACATCATAGGAACAGGGAATAGCATACTCTTCCTTTTGTTGTTCCTCCAACCATGCAAGTTCTCAACACATGTTTTACAGGTAACATGGGGTGCAAATGGCTTGTCCAATTCTCCAAGCTTAACTCCAAAGTAAGCACGATATGCCTTTTTCACAAAATCAGATATTTTGCAAGGCGACCAGCAAGAATCACATTACCACATATACAACAGAGCCTGTCAGGATGATTTTCACATTTGCTATCCATTCTCTCTTGATCTAAAATGCTAAATAGAAACACTACATCTGTTTTCTGCGATTTCAAGTCACACTGACTGGAGTTTAGCTCTGCAAAACAATAAATCCAGGTGTAAAGCGAAAAGGTTTCAGTTTAAGTTTCCTTATGTTAAAGACAGATGCAGTTTTGGTTTCAGCTTGAGGCTGCTCCAGTTCCGTTTTCTGAATAAAAACAAAGATTGGGCCAGCTACAGCTCTGCTTTCTCTGAACTGAGTACCATTCAAGGGTCAAAACGTGCATTAACCATGTCTCAAAAACTTGACCTGACCAAATAAAATGGATGTTTTTTTTTGATTCAGCGTACCAAGAAATACACAACTCAATTAACAAACCTTTGATCTCTGGAAAACGTTTGTAAATGCAGGTCAGTGACGTATCCCTTCGGCACAGCGGCCCCTGGTTCATGGGAGAAAGGGGAAGAGGAACGTTTCTTCTGTAGCCTAGAAATATGATAATCCACGGATCCCTAAAAGTCAAATTATGCTGAAAGCGTAACACTTTTTTACCATAAAGATTTTACTACATTCTGATGTTGAAATTTTGTTAATCATTACATAAGCGACTTAAGGAAGTGTGTGTGTGTGGGGGGGGGGTGCTTTAATCGAGTATGTGATTATTGGTACGGAAGGGTGTTCCATTCCATAGCCATTCACTCATAACTTACTTCTGATTTGATAAAGCAACATTGTCTTTTCCAATGGAAACTGGGAGAAAAGTTTTCTCAGATTAAATTGGCTTTATTGTAAATTTTGATGTAGCTTGAATGTGTTGTTATTATGTAAAACAATAGTATTTGTCTAGAGAATTCCAGACGACAGGCCACTCTGATGAACTTTACCCCAATGCTAAGTACAAGTCAAAATTTCCATCAAAAGAAGAGTAAGAGCTTTAGAGAAAATAAACTGGTATCCCTTCCTTCAGTTGAGGAACCAGGTAAGGCTTTTTAAGTCAGGGTTCGTGGAGGCTTTATTATGAATGTTTAGTTCCGATAAGAAATTCATTACTGCAAGGCAACTGAAATAGTCGATGGGATAATCAGCTTACATGGGTTTTTTTGGTGCCCACATTTCTTGGTAACCTAGACGTAGCATCGCAATATTTTTGCCAATTTAATTTGCTTTATTTGGGTATGCGTTTATGCAGATACATATGATTTAAAATGTTATTAATGAGGTTCTTTGAATACGTTAATTGCTGTTTGCAACTGTGTTGCCATGGGAGGCCTTGTGGAGTTTGTGGAGGGAACCTTTGAAGGGTTACTAACACTGACTCCAGCCTCGTTCCTGGACAAACACAAAAGCTGCGAAGGAAATTTGAAGGAGGTGCTCAACAAATTCATACCTGTCACTGCAAAGGCCGCGATGACTTCAAAGATTATTGCAATTCAACCTCAATCAAACTTTGAGAATTAACACAATAACTTTAATGGGATAAAAGTTTCTGTATTTTAAGCATTAGTATCATCTGGAACGCTTGGTATAATACTGGATAATTGAACTCTCAGACCCGGTGTGACATCCAGTTTGCTTGGATATTTAGTTTTCTTTCTAGCATATCTAGAAAATCCTGATTTTCACAAATATGTTGTTGGAAATAGCAAAACTATTCTTAAAGCTTGTTAGGATGTTTTAGGATTTTCCTCAATTTTGTTTCCCCGAAATATGTCTGAAGACACTTCTTCAAATTTGTTCTTTAACTGAGTATGAGAAGTATTCAATTTACTTTTCATAATCCGCTCTTAGAAACCCCATTAGCCTTTCAGTTACTCTAAATGGACTCAGAAGATAATATGGTATCTTGTGCGAAAAAATTGTTTGTTTCTTTCTTTTGTAGTGATATGCATGTTTCATTCATTTTTGAAAAAATATCTGGTAAATATATAACTTTTGATAAGCATATCTTATTTCTTTATCTGTTGGACAATTAAAATTTATGATCAAGAAAAAAATGAGTAAACTAGTGTTAAGTAGTGTTAAGTAGCTAAAATGTCGGTAAAACTTTCATGAAAAGTTGCTAAATATTATCCTACGTAATTTAACACAAACAGTATTTTAATAATACTAGCTATACTGGACGGAGTATAAATAAAATGCATTACGTGAAAATAAAAATTTATGAAAAAATGTGCAAGTATAATGAAGCATGACTTAGATATGTAAATAAAAGTTTTACCAGTTCAATAAATTGAAAATTAATGATACCCGGAGAAAGAGTTTGAAAACACGTTTACATTGATACCCAATTCACAAAATTCTTCATTGCACTTTTAAGCTCGGAAATTTCGGAAAGTATCTTTTTGCTTCATACTAAGGATTTTGTCCCCGGTCTGTGTGACCGAAATTACTAATTTTCTGACAAAGCTGGCTGTAACGTCCATAACATGCAAAATAATTTTAGGGATGACATAAAATGTTATATTTTTCTAATTTTTTAAAATTAACATCACAAAGTTTCTAAATCATTGATTTGGAAATATTTATTGAGAAATTAGAGCAACCGTTTTCAGGAAAGTTTCACAGTCAATGGAAGTTAAATACAGCCCCCAGCCCACACCCCTATTAATTTTTTTCTTACGTTGAGGAATTAGAAAATTGACTTTTGAAAATACTTGGGTAAATTCAGGCAAGATGAGAATGCGAAGCTTACTGTGGCGTTAATAATAACTTAAAAAGTAAAGTTTAAGTCAAAATCTAGTTACTGTTTACATTGTTGAGTCACAATT
>RDPX01000155.1:1383582-1398582 GCA_003991215.1 Morbakka virulenta
TTAACAGAGTAGCATGTTAGTTACAATACAAATCTAGAACCGATAAACTTGCTCATGCAGTATATCTTGTCAGTATTGATGGTTAACAGAAAAGCGTGTTGGTTACCATACAAAGCTAGAACCGATAAACTTGCTCATGCAGAATATCTTGTCAGTATTGATGGTTAACAGAGAAGCGTGTTGGTTACCATACAAAGCTAGAACCGATAAACTTGCTCATCCAGTATATCTTGTCAGTATTGATGGTTGACAGAGAAGCGTGTTGGTTACCATACAAAGCTAGAACCGATAAACTTGCTCACGGAGAATATCTTGTCAGTATTGATGGTTAACAGAAAAGCGTGTTGGTTACCATACAAAGCTAGAACCGATAAACTTGCTCATGCAGTATATCTTGTCAGTATTGATGATTAACAGAGAAGCGTGTTGGTTACCATACAAGGTTAAAACTGTTAAACTTGCTCATACAGTATATCTTGTCAGTATTGATGGTTAACAGAGAAGCGTGTTAGTTACCATACAGTTTTTGTCTTAGCTCGTTACATATTTAGTTTCAGATTCATAGGTTATCGGTTTATATCTAATGGTATCTTTCAAAATGATACAAGATATTACAGATTTTATCTAGGAATGAAAGGTTCGTGCTCGCATTACGAGCGTAGACATCGTTGAACAGTCAACATTATTGTCAAGGTAAAGAAAATATATTTCCATCCATGGGATTTCATAAAGATCAATGTGCTAAACTTTGGTTGTTAATTACACATACCTTAAGATCCGCAGAGCTCAAAATAAAATGATATCTACAGTTAAAAGAAAACGTATTTTTCCTTTCACCGTCACATTTGAAAGACCAGATGGACTTGAAAAACTAGAAACACATTATGGTTTAATTGTCTGGTGGCAAAATTTGAATTATAAACCCCCTGAATATTATAGAGGAAAGGTGCTAAAATCCAATTTTCCGAAGGGTACATTGAAAATTTCTATAAAACAAGGCACAAAAAATTCTGGTGAAAAAATGAACATGCTTGAAAGAAAGTATGGGCGTACCTACATTACGGAACGCCTGAAAGTATTTTTACGGAACCTACTTTGAAAACAACTGAGCTAAACTAAAGCGGAGTCTTCCAGTGTCCACAAATCATTTCTCGGTGAGATTCTAATCTATCGCGTGTGCATGAAAATGGTTTCAGTCCATTGACAGAAAATACAACTACTGCTGGATCTGGGAAGAGGACGGCGGGCAAGATGTCTAGTACAAAACCTTTACTAGCGTCGTACAAGAAAAGATTCTCTCCATATTTCTTTTTATACTTGCCATTCACTGGGTATTAAAAAGTGACTCTCAACGAAATGGAATCCAGTAGATATACAGGCGAAACCCATCAAACATCGGCCAACTTTGTTGAAGTCATTGCTGATAGGGCAGACATCTTTCAACTTTTGTTGTTTCCTGTTGATAAAATCGGGGGCTATGGGGTAGCATTGGATTTAACATGAACACAACAACATGAGAGTATGTACAGTGCCAACAGACGTCTTAGGGCAACAGGAGAAGACGAAAGATGTGAAGGCTTTTCATGCCGTGGCAGGTCAATCTGCTACTTCAGTGACTTTGACCATCAATAATACTTGCCAACAGTAAAATATCAGCATTGAACTAGCAGAGTGAAATACATAGCAAGCAAGAAATTATCTCTAAAATTCAAATTTAAGGGATATACTTCCAGCATGTTGTCCATATATGTCCATTCGGCTGTGCGACCTCCAAAGAAAGGAACTGGACGACTTTAAAAGCAGGCTCCAATGCAGTATACTGGGTATTAATCGGAATGAATTTGTGATAACTAAAGAAGGATGGGTAAGTTCAATCCAGGTGTTTATGCCAACCGCGGTGTACAATTTAGCCCCTCAGCTGGATGGGGCATGCATTAAACCTCAGTGCAAGAAGATTTCAAACCAAGCTCTTAAACGAACAGCAATTGACGATTTGAAAAAAAGGCGGTCCGGAATGAATTGGCGAAAAGAGCCCAAAGAGACTTTAATCTCGTCAATATCCGATGACTTGACATCAACATATTGTTGGAGACCCTTCAAATTGAAGCACTATGACTTCTTGCATCGAGTAATGTCAACGTAACCAAGTCTTTGGAAGCCCAAGGCACAGGAGTTACTGAAAGGAGGTGAAGAATTTCGAACAATGATGTATTTCAAATCATGGGTACCCTGTTGAATCTAATGTTCACAAGTATTTTGACCTGCACCAAAGGCTTTTGTAAATTGCTAAATACCTGTTGTAAAACGAAACGTGTTCACAATGTTTCCCTTAAAAGCTGGTATCTGCCTGGATGAAATACGGGGGAAATGGCCAAAGAACTCAACCAACAAAAGATCATCAACAAACAAGAAAAGTACGCCTGAAGCCCAGACCCCATATCCTCCTGGCTCCTATTTTCTTTCAATGAATTGCTGGGTGTCACTGAACCAAACTTCACAGTTACGGCAACACTTCCGCTTTTTTTCATTTTCAGCACATTTTTCATACAAACAACTGTACTATATTTAGTAGTTTGAAAATTGCGGTAATTCTTTGCATAACCAGCATTTTCTCCTTTTCCGCAACGAGAGAAGGTGTACAGTAACTGATAATCTGAAAAATAACTGTCTTTTTGAAGAAGGACGCCGTCTTGTTCATGGCTTTTCGATGCTTGTAATTCCCTTCAGATACCAGGATGGTAAAAACAATATTATCTGTTCCCGCCTTCATCACGTCCAGACCCATTCTAACTATAAAACTATGCCAGTTAATCTTAAGAGGTAACCCGCTGCGATACGTGATTGTATCTTCAAGTTCAATGATAAATTTTTTCATCTTGCATGCAACTTGTTGACTGCAATAACTTCACAGTAAACATTTCCATTGGTGCCAATTCAGTCTTTGTCTACTCAGGGGACAGAGAAGTTTGGTAAGAAAATTAAAAGTGTTGTACTTGGGCTTCAAATACACATTATTTTGCTTATTCTTTCAAAAAAACACTTCGATCATCTGAAATTTATTAATTTTGACTAGATTCTTGAACGCCCCAAAATTACGCATAAGATGCGTTGGTATAAGTTCATAGATGTTGCTGAGCTGTAACACTTCGTGACACAATCAGAGTCGTACACCTTCCCCTCAAAACCGTGCCCTTGCCGAGAAAAGCTATTGAAGTTATTGATAAGAAACTAAACAAATAGGTGAAAATAAACAAGATTGACATACACTCATTTTTTTATCAACGTAACATTTGTTACCAAAAGAAGGCTCAAAAATCGAAATTTTTAAAGCCAAATGCCATGTACTGAGGTTCGAAAGAAAGGAATACACACTTGCTATCATACCTCTAGAGATAAAAGAAAAAACAAGAAGCCAGGTTTTCAATTCAACACAATTTTAAAAATAAAAATAGTAAGACAACCCAAATACAGACCCAGAGTAACAACCTGAAAATACCTTATCGAGTATGAGAAAAATGTTGTCGTCGTCGAGAGTAATTTCAGCTGGCTCTATCCTTCCAACATTTAACGTTTTCTGACGTTAAATGTCAGAAAACATTTGACGATGGTTATGCCGAGACTCTTGTTTCTCAACCTACTAAATAGGAATCACATCTGTAATTTGGTAAGCAATTTTCTAGGGATAAAGTGAAGCTGACAGAAACAAATTTAAAACCATAAAATGAGTATGCCAATAAGTTAAGAAGATTGGAGAGCTTTGATTTTCAACGAGCTGGTCCAGTTATATTTTAAAACTATTTTTGTGCTGTCATTTGTTCCATGGCATAATACGTTTGTATCAATGGAAACGGAAGACTAAATCAAAGCATACCTCATTCCAACCGTCATGCCAGCGGCATGGCATTGCATGCAGCACTCGATCCAAATCTCAAACCACATACCATTCCCATATAAGACCAAATCAAAATACCTAACAAGTGTCAATGGGAGAGAAAATTGTAAAAATATTAAGTTTGTTTAGCAATTGATTTCAAATTTGTTGCATTTTCATCCAATTCTTGAGTTTTAATTCGGTCCTTTATCGTCTTCCCTTGTACTGTGTTTTGATTGGTCTAACAGGGAGAACCTATTCTGGAAAAGGGATTGGTCATACTTTATGGTACCCTTTGTTAATGACAGGCAAAAAATGTTCTATCGAAACTTACTTTCATAATATGGTTTCCAACTTTTAGGTTTTTCAAAGAAACTAATTTATCACGTTAACTCAGTTCGGATTTTGAAGATCCCACTGGAGAGAATATACTTGGTCATGTCCACATTAAGGCCTTTTCGTGTAATATTTTTCTTTTATATCATAAACTATAGACAGAAATTGAATGTGGGAGCTAAGAAATAATAAAAATCAAGAAATAATTAAAGTTCAGGGCAGGCAATGCCTGCTGTTGATACCTTCTTTTATTTGTGAAAACCCAAAGGAGAGATTCAAACATCCGGTAGTTTTCAATTATGTGTTGTTTTCAGATGAAAACAAAGGCTCGGTTTATCAGGATTATTAAAAGAAAATAATTGAATTTTTGCGCACCCCCGGATGACACATAAGTTGATCCAATATCGAAGACAGAGGTGACATGAACATTGACACCAAGCAGTCAAAAGACACAAGGCCACTCACTTACGAACCTCTGAATCAAGAAAGAATGGAATGGAAGTTTTGATTTTTAGCTTTTACTATCATCACAAGACACAGTCAAGGATTTGAAAGGTTAGTTGCTTTTTTGAGTGATAACTGTAACTCATTTATCATAATACCGCATTTCCAGGTACCTTTGTTTTTGTTTATGACACTGCTTGAAATTGTTTACCTCGTGTAAGTTTGGTATGAACAATACGTGATGTATTCATGTAATTAGAATCCATGGTGAAGCAGGATTCGGAGTAGAAGATATAGATGTACGAAACTTCTATAATATATTTTCCTTGCATTATTATGTATATTTATAATTATGAACAATAGATTGTCAAATGTATGCAAAATAACTTGTTTTCGTCATTTGTGAAACAGTGAGGTATTTTTATTAACTGTTGCTTGTCAGAAAATTGAAACTCTCAGCTACCTTGAATAAAGTAAAACCGACCACCACCATTTTCTTGATTAGAAGCAACCTGCATTTTAAAAATTGCACTAACGGGAAATACATTTAATTTAACTGCTTTCTTTTTTTAAGTTATTTACTTTTTTTACTTTTTTCCCGAAATGTACAAAAAGCATATCAAATAAAGATAATGCCAACACCACGTGTATTTTTCCTGTTGCCGGCTTGCTTGAATAAAGACCGATGGAAATATAGGGTCTTCATAGATTCAAATGGATGTTTTAGGTGGACAGTTGTGGTGTAAGAAAAATTTGCAGCCTGTTCATTAGTTTTTACTGTAAACAGGATTCTAGGAAGGCCAGAGAACTAAAGTATTTTACTGTTTTCAAGAAAGATAGAATTCAATGTCTGGATACCTGACTGCAGTTTTCGGAGGTTGACATAATGAGCCGTTGTACGTAATTTCTAGAAAGCAGATGAAATGGGGAATTATAGATGGTTTTTAGAAAACATCCACTTTTTTGAAGTGCATCTAGAACTTACCATAATTCGAGCTGAATTAACATTTATCTTTTGAACTCTCCCAACTTATTCCTACTAAAGATAACTGTAAGTTTTGAAACGATGACGACGATTAGTACGACGATTACTATGATGATGATGATGATGATGATGATGATGATAATGATGTTTTTGTTACTGGGAATAGACAACTCTTATTCTTATACCCTTACCTTACTGCATGTATGATATTGGCACTTGCAGAGCTTGCTTACTCGCAGGCCCCTTCCCACGACCACTGATCAGAGTGACTCTCGATCCCAACCCCCGTTGGGTGATAGTTGAATCGGGCTACAAATGCGATCCCCGACTTTGGTATTATCTAATACGACCTGTTACTTCACATCTGTTAATTCACCTCTTACTTGTTACATTCGTTAACCAGTTTATGTTTTAAAAATCTCATGCGAAGAGTTAATTTTGATTCTTTCATTTACGTAGCACCAGTCAGTCGATTTTCTAAATACTAAAAATTTAATAAGAACTGGTCTTTTCTTGAGTTTTTGGAATTAATGTAGGCTCAGAGAGGCAAAGCCGAACAAACGAAGCCACCAATTATAAAAACCAATGTTAAAAAATCCCAGTTGGTCCAACATAGGTCTCGATGCCACAGTGCCACTCAGTCTCGTGCCAGCCAGGCTTATCAGAAAATGAACAATTTAATTGTTATCAGATTCAACTATAAAAGTTTTGGTTTACTAATTACTCATTTATTAAAAGATTAACATAGCTATTATTATAATGAAAATATGCGCACAGGCACAGAGGCTACCGCTAATATTTATGATAGTTAGTTATTAAAAAAGACCCCTTCCGACATTTGCTTTTTGCCGAATGAACATCATCTTATGCAATATAGGAAATAGATTTTGGTGAACAAACCTCACCCCGTCCCTTGTCAGCTAACGCAGTACATTTTTTAATCTTATTATCTTCATTATTTTTAATATAATCATTAACTTATTATTATCATAATTATTATCATCAGTTTTATCATAAATGTTTTAGCATTATCATCTTTAGAATCATTTGTATAATTATTGTTATTTTTATTATTTTTATTTATTTTACAACTTTACTCCAGCTCCGACCCTTGCTCTGACCCTTGCTCTGACCTTGCTCTGACCCTTGCTCTGACCCTTGCTCTGACCCTTGCTCTGACCCTTGCTCTTACCCTTGCTCTGACCCTTGCTCTTACCCTTGCTCTGACCCTTGCTCTGACTCCTGCTCTGACCCCCTATCTGTTTGTTTGTTTTTAGAAGCTTTATTTTCGACAATCTTTGTATACTACCGAAAAAAGGTAACAACTGGCTCTTACGCTTGATTACAGTCTTTTTTAGATTATTATGACGAGTAATATGGTAAATACTATATTACTCGTCCTGCTAATCTAAAAACAATGCATTGTTTCGAAGAAGTGGTTTCTTGAAAATTTTTGAGTATATGGAGTCAATGAAAGCCATAGATAATTATCGTGTCACGAGCCGTAAACTTGACGGCCGGCGAATTATCTCTAGAAACGTAGCGCAGAATAAACCTACCAATCACGAGATAATAAAGCTCGTTTTTCTTAGTGGCTTCTTATGAGAGAAATCCGTGTGACCCACAAATTGAAGTGCATGTAGAAACATATGAAAAAAGTATATGCTTGTGTTAAAATGAGATCGCAAACGTATGTATTACATAAACTTCAAAGTAAACGAGATTTTCTGTGGATTTCTCAGAAAAATAATTTATGTTCTTTATGAAATAATATGAATTTTGCGTAAACCGCGAACATTAACATGAAACAAGTATATTTGCAGCATACTGAAGCTGCTCATAGTTGGATGAAGAATAATAGTATGAAAATGGTGATGATAGGATTCATGGAGATAGAGGACGATATTATTAACTATGAAGTTGATAATAATTACTATGAGGTGTGATTTGCGTAAAACTGAAACGCGAAACTGACCATAGAATTTCAACATTTGCTGGAGAGTTCACGAAATCCCTTGTTTCCCTATCTTGCTGCAGAANAATATAATCATTAACTTATTATTATCATAATTATTATCATCAGTTTTATCATAAATGTTTTAGCATTATCATCTTTAGAATCATTTGTATAATTATTGTTATTTTTATTATTTTTATTTATTTTACAACTTTACTCCAGCTCCGACCCTTGCTCTGACCCTTGCTCTGACCCTTGCTCTGACCCTTGCTCTGACCCTTGCTCTGACCCTTGCTCTGACCCTTGCTCTGACCCTTGCTCTGACCCCTGCTCTGACCCCCTATCTGTTTGTTTGTTTTTAGAAGCTTTATTTTCGACAATCTTTGTATACTACCGAAAAAAGGTAACAACTGGCTCTTACGCTTGATTACAGTCTTTTTTAGATTATTATGACGAGTAATATGGTAAATACTATATTACTCGTCCTGCTAATCTAAAAACAATGCATTGTTTCGAAGAAGTGGTTTCTTGAAAATTTTTGAGTATATGGAGTCAATGAAAGCCATAGATAATTATCGTGTCACGAGCCGTAAACTTGACGGCCGGCGAATTACCTCTAGAAACGTAGCGCAGAATAAACCTACCAATCACGAGATAATAAAGCTCGTTTTTCTTAGTGGCTTCTTATGAGAGAAATCCGTGTGACCCACAAATTGAAGTGCATGCAGAAACATATGAAAAAAGTATATGCTTGTGTTAAAATGAGATCGCAAACGTATGTATTACATAAACTTCAAAGTAAACGAGATTTTCTGTGGATTTCTCAGAAAAATAATTTATGTTCTTTATGAAATAATATGAATTTTGCGTAAACCGCGAACATTAACATGAAACAAGTATATTTGCAGCATACTGAAGCTGCTCACAGTTGGATGAAGAATAATAGTATGAAAATGGTGATGATAGGATTCATGGAGATAGAGGACGATATTATTAACTATGAAGTTGATAATAATTACTATGAGGTGTGATTTGCGTAAAACTGAAACGCGAAACTGACCATAGAATTTCAACATTTGCTGGAGAGTTCACGAAATCCCTTGTTTCCCTATCTTGCTGCAGAAAATGTTCATTTCATATTCCCACCAGACCGAATGTCGATGTATTTCATGCCATGTGCTTTATCTTGTCGTTGGGATGGGTGCAGATGGAAGGACTTTTGATGAAAAAAGGAAAAAATTGGAGTAAAATTGTTCTCTGATTTTCGTTTCCCGTGCACGTCGAAATATTAAGTGTATTGTTACTGATGTATTATGTTTCAACTCATTAAACCTCAGTATACCATAAGCACGTAAGCGCAACAAATTTTGACTGCTGCGGATGAAATGACCAAGTCTCCAAACGCCAATTTTTTCCAGTAGCAAAACGAGGCTGTGGCAAAATGATTTGTAACAAATTGTGCTGAGGAACTTTTTAAATGAAAAAATAAAAAAAATAAAAAACCAACCAACTTCTTCTGTAGCATTTTTTTTCTTCCCAAAAGTCGGGGTATATTTTTTTTGTAGCAGATTGTTGTAGACCCCCCTGCCCTGCTGCATAGGTTGAAAGCTTATAATATTTCCTGCACCGAAGTTAGTTTGAAGCATTCCCTTGGGATATGATAAGTTATGTGCTTTGCCGGGATATGATAACTTATGTGCTACCGGGGCAAAATACTTGAGATCATTTTTAAGCCCAATTTCTACTTAATTGCAAGATACTTTTCGCTGGTCCCAGTCGTCTTTTTGTTCCCCCCTCATCCCCCATCATCAGGCAAAACAATGTATTCCCTTATCAAGATCGGAACGTCTCATTCCAAAGAACACAAAAGGCAAGAAAAACTGTGAAAATAATATTTAAAGTATAAAATTAAAAGAAAAAGGAGCTCCCCAATCTACTTTAATAAACAGCATTTTAATATAATTTTTTTTTGAGGGATATTCGTTTCGTGAAAATTTGTTCGATATATCTTTAAGAAAACTACATAAAAGCTGTGACTTTATTGTTGGTACAGTTGCACAAGGAAAAAAATTTAAAAATTTGAAATTTAGAGCAAGAAAACAACTTTGGAATTTCACATAAAGAATCGATTAGTTGTGTTGGAAGCTAAGAATATCGCCAGCGCTTTGATAAGCTATGTGTTCGAGGATGCATTCAGTCAAAGGAGTAACTAGAGAAAGGTTGTTAAAGTACAAAAAAATTGAAAGTAAACAATATCTAATACCGTATAACGAGTTTTACATAGGGTTTCACCTTTAAAACATTAACTCGCCAGGCAGAAAAATTTTCAGAGATTCAAGACCAACAATTTGATTAAAAAAAGAAAGATAAAACAAGGTCGAAGTGCAATATCAAAGTAGTTTAGAGGATAGCTAGACTTATTAAAGGGTTACAGTTTATTGTAAAATATTCTTCATAACATGTAATGCACAGGGAAAAAAATGAAAATGAAAGGGACATATTTCGAGTTTATTTCGCTAGTTTAGTTTTACAAAATATACTGGAAAGATAGGTAAAGCGACGAATTTAATACAATGAAAAAAACTATCGAAAGATCTGGACAACGGAAAAACAGTGTACCGAATAAAGTTTGAGTAAAGTTTATTTATTATTATATTGTTTCATATATGTTTCATATATTGTTTCATATATGTTTCATATATTGTTTCATATATTGTTTCATATATTGTTTCATATGTGTTTCATATATTGTTTCATATATGTTTCATATATTGTTTCATATATTGTTTCATATGTGTTTCATATATTGTTTCATATATGTTTCATATATTGTTTCATATATTGTTTCATATGTGTTTCATATATTGTTTCATATATGTTTCATATATTGTTTCATATATTGTTTCATATGTGTTTCATATATTGTTTCATATATGTTTCATATATTGTTTCATATATTGTTTCATATGTGTTTCATATATTGTTTCATATATGTTTCATATATTGTTTCATATATTGTTTCATATGTGTTTCATATATTGTTTCATATATGTTTCATATATTGTTTCATATATTGTTTCATATGTGTTTCATATATTGTTTCATATATGTTTCATATATTGTTTCATATATTGTTTCATATGTGTTTCATATATTGTTTCATATATGTTTCATATATTGTTTCATATATTGTTTCATATGTGTTTCATATATTGTTTCATATATGTTTCATATATTGTTTCATATATTGTTTCATATGTGTTTCATATATTGTTTCATATATGTTTCATATATTGTTTCATATATTGTTTCATATGTGTTTCATATATTGTTTCATATATGTTTCATATATTGTTTCATATATTGTTTCATATGTGTTTCATATATTGTTTCATATATGTTTCATATATTGTTTCATATATTGTTTCATATGTGTTTCATATATTGTTTCATATATGTTTCATATATTGTTTCATATATTGTTTCATATGTGTTTCATATATTGTTTCATATATGTTTCATATATTGTTTCATATATTGTTTCATATGTGTTTCATATATTGTTTCATATATGTTTCATATATTGTTTCATATATTGTTTCATATGTGTTTCATATATTGTTTCATATATGTTTCATATATGTTTCATATATTGTTTCATATATTGTTTCATATATGTTTCATATATTGTTTCATATATTGTTTCATATGTGTTTCATATATTGTTTCATATATGTTTCATATATTGTTTCATATATGTTTCATATATTGTTTCATATATGTTTCATTTATTGTTTCATATATTGTTTCATATATGTTTCATATATTGTTTCATATATTGTTTCATATATGTTTCATATATTGTTTCATATGTGTTTCATA
Source organism: Morbakka virulenta (assembly GCA_003991215.1). Classification (NCBI taxonomy): domain Eukaryota; kingdom Metazoa; phylum Cnidaria; class Cubozoa; order Carybdeida; family Carukiidae; genus Morbakka; species Morbakka virulenta. The sequence goes on from RDPX01000155.1 coordinate 1,395,058, forward strand.
TATTGTTTCATATATGTTTCATATATTGTTTCATATATTGTTTCATATATGTTTCATATATTGTTTCAGACGCTTTCTGCAGTTAAACCAGATTGCGCACTAACATGTGAATGTATTTTCCATTGATTCCGTAATATATTATTTATCAATATGTTATTCGCAGTGTTTTGTTTTGCCTAACGGAATACATGGTGCAGCAAGATACCTTAAGTGCATATTGTGCATCTTGTAACACTAACGCAATAGGACCTAGAAACAATCCAAGTTTTGTAAAGAAAGAGTTTTGGCATATTCATGTTACGAAGATTCTTACAGAATTGTTAGTGTATTTTTTAGGCTGTTGGATCGCCGTTGTTGGTACGATAGCTTTTTGGTTTATCATTCTCCCTTCTTTCTTTATGTCACCTTTTTAGTTATTTTGGCAGTACTAAAATAGTGACTACTGTGCCCACTTCTTTTATAAGTTGAATTTGTTTCTCCATGTCTTCATATCATTTCTTAGTCACCAGTCTACTATTCTTTCGGATACTTTGATAAATATCTTACAATATTTTAATGGCTTTGAAATTTTTACATTCTTGCGTGACATAATTTTCCTTTTCTTTTATGAACAGAACTCTGTCACACACTTTAGACCTATTTTCCTTACTGACCTTATCAAATTCAATATCACGTGTAATATGAATGTCATTTCCATTACTTACTACCCATGTTCTTTGTATGTTGCTACCATAACAGGAACCACTTTCGGTTGAAGTTAAATATATTTTGTACCCATTATCGGCGGAATTAGATTTTTCGTATGACTCTTTAGGTGAATTTGACCATGACTTTGCGACAGCTTTTTGGTTCCCCGAATCGGCTTATTTATTACCTTTAAGCTTTTTTTCTTCCCATTTTTTTTTTTTTTTTAGTTTTTAAACCACTTTTTCTCTTTTTCAGTAGCGTGTTGCATCTCGTCTGACCATTCCCGCCTCCTTCAACCAGCACCTGTTTTGATAAGCATTAAGACTGTGGCTGTTCAGGCTGCTGACGAGTGCAATGTGACTTTGTCCTCCACGTTTTCACCAATAAATGCACAAATACCATTTATGCAAAAAAAATTTAACAGCTGTAGCTATCACATATCTTAATTTTGTTTTTATTATTAAATAAAATTATTAAGAAATAGCGTTGGTCACTCAAGCTAGCAAAGACTACAATAGATTTTTTAAAATGACGGATTCGGAAGTTGTTTTCCACATTCAGCATATTGATCGCCGGACAAAGAATCAGATCGAGATAATGTGAGAACATAGCCTGCACAGGAGAAAGCAGTGGACGATACAGAAACAAAGATAATGATGGTAAAACTAACTATTTTATTACTATTAAAAATGCGATTCAGATAACATTTAATGGAAATGAAAAGACAAAAACAAGACGATTATAGATTGTAAATTTTGTTAATGAGAAAGTTGAGTGGGGAATCTGAAAAGCAATAAAATTGTTTAGCGAAAGGTTTTCCCTCTGCCAGTTAAAATACATCCAATACATCCAAGTTTCAAGAAGGTGTTTACTGCGCTGCAGCCCCTCCGGCCATTTTTTTTTATATTTTCTATTTTTTATTTATTTTTGGGGGGTTGGGTTTATCTATCTATCAACTCGCTCTCGGAAACATGTTAAAACAAAGTTTGCCAGTGCACTTTTGAAAAACTTAATTTCGCAGCTTTGACAAAAATCGTTGCCAGTTATTCATATAAAAACCAGTATTTTGAAACACAGATACGAAATAGCTACTACCACACCTATTTCGTCAATTATTTACCTATTAAATCATTTCTAAACGTCAGATCTCAAGTGTCTCTCACAGACTGTCGAGTTCATTTCAATGGTACTTAATCTTGTGCTGGCCCCCTTGAGAAACTCTGAGGATATAAGATTGCCAACGATGGGTTCTTAGCGTTTTCCCCTGAGGTCTTTAACGGCCTGCTTTTTCACCAGCTGATTTTACTACCAGGCGTCATGAATTGCGCATTTTAAATCCAGGAACAACTAGGTTTTACATAACCCCACAAACAAAAGTAGTGGTAATTGAGTATGCTTTCTGGTTCAGTGGGGGTTTTTCGGCGGTCTGGTTCTCTCTGTGTACCGCACATTATACATGTAGAGAATCTTTGCACTCTTCTTTAGCTCCTCCATTTCCTGTCACTTTGTAGGGCCAAATACTCTTAAGCGTGAAATGTGCTTCTCCTGAGGCAGCTGTTGCAGTAGTCTTGTTGTCTTCTTGTTTCAAATACCAGGCTATTCAAAGTATTCACAGTGCAGAAAATGTAGTGAGATTGATCGGGTATTTTTTGGACTTTGTTTAGGATTCCCAAGTATATCTTCTATAGATATTTTGTGGCTTACAGTACCTTCCTTGGAGTGTGGGAGCTTTAGAGCTTTGCATTATTTGGCGACACAAACCTTCAAGGTCCTGTCACAATTATCATAATTACCCACTCGATTTCATGGTGGGCCACCATCAGCTTATTTTAGCCTATGTGATCGCGAAACCGTCGAGAAACCAAAATAGGGCAGGATAGATACATTTGTAAATAAAACTTGGGCGTAAGTTTTGAAAAACTAAATTGTCTTGTCTGGTATGCCTTGTGGTAAATCGGAAGAACTAATAAATTAATTAAAGGGTATTTTGTACTCTTGGGACCCTTTTAAGCTGACAATATATTATTATTTTGAACTTTTAAAAGACCACTATTTGGATGCTTTAAAACTGGTTCTTACATAATTTATCATTGTTTTTCGCGAGGTTTTGGTAACAGGTTCTTACAGTCAATAACTTATTTTTGTAACTAGTGAAGAACAGCGTATTCATCGCTGCAGACACCTTTGCATAAAATGTACCACTGTACTAATTGGATTTCCGCAAGACTATATTGTTCTGTCCTTGGGATACGTACTGGGAAGTAGAGAATCCACAAACAGCTTTGCTCATTAATGAAATACTTCCTTACCGTTGTTTTTAGCACAGATAAACATGGGCTTCAAATAGTTTTAATTTTTTTAAAGTGGGTACAAAAGCATTTTACTCGTTACGTAAATGAAATTGTATCCAACAGTTAGTATTGAGGTGGTAATTTCGTTTACGTATGAAAGAGCAGTTTGACTTGCAAATATGCACACTGTGGTGGTCTTGACAGGCTTTGACGGGGTGTGTGGCTGCCCTCCATGCAACCGTTGCAAAGAACAGTTTTCTCGAACAAGTGTGACTGGTGATTGGGTATACATTTTCCTCGTCAAGTTGCAAAGGAATATCAAATGCTTTTTATTTGTCAAACCCCTTGATTAAATCATGTGTGGAGCCACATTTTTTTCAATTTAGGCATAATAAATCACATTTCAATCATTTAACTATTACAGCAGATATTTTTCTTGCACTTCGGACGAAACACAGCGTTTAAATATATGGAATGTACTTAATCCACCTGACACAAGATAAGATAGGAAACATGGGTGTGGCTCGTTTAACCTTACCTTATACAG
>RDPX01000155.1:1401653-1460961 GCA_003991215.1 Morbakka virulenta
GGTCTCTCCATGATCTGAAGGTTAGTGGCACGTCTGCCACATGTGTATCAAGTCGTTGGTTTGATCACATGTGTATGTGTATGAGAAACAGTGGAGTAGTAGTAGTAGTAGTAGTATGAGTAGTAGTAGCAGTTAGTAGCAGTTAGTAGTAGTTAGTAGTAGTTAGTAGTAGTTAGTAGTAGTAGTTAGTAGTAGTAGTAGTAGTAGTTAGTAGTAGTAGTAGTTAGTAGTAGTTAGTAGAAGTAGTTAGTAGTAGTTAGTAGTAGTTAGTAGTAGTTAAGTAGTTAGTAGTAGTTAGTAGTAGTTAGTAGTAGTTAGTAGTAGTAGTAGTTAATAGTAGTTAGTAGTAGTAGTAGTAGTAGTAGTAGTAGTAGTAGTAGTAGTAGTAGTGAAAGGAGGAGGAGGAGGAAGAGGGGTGCGTAATAGAGTCTATAACATGAGCCAGAAATACCCTCTGGTGCAGACCTTAGTGGTAGTAGCAAATATTCAAATGAGAACCGTAAAAGCTCAAGCGGAGAAAGGATGACCTGGGTATTGACATTATACTGCATCCAGTTGTTCGACGTCGTCAAATAAGGTTCACCTTTGCCACAACTACCTCCAGGTCATCCTTGAGCAAAGTGTTTGCTCTCCCCGAGACCATCAAATACCAGGTTGGCATCCGGCGGGGACTGGTATGTCTCATGGGTAGGGGGACTTTTTAGCTTTGGTTGGGACCAAGTAGTGAATGTGTCACGATAAAAACACCGGTGGGTGTGCACCTTAAAATAAAAACTCTTGTGTGCAATGCAAGTGCGTTGTTTTCAACCAAATAGTTGAAAACAACGTCATACATAGGGCTGAAACGTAATGTGAAGGTGGCCCTAGGCAGCGGGGTCCTGGTGGACATTTTACGACTGCTGAAATGGGATTGAATTAAGAGTTAAAGATTTCAGTTATGGAGTATTTTTTTTAATAGACCGATGGATAAACAGGGTAGACCTATTACAGGATATAGAAAGCGCATGGATAGCATTTGGAAATAAAGGGAAGAACTTAACGTAACCGGACAAAGATTGTGTGGTCAAGCAAGAATGATTAGATTAAATGGTTTGCTTTCAGATTTTGAAATAGAGAAGATTAAACAAAGGGTATGGAGAGATGGAATTGAAGCAGAAGAAGATGGAGTAATGAAAGAGATTATTGAAAAGAAGGAAATGATTGAGAATGCAGGCAAACGGTTAGAAGTGGACGATGTGATACCTGTTGAGAATTTGAATGGTATTTCTTAAGTGGATAAAGAAACATTTGACACACTTAATGACATCAAAAGTGATCATCTGAACGAAGAACGTAGCGGGTTTAAACGAGTTGACAAGAGAAAATTAGAAGAGCATGTAAAGAAAGTGAATATACTTTTGTCTAACATTAGGACTGATAACCTCACTGACCAGTAATTTAATTAAACCTTGCTCAATTCTCGTTGGCAGAAAAGCTAGGACTGATGCCTTTTTGAACACGTAATCCCAGGAAAGAAACGTGGTAGAAACGAAGGATCCAAGTCTCGACCAATGAAATAAGAAGACACATTGGTATTCTTGATAGTGACAGGAGAATTGAATTGAAAAGGACAAGAAAATTTTAGGAATGAGAAAGAAAATATATTGTAAAGAAGAGAGGACTGGGCACAGTAATAGAGGAGGTAAAACAACGCCTCCAGGTGATGTCTTAATATTTAATAAATCAGAATAAACTAATTATTTCATAATGACCAAAAGAAGGTGTATTCACAGCTCAATTGCAAAATAATGTAGTAATGAAAAACCGGACGCTGATGAAAGAAAGGCATTCTGGAGTGAGATTTGGGAAGAAGAAGTTACTCAGAATGGCTCAAAGAATCGAAGGAAGATGAGAGAAATGAAGTAAAACAGAATTACTTACAAATCACAGTTAAAATGATTATTAAGCAATGCAAAATATGCAATTGGTTCTTAAGCCAATTGCCAAGGCAATTGGCTTAAGAACCTTACAGTGCTTCACGAGAGATTATCAGAGCAAATGAATGTTCTGATAAATTACGAAAATGAAATTTCGAAGTGGATGACAACTGGGAAAAAATTTTTGTGCAAGAAAGACCGTGCGAAAGGCATAGCAGATAACAACTATTCCTCAATTACGTGTCTACCGCTAATGTGGAAACTCCTCGCAAAGATATTCTCAGGTTCTTGGTTGGACTTCCTGGAGGTGATTGATAAGTTGCCCACAGAGCAAAAAGGATGCAGACGAAAAAGCAGGGGACAAAAGACCAATTACTTATTGATAAAATGATAATGCGTGATTGCAAAAAGAGACATAAAAATTTAGGAATGGCCTGGATAGAGTACAAAATGGCTTACTAAATGATTCCACATTCGTGGATATTGAAAGCATTAAAAATGGTAAAGCCTGAGGATAACATTGAGTTTTTAAAAAAAATCGTTAACTCAACTTCTACTAGTGACTTTCTCGGTGTTGTGAACATTAAAAGTGGTAATTTTCAAGGGGACAGCTTGAGCACTCCACGTTTTGTTATTTACATGATACCTTGAACCCAGACATTACGAAAGCTTAAAGCAAAATACACCTTTAAATCCGGTGAAAGTCTGAATCACCTCCTATTCATGAATGACCTGAAATTGTTCGGGAAAAATGAGAGGGAAATAAACAGTTCTGTTTCTACAGACAAAATATCTAGCGATGACATCAAAATGGAATTTGGAATTTAAAAATATTGAGTGTTGATCATGCATGGAAGAAATGGAATATTGACATGGAATATCACTGCCAATAGGTGAAACGATGAAAGTAATTGAACAAATTGGATTTAAATATCTTGGTGTTTTGGAATTTGACGGAATTAAACAGAGATGTTATTGAAAGTTTCAAACAGGAATATTTAGAAGATTAAGGTTACTTTGCAAGAGTAAGCTTCACGGGAGAAACAAAATTAAAGCAGTGAATACCTGGACGGTTTCTCTATCGAGATATGGTGCATGAATTCTGGATTAGCGAGTAAATGAGGTAGACTAAACAGACAGGAAAAGGAGAAAAATACTGATCATTAATAAAGAATTAGAAGGAATACGGTTAATAGGCTGCAAAGTGTGTGTCAGAGCTGAAGAAAACAACCTTGCTTGGTATGTCAAACAGCAAAGTGAGGCACTGTTAAATGCAGTCAAAAAGGAATGAGAATCCAGACTGATAGTTCCTTGAAACCTAAAGACTATAAGAAGAGAGAAAAAGACTAGAATCTGAGTTCCTGGAAAGACTAGAAAATGTATGACCAATTTGTTAGAGAGTTAGAGGGAAATGATGTCGAAAATTCTTGGAAACGGCCAAAGGTTTGTGTTTTGAAAGGGCCTACCGAGGCACTAATATGTGGTGCCCAAGAGCAAGCCATAAGAACTAATAGTGTCAACCATTTCTTAGATGCTTGACGCTAGACGAATAGATCTAGAGCACCACCTTTTTGCAGGATGTGTGGTGAGAGAAATGAAACTGTTTACTATATAATTAGTGAGTGTACTGTATTGGCAAGAAAAGAATATCTGAAGCCCCAGAATGACGTTTGAAAATATATACACTGGAAATTATGTTAAAAGTTTGACCTGGAAGCGACAACGAAATGGCATGAATTGGAAACCCAGGGAATGATGGAGAGCGATTTATATAAGATAATTTGTGATTTTGTGATTCAGTGTGACAGAGAAGTGATTACGAGAAAACCAGACATCGTCATAACAGATAATCACTTTTAGGTACAGCCCGAATCTTTCCATTGGTCCTATGGCAGTTAGCTATCCGAGATCACATCACTAACAAGTGTAGCAAATGAGAACTAAAGCTCTGTGAGAAAACTTATTAAACATAATAAAATACTACTACTACTACTACTACTAATAATAATAATAATAATAATAATAATAATAATAATAAATAATAAAAAATAATGATAATAATTTCTGTTTAACGGGCAAGATAAGTGAGGGAGCATCATATCTAGGTGTCACGAGCGTGGATCTCTTGTTTTGAAGGGCTGAGTGCCGAGTTCGCGCTTTGTTACTTTGACCTGAGGTCCTGGGTGAAGCCTCGCTACGGAGACCGTTTTAAGCAGAATGGGTCACCTAAACTGGGACACCTAACCAGGCCCCACCTGCGAGGTCATGTGTTGTATTTTTATTACCATCTATTCATCACACACACTTAGGTTTGATGCATGCACCCAGCTTACCCTTGTCGCGCTTGGAGCCGGATGGNAATAATAATAATAATAAATAATAAAAAATAATGATAATAATTTCTGTTTAACGGGCAAGATAAGTGGGGGAGCATAATATCTAGGTGTCACGAGCGTGGATCTCTTGTTCTGAAGGGCTGAGTGCCGAGTTCGCGCTTTGTTACTTTGACCTGAGGTCCTGGGTGAAGCCTCGCTACGGAGACCGTTTTAAGCAGAATGGGTCACCTAAACTGGGACACCTAACCAGGCCCCACCTGCGAGGTCATGTGTTGTATTTTTATTACCATCTATTCATCACACACACTTAGGTTTGATGCATGCACCCAGCTTACCCTTGTCGCGCTTGGAGCCGGATGGGTTTGCTGGGGTTTCTACCCCTGAGTCTTCCGTGAGTTCGTATTGCTCCACCGCTCAATAATAATAATAAATGATGCAGATGCTCAGAAATGACTATCAAAGCTAGCAAATGTCATTTATTTGGTATCTGTGGGAAAGGCACCTCGTCAAGGTAGTACCAACCTAAACGTTTCTAGATGATGTGCACCCACCACCAGTAAAATGTAATGATTTACGTCTACTTTGGTTTTAGAATGGCAGACGAGAAACAAAAGCAAATAAGCATAAAATTAATAATGAGCAACCGAAATCCTTGTTAAACTCCCACTTCATCCCAAGAATAAGATTCAGCTTTAACAGCAATGGGCACTACAGAAAATCAGTTGGCACCGAACAGTCGTCAAAATATGAAATACTTGATTGAAATACAAAATATGTAATATCGTATCAAGATATCAAAGGCAATGACTCGAAATACCTTTTCAATGCAACACTAAACGTTGTTACCCAGTCCAAACGTAAATTTGGACTTTTACTTATGTTCCAATCTAGAAGACACACGCAGTTCCAAGATTTAGACATAATCTTAGTAAATTTAGCAATCGTAGTAGTCGTGAGGCTTATAAATCAACAGCAGCAGTTAATATACAATATTATCAATTCAATTCAACTCGTGAAGCGTTAATGTAGATTCGTCTATCTGATGAAACCAGTTTAATTGAAAATCTGACTACACAAATCTTGGTAATTAAATCAGTTTATGAATACGTTGATAGTAACTTCATAAACCAATGGTCGAATGTCACAAGTCATCTCCCAAGACACTTTCACAGCTTTGCCATACGATGTCTCAACAATACATAAGCACATGGAACAAACGCTGTCAATTTATTGAACTACTTTGCCTGCAGGTTTTGTGACGAACAATGTATGTATGTATGTATTTATTCCCCACTAACAAAGAAATACAAATGTTCAAAGGTAAATGTTAAAAACCTAATACATGATGTTATCCAAAATAGTTTAAAAATAAGAGTAAACAGAAACAACAAACCCTGGGTCTTGTCATCGGAGGATGTAAACCTGCACTGTTACAGTTCTTATATTATTGAAGAGGTGATTTAATTTTAATTAATATTTACTAAACAATGACATCACAAGGGCTAGGAGTCTTTGTAGACGTATGTAGTTACCTAAACCCGCCAATCGTAACCAGCGAATAACAACAACCTGACTTTCCATACTTCAAAGTGATAGTTTTTTATTGTTAGACGTTGCCGTTGGTTTAGTAACAAACATTAAGAAAAATTCTTATCCTAAAGCAAAACGTTTTGAATAATTGCTTGATAAACTATCAAGAAGGTATAAGGTTTATTATATTGATATTTAAGCCTTGGTGGAATTGGTGTAATAGGTATTGATAGCTTAGTCGTAACTAAAATGAAAAACCTTGATCAAAGTAACGATATCATTTTATTGTGAACAGAATAATAAACACTTGAGAAGTGCCTACTACATATTTTGTATTCTTAATAAAGTATGGGAAAATCCAGGACTGTTAACCTGATGGACGTATACGTATACAAACGCCTCGAGTGATATTCCCCAACTTGGAGAGTAAGAGAAGATGAAAAACCTATTGTTGGTATTATTGTTATTATTATGTTAGTGTTTTCATTATCATCATTATTATCTTTTTTCACACATTGTATCTGGCTGTTCTTATTGCCGAGTTCTATGCTGATAGGCGAGTCATGGCGAATGATCATGGGCTACCATCATTTTTTTTTCAAAACTCCAGCACTTTTCGCAAAATCCTTGCTGTTCCCAACAACGTTGTCTTTTGAAGTACTCCTAAGTTGCAGTGAATCCCAAGCTTTTCAACCCACTTCTCAAATCCTTTGGTCACAGAACCCAAAGCTCCAATAGCAACTGGGACAACTTCTGCATTCTTCAGTTTCCACAGTCTTTTTTTTCTCTTTTCAGTTATGTCGATAATTATTGCCGTTTGTTCCTTCTTTTCTACCAAGACTAAATCTGGTTTTCTTGCTTCAATCACATTATCACATTATCACATTATCACATTGGATATTTACATCCCACAACAACTTTACATCATCACTCTCCAAAACTCCTTCAGAGGCATGCTCGTACCATTTCTTACTGCATTCCAGTCCTCTTTTCTTGCATATATCCCAATGTATCTTTCTCGCTACATTATCGTGACGCCTCTTGTATTCCTGAGCTAACTTCTCGCATGCACTTACAATGTGTTAGATACTTTCACCTGTTTGGCCACACAATCGACACAGGGGGCTTGCACCCGTTCTATCAATAAGATACTTCGCATAATTTGTCCCGTTTGGTTGTTCTTGTGCTGCACAAATCACGGTTTCTGTACCAACCTTCAAATTACATTTTGACAACCATTCCCTAGTCTTCTCCTTGTCTACATCATCTGTCAGGTCTCTGACAAACTGTCTATGCATTCTCTTTTCATTCCATGTATCTTTCGCTTTGTTTTCATTCCTTACCTCAAGATCTCCAAGTCCTTCTCCAGTTCACTTGTATTTAATTATCATCATCATCATTGTTATTATTATTATATTATTATTATTATTATTATTATTATTATTATTATTATTCGGGATATATTTGCGACTTAGATATGATTATGTTGAAGACCAGTGTAGTTTGTAGCGACGAGCTTAGTGGCTTTAAGAAACAGGAACAGTCGAATAGGAATCCAGACCCGGATTTTTTGCAAAAAGAAGCCGGAATCAGTCATTGTAATGTGGCCTTTGCCTGGATTGCCTGCGGCTTGTCTGAGGTATTAAAACCAAATTTATTATACGAGAGTATTATAAGTGCTTTTAATTAAAAAAAATTGCTGAGTAAGGTAAAGAAAAGCAGCTATTAAAAGGACGAGAAACTTAAATTGTAACATAAATATTAGGAGTGCAATGGTTTTTAGTATCCTTATGCGATCTGAGAGATTGAAACTAGCGCAGCCGTATACAGAATGTCAGCAAAGTGGGACAGTGAGATAAAATGAAGGCATAAAAAATGAAACAATATGGTTATTCATATATTTTTTGCACTTATGAATGGCGGCAAGAAGTGTTTTTTCTTTTCTTTTCTTCCAGTCATCATCTGGTTGTAGGATTATGGGAGATCAGTCTCGTTTTTGCTGAATCCCAGTTTTGTACTCGACCAGATGGTCAAAGAAGCAGGCCACGGGACATTTGGGGAAGCTAAAAATAGTTACTCAAGGGCTTGTTTCTTTTAGCCAGTTGAGGACTGAGGAAGTTTGTTTTTCAGTTAACTTCCTTGGACAACAATGGTAGCCACTTACGTTGATGCCGCTACTGATACTGTGACCTATAAATGTAGTCATTTTGAAACATTCATAAGCAGTACAGTGATTTTTGAATATTACCCAATTGGAAATCTAATCTGACTAATAAATCAGTAGAAAATTTCGAAAGTAGTCTTCAGACAATTACTAACTTAGTCATGAAAGATCACAAAGTATTTCAAACATTTGAGCGGGTTTTTACAAGATCTTGCAAGCATATTAAACAAAGTTTTCGTTTCAAAGAATATTTTGCCAGGTACAAGTATTTTAAAACTCCTAAAGCACGGGGAATTTTGTCGTTCGTCTTGACGTTATTACTTTATGTTCGTTCATCGTGACAGGTAACTATTGTTCAGAGAAAGAGCTGAAATTTTAATTTAATTTAAAACTGATCAAACATATTAAATGGAACAAGTGATAAACACTAAAGTTCGCACTGTAACGAACAAATATAATGCCGTAATTATTATAAAAGCTGGCCTTACGTTAACTTCCTTTCTCTGTTTTGGATAGTTTCTGAAGTTCAAAAATAAGCTTAATTGGTCTCTAAAACCATTGTATATCACATGATATTTGCGAGTAAGTTGCCTTAGTTATCACGAAAACTGAGGTGGTTACTTAAATTTTTCTTCTGAACACTACCAAAAAAATAATTCTTAAGATTTCAGTGATGACAGTAGCCAATTGTGCCGAACCTTGTTTCCTTTTAAATTAAGCTTTGATGTTTTTTAAGTCCTGGACCTTACATTCATGGCAACTGGACACATCTGTAAATCGCTATTTTTTATAGTATGTTTTTATAAAAGCCCTATTGATATTTTTCATAGCTGTTAAATGGGTGTCACAACCAAATTTGGGTATGGTCGGAAGAATAAAAACAGGAAGGGGGTCCTATGATTTCCGATTGCTTGGACCATGTTGCACTGAACTTGTCAGAAAGCATGTCAAAGTCAGTCGCCATAGACATTTCCAATAATCATACAGTTTTCAATAGACTATCGCCCTCGTTCCAATTTTCGCCGTTTTTGGTGTTTTACAAAAGTGCGGGAGAAAGAAGAAAAACAAAAACTACTAAATCTGGCGAGTGACAGTCGACATGTAGTACATTGGAAATATTTAACAGGTTTTCAGTTGTTACGTGGAATATCGGAAATTGGTGAAAGTTTGCTTCTACCGCTTTCATATTTTACCTCTCTCAGAAACTGACTGGGTAACTATCAACGGGCGAGAGTTTTTTTTACATACGTTATATTCAACATGTAGGATGGAAGACTGAAAGGCTGCTTAGAGGTAATGTTCAGATTTGATAAACAAGAAAACAAGATGGGTGTGAATTTCAACGAAGGCTACGCTAGAAGTATACGACCGAATGGAAATGTTTTTAAGCAGTCATAAAAGGAACAAAACGCAAATGAGTTTTTTCAGAACTCCACTTCTCAAGTTTCATTGTCACTCCCCAACAATCAGTCCATGTTAATTGTCCAGTTGACTTTGCTGATAACACCTTTCTTTTTTAATTATTTCCTCACATCAATTGAATGCTCATTGACTTTTTTATCAAACAGAATGTTTTAAGCTACCATCGCGAAGGAAAAGCAGGGGGAAATTTCTGGCGTCAGCGAAAAACAGAGTCAGTTGTCGTTGAAATTCGTCATTGTTAAATTTGCTCAAGGATTGAAAGTAAAGGGGCATTTTCGAAGGGGATTGCAAAGCATTTACTAAAAAATGTCGCCTTGTTATGTCATGTCTTCATAGGATCTGTGAGACAAGTTTAAGTAGTTTGATATCCATTGGAATATAACTTGCTATATGACACGCCCATCAGTTCTCTTTGATCTTGAAGTGCAGGTACTCTATCAAATGAACTTTATGCATCACCCTCTTTCGTTCCCTGAAATCACATCCAATGAATGTAACCTTCCTTTACAACAATTTCAGCGCTTGTAAACAGAGAACAGTTTCAGAATTGCATTCGTTGGACAAATTTTCTATTGAAATATTAGAAGTCGACAAAGCCCACAGAGGTTTACCCAAAATTTTAATCCTGATGTTTATCGTCAGTCATAGAAAGGCATCTGTTGAAAGGTGCTTCGGCATCAATAATAATATGATCCATCAAAACATTAAAAAACTTTTTCTATCTTGCCGTACAGTGAACTTTTTCCGGGTGCGTAAAGATGTAAGTTGAGATAATAAAAGTAATGAGAAAAAATACGAATTACCTTGTCGAGATAGAAAACATTCGAGGAACAAAAGGACTTGCTATAATGAGAGGAAGAAAGCAATGCTTTGACATTTTGAAGTAGAAAATTAAAGAGATTGAAGAAAGGGGAAAAGGTTTAAAATATACTGTGCGGAAAACTATGATGAAAGCTCTGAATCATACTCAAAAAACGCTCGAGAACAGAGTGACAATACGAAAATGAAGACGGAAAGTATATCCCTGAACTCGGTAAAACACTGAAAACTGCTTACAAAGGGAAAGCTTTTGATTGGCTAGTGATGATTAAAAATCACTGCAATATTTGACTGGCTGATTTGGTTGTTTTTTTTGAAAGGAAATTTAGGAAGACTGAGGCATTAAGATATTTTTAGTCAGTTATTTTTGCCTCGAAGATTTAAATGTGTATTAAAAGGGAACACTATTTTGCTTGACCTTTTTCCAAAATTTTGAGTGTGGTATTTTAGTAAAAGGTTTATTTAGAAAAAATAACGGAGGTTTTTATTGTGGAGTTAAGTTAAAATGAAGTCCACCATGCAATTGATATATATATATATATATATACATATATAACCAGTACATGGATTTACTAATATCTGTTTTGATTGTTCTTAGATTTGAAACTTTGTTAATTTAATTCAATAACTTTAATTGAAGTAGCGGTCGCTATTCTTCAGGAAAAGCTTTTGATGTACTCATCAAAAGGATTTTCAAGCAGAATTGGTGGGATCAAAATGCCAAAGATTGTTGTTTCATGAAGCAAGGCTGGAATGTTTAAACGCCATTTAGTATTTTTAACCATACCTCTCCTCTAGATTTTGAAACAAAATCATTTTTTGCAAAGTATTAGTTGCTGAAAAGTACATGTCAACTTTTACTTTTAACATCAAAATAGCTTGGTGTATTAAAAAGCAAAAAATGAAAATAAATTTTAAAAGATGAAAAAATTCTTAGCAAAACTGTTATATTTTGATGTTTTTTGATTATCTTTTATTTTTATGCATTTTCAGATGTATACGTGCTTTTTACAAAGTATATTGGCACTAAATGTCTCGTTACGGACTTGTGCTGGGTATCCTCATAGTAAGCACACACAGAGCTTGTTATTTTAGTAACCAGGCGGGATGTGCTGAGGTCTGTGAGTTCCAGGTTACAATATGGAATGCATGTAACCAATTTCCGTTTGGTCTTGCAAAGACAGATGAAGTGTGTTTTTCAATCTGGAGGATCAATCGAGGCATCGAAGCATTTTTAATGCTTTGTTGCAGGGTTTTCAACGTTGTGTTCCTTAATTTTACTAAAGAGCTTAGCTAATCAAAAGCATCTGCTTCTATAGGTTTTGTCCAATATATATAAATTAAGATAAATGATCCACATATATTGTAAGATTATTCTTGGATTTATCATTCTGAATACAGTGTTAACGAAAGAGGTCTAAAACACATGTTTCTGTTATCTACAGTCATTTGGAACTCATTTTAGCTGGAGAAAGAAAATCTCTGCGACTGCAATTCATCAATATTTTCATTAATGTTTGGTGACCGAATAAAAAATAATAGAAATAATAATAATTCTCCACACTATACAGTGTAGTAAATTAGCAAAAACACTTGTGTATGTCTTGTAAAAACTTGCTTTCCTACAACACGAAATCATTTTCGCTACAACACCTATAAAAGGTAACATTTCAGAATAGTGTCATTTGCAAACAGCCAGACTGAGAACATCTTCCTGAACTTCAAAAGACACATTTTGTGAAGGATAAAAACAATGCTATAAGTAACTTGTAAACAATGCAGAAAAGTAAATGTTTCGTCTTCGTAGCAGGTAAAAAGCGACAAGCGCTAAGTGAAATGGGTAGGGAGTTGTCTGAAGAAAATGTTGGAATCCAAAAGGTTTAGCAAAGATGTACTTAACATTTTTGCGTTTGGTCGTTTGATCTTTCCAGACATCGTGTTTGAGCGTCACTAGTCCGAAATACTTGATCTCGATGACTTTTTTGCCAAAATTATATTGGCTTTAAAATAGTATAGCAGAACTAGGATTTACGGATTTATACAGATTTTGTTTATCAGGCATGTAAAAAACTTCAAATACGAGAAGTGGCTTAACATTTTGGTTCAGGTTGAATAATTTCAGCTTATTGACCTGTCTTGACAGAACTGAGTAGACATTTTCTGAATATTTTTGTACACCTCTGCCTTTTCAATCCTCCCCGCATAAATCGTAAACGTGCGCAAAACATTTACCTTACAAAAACTTTGATATTTTACTGCATTTTGACCATAAATTTATTCATAATTGGTTTTTAATTAATCTATGGCATGGCATGTAGAAATACACGTGAAGTATTGAAATGGTAAAGGATACCTGTTCGACGAAAGGCTTTGGTTTGAAGGCAGAATAGAGGTCGTGTCTTTGAATTGATCATGAGAACGAGGGTGAAAACACTTGTCGGCAGATGTTTCTCGGTCACGGAGGAGACAGTCATAAATCTTGTCATGGATTACCAACTTCAAATCTTTGACGAGATACATGTTAATCTCGTAGAGAACAGAGTTAAAAAGGTACTTTGTCACGACAGGTATTGGAGAAAATCAGCAAGATTCCAGAACGGCAAATATCTAACATTGATTTTTACCCTCGGCAATTTGTGCTGATAATTGTTGGGAATTTACCTGCTCAATTTGAAGATAATTTCAAGAGCCGGGGGGGAGGGCTATATTTAGGAGACCAAACGTAGTAATTTGTGAAAACACGAAAGGAATGTATACCTGAATGATATATCTTGCATAATATTTAAAGGAAACACCCAATGTGGAACTTTGCTCTCGCCATGTGCTCAAGGTTAATGGCACGTCTTCCACCGGTGTATCAAACGTGGAGTATTCTGTTTTTCATTCTTATCAATCTTCCGATGTCTGAATATTGTGGCGAAGTGTTGCAATTTTGATTAATTATAAATTATTAATTATACCAATGTGTATAAATATTAGACAATGTGTACTCCTAACAGTGATTCTGGGCATTCGTAGATACATAAAACTAAAACTAAGTAGAATTAACAACAAGGGTTCTTAAGGAAGTCTTGATAGTTTTCTTACCCCAGTCAGAACTAAATAAAGAATCGTTTTTGCTTCTGCGAGAATTTCGTGCACCTATACATCTGATTGGAGCACCAATTATTATCACTTATGTTTTGCTTTAGTTATGAGCTGGAAATGGTAGAATGAAATATTGTACCTGATATCAACAATGTATGTATGGTCATAAAGGGTATAGAACATTGTTTTAAATAACTAGATGACTTGTTGATCGTTCGATGAAAGGTAACTCATATGTTGGTTAGGTATGCCATATGCTGGGGGATCCTCATGAATACTTTTTTGTCCGCAGTTCTCGTATTATAGTATAAAGGGTGCAAAGGTACAAAGTGTGCTTCAGTACACATTGGTTCCCCAATGTGTAATGAAGCAGCCTTTGTACCTTTAACTTAAGGTTACGTTAAATTTAAATGGAAAAGAGATGGGTGGTGGCAGATATGTTATCATATGAAAACAGCATTGAGTTGTGTCGTTTGTATGAGTTACTCTCGGGTCAACATAAGAACTTTAAACGCAGGGCAGGGTAATTTTTTTCCCACTTGTAGATGTTTTATTTTACCTCTTTTTAAGGCTTGCCTTAAGAAGTCGCGGCTTGTTTGTCTCCAATGTCATATTTCTCCAGACTTTGGACAATAACTGCTAAGAAATACTTCGTTTGTTGCAAAATGAGTTTTCATGACGTTACACAAAATGCATTTTTATGTTAACAACATATTTCTTAGCAGGTAACGTAACGCAGGTTTATTTCACAACAAACAAGTGGTAATTAAAATCCAAATGGTATAAAGAAACGTAAATTTTTTGTTCTTGTTCATTTATTTACTAATATTGTGATACATAATTTTTTTTTTCATCAAATAGAAGTGTAGTGGTGGAGACTACGTTGATTGTGTTTAGGGTTTTTTGGTAGGTTTTGGGAACGGGGGCCCGAAAGTCGATTTAAAAGTGATAATGTTGAAAATATCGCAGGAGCCAGNGAGTTTTCATGACGTTACACAAAATGCATTTTTATGTTAACAACATATTTCTTAGCAGGTAACGTAACGCAGGTTTATTTCACAACAAACAAGTGGTAATTAAAATCCAAATGGTATAAAGAAACGTAAATTTTTTGTTCTTGTTCATTTATTTACTAATATTGTGATACATAATTTTTTTTTTCATCAAATAGAAGTGTAGTGGTGGAGACTACGTTGATTGTGTTTAGGGTTTTTTGGTAGGTTTTGGGAACGGGGGCCCGAAAGTCGATTTAAAAGTGATAATGTTGAAAATATCGCAGGAGCCAGTGAAGTTTTAAAGAGTGTACATATTTTTTTAATTCATAAATTTTTTTAACTGGTATAGAGAGATGTCTAAAGACACTGCCAACATTTGAATGTTCATTGTGGCAAAAGCTTGACCATCAAGTTTGAAAATTGAATATGGTCATTTTGAGATCATCATGCCATAAATGTTATAATCAAAGTAAATGACCTCGTTCTAATTTTCCATTGTTGCACGTACAGTACTTGCTAACCTCTTTAACACCGGAATGACAGTGCAGGGTGTGGAAAATTATATAACCACAAGGAAACCATAGGAAAACCCTTATTATAGTTTCTGAGGAGGAAAAAAAATATGCCAGGTCATAGTTTTACCAGATCATGGAAGGGGACTTTTTGTACTTTACCCATAACTATGAGATGATGCAGATTTAAATTAGACTAAATTTTGGCAATTTTTGTTCGTGTATTTCGTATTCACTTGACTTCCCCTCCTTTTTAAAGGTAGTTTACCCTGAAAATATTGGAACGATGAAGTGGAATTCCATGCTACTAAATGTTTGCAATTGGAGAACAGGTTAGACAGACATGATTCACTAGCTCTTAGCTACAGTATCTGATTCTTGTTTGATTTTGGGGTTCCAGCCCTTTCTAGTATTTAGATCTATTTAAAAGTTGCATCCAAGTTGATTTTTTGCCCGACATTTTTATTGATCCCCACCATCACCAAGAGTTAAGCTCTTTTGTATGTAGAATATTAGTGATAATCCCAAATAAATTGTTACTATGTGGACCTCAGGAGGGCCTTGTGAGAGGTGAAAAGCAAGAAAGAGTCACGAAATTCTGATATTTTCTGTCGAGAGAATAAGAAGCTTCCCTTGATCATAAGGTAATCGTTAGAAAATACACCCTATTTTTTGAAATAGTGAGTTCATCAACAAAATGCTAGTTGTCCGAAAAAAGAAAATCAATTGACGTAGAATATAAATTTGTGATCTGTTAGCACAAACCCCGCTTTTTGCATTGCTTATGCAGAGTGTGTTGCAAGGTTGTACCAGTGATTGAGGAATGTGAAGATATCTATTCACCATTGAACTCACAATAATACATAACTCGTAGCAATTCCAGTGGAACATTCATACGGTTTTATATCAACGATGGTCTTAAATCCAGCAGGATTTAAAATTTATGTTTAGATTGTTACATTGCAATGCCATTTGCCGTTAAGTAGGAAAATGCAGTCATTAGTTACATTTTTACATTTATAGATTCCAACCCATCGTATGTCCATTTGGTGACACGTACTATGAAAGTTAGCCCTCCATAAATCACTTAAGAAGTATATTTGTATCCTGATATCATTTAATTGGTTTATTTTGTTTTTACACAATATTTTTATTGGGTATTAATTTATTTCAATATTTGTTCAAAATAATATGGTGCACCATATTTTAAATGCAACGTTAAGAATGTTGTGGTGTCGTGTGATGATGATTTAAGAAACAAGAAACATTATGTATAGAGGATCGTCTAGAGAAATCCCTAAACTGGTTACAAAATCACCAGTGATTCCGCTTCCCCCCTTTCCTATGGAAACAGAAAATATATTACGTAGAAGATGTTTTATGTACTGTTTGACGATTATTTTATTGCTAAAAGGTTTTACAAGATTTGAATACTATTTGTGAAACCCTGGCGCAGTAATTGTTCATGTTATTTCGACAGGCATCTTCAAAACACCTGTTTTTTGGACCTAAACATATGATAAATTGACATGAATATTGGGAGATATAAAAACATAAGCTTCTGTAACATTGGAATTTAAAAGATAATTTTCAGCCATTTAAAAAAACCCTGTTAAACGTTTTAACTTTAGTTGTGGTCAGTAATTACTGACAAAGGCTATAGTTAAAACGTTGAACAGGGTTTTTTAAAATCTTTAAAAGCACTTTAATATGTACCTGTATGTAAGATGTGCGGTGTGCTACAAGATTGATTGTAGTTGTACCTGTATGTTACTTGTATCGGATCGGATCTGAACCATGTGATAGAATACATAATCCAGTATGGTGTAAGGTATGGTAAAAGCAATACGGCATATAGAATAGGTTAGTATTATACCCTATTTACTCGATTGATCCTTTTAATGCATCGCTGACATAAAAACAATACCATCCCTTTCTTCCATTTCAAAAAATGCTTTTCTGAGATAGCGTTGAGAAAACGGCTATGTGGCCATCACGCTATGATCAAGAGTAGGAGCTGCCCATCGTAAGACGTAGCCTTTAGATATTTCATTATGTTTGCTACTATGTATGGCACTCATATTTTACTATTTGCCCAAACTCGCAATCACTTAACTTTTCATACTGCTAAAGGAGCAGTTGCGTAAAAAAAACAAGAAAGACCAAGATCGAGAAAAAAATAAGGCAGGGTCCTCTCTAATACTTCCAGTATCTTACTACAACGGCTGAACGATCGCAAACGTACAGTAATAAAAGAACCTTGAAATATAGTACCTGGACGACAATAAAGATGACAGTAGGGTAGCACAACATCAAAAGAAATGATAATGCTACCATTTTGGTTAGTGTACCGCGGCGAAAACGTGGCAGAAGTGTTAATAACTAGACATGAGAATTTTAGAAAGTACTTGGTTTAAATTTTGCCTATTTTCTATCTTGAGAATTTAATATACCCCTTAAGGCTAACTGGGAGTTTATGATGAACAACTTCTGTCAGGTGCTGTATTAACTTCATTTTCCCATGCAAGAATTGCAACTTCTTTTCTGAGGGTTTAATATGTCATGGTTTGAAATGTGAAATGGTTGTAACAGGATAACTTGAAAAATCAACTTTTTCTATAACTAAAGTTTTTATTTTTACTATTTTAAACTAATGTAAGAAGTGACTTTGCATTTGATCCGATGCTGCTTTTCAGTATCGATAACTTCTGGTTGTAACATCAAGTATAAGTATCAACATTGGCATGTGTCGGTATTAGGGTCAGCTTTGATGTCAATAATAGTATTAGTATTAGAAATTGTATTTGTGAAATAATTATATTAGTTTTAGGAGGAATGTTGGTATTATTAGAATCGGATCAGAATCTTGACTGGAATTGGGTTAGAACCGAATCAGAGATCAAAATGGGCAACAGTATTAGTACTATTGCTACTTTTAGTTTTATTATCAGTATTACTACCTCTATTAGGATTATTCGAGAGCATGGCTAATGAGATTGATAATATACTTGGTTTGTTTTACTGTGTTGAAAAGTAAAGACCCTTTTACAGACAACAGTACTTTTCAGTGAGCCGGATATTTTTTAAGATTAACAATGAACTTTATTTTTAACGAGACTATAAAATTCAGCACTGGTAAAATTTGGGCTTAAATTACAAGATATTTGAGCCAATCTAATACAAAAAATTTTAAAAAGTGGCTCTACAAAAGTTGTATGATATTTGTTCTATTTATATCCTCGTTATATATTAGTTCTTGTTTGTTTTTTCACGTGATGAAGACACAGCAAACGAAAACGT
This sequence comes from Morbakka virulenta, assembly GCA_003991215.1. Taxonomy (NCBI): domain Eukaryota; kingdom Metazoa; phylum Cnidaria; class Cubozoa; order Carybdeida; family Carukiidae; genus Morbakka; species Morbakka virulenta. The sequence continues at coordinate 1,419,735 of RDPX01000155.1, forward strand.
CGGTTTGAATGGAAATAACCACATTTAGCATAAAAAATACCTAACCTAAATGTTATAGCAGTCAGTGTAAAAGGATTCATTATGCTAAATAAGAGTGAAGGAAATTACGTATGGTCGATGATAGTTCTTTCAAAGTTTTAGCGAAGCAAGCAAGGTTTTGCTCATCTAGTCAGTTGCTTATAAGTGCTGTAAAATGTGCACACAGGAAAAAAGCAAAAGAAGAAGACTGCTAATTTAACACCATGCCCTTCGTATCTTTATTTTCTACATTTTTTTAGTCATTTGTAATTAAGCATCGTAGTTACTTCGTAATCAGGTGTGTTATCATAGGTCTTGTTTCTCTTGATATAAAACGCCATTTTTCATAAGTTAAAATTGCAACCACTTGACATCCTTATTATCTTAAGTTAATTTTGAAAATTAAAGTTGAAAGATCTTGGGTACCATTGTTTTGATTTGACTTTTGAGAAGAAAGCAGTCACAACCCGTGCCTTAATGCGAGCTACATTTTTTTAATTCGTGAAATCGGAAAAAGAAATCTTCATTGAGATTTGATTTTGCTAAACCTCAAATTTCCTGTTTCGGTTGATAAGATCTTTTGCTAACGAATTTCTCTTTTCTGTTTCAATTAAATCAATTAGACTAGTGGATCAGCAAAAAGGGTATTGATTTTATGAGATTCATTCCTTTGATCAAGTTCAACGGGTGTACCAGTAATATAGAGATCGCTGATCAAAAGTTAACAAGTCTCAAAACACTGATAATCCACCACAAGTAATTGTTCATTTTCTTGATAAAAGAAAGTTTTAAGTAGATTGCCGATAAAAAATAAATGCGTTACAAATATGTTCACTATGGGTCATACGATTCGTGTATCACTAAATAATCATTTCTTTTCGCGGGGTTTGTAAATTTTTGAATTTTTTTCTTCAATTTCGATGTACCGAATAAAATTTCACCGCAAGTCAATGCTAATACTTGTTTTAAAGTATTAATTAGGCGAAGTGAACAGCTGCTGATGTAACCTCGAGTTAAAACAGAGCACTGATGATAAAGTTTGGGAATAACATCGCGATCAATTTTTTTACGCATTTTTAATAATGCCCTTTGCTTTGAAGTTGACATAGCTCAAGGTCTTAAAAAACAAAAACTATCACAGAGGTTAAAATAAATATTTAAAAAAATTAAATTAATAGTCGTCCCAGAGGCTTAGTTCAAGTGGCAGAGGGAAAGAATATGTACATACTGAGACGTCTTTTGAAACATATTTAGGAAATTAGAGCTGCCTTAACCTGGCACCACAGTGACATTCTCATTGCTGAAATTGTCGCTGGACTCATGATGAGTATTGTAAAAATACAAATTCCATGACTGCTTGTGTGCAATTTAAATGTTCGAGCATTTGTTGATTATTAGCAGTATCAGGATCAGCTCTTGCAAGAGATTTCCAAATAAAACTCAATGTGAATTGAAGTAGTAATAGATTTATAGGATTGTGGTTGTATCTTAATAAAATTAATTAAAGCTATATGGTTTAATTGAATGTAAAATGTTTTAGGCAATTTTAAAGAATAGAAAGATACTTTAAAACCTTTATATGCTTTTATCTTTGTCATTCATAAGTGATCATTTTTACTGTTTTCTGTACCTTTTATTAGAGCTGATGAATTGAATTCTTTAGTCTATGGTAACTTTAACCTATTACAGTTTGGTTTGTATCAACGAAGCCCTTTGAAATAACAATAGTTTACTGTGTTATTTTGTACCATAGTCACAGTACTCCTCCTTGAACAGGAAAACTATAAAAAGGTAGATGTAAACATAAATATAAATAGATAGATGGAAATATAAGTATAAATAGCTGAATGTATATATATAAAAAAATATATATGTATATAAATAGGTAGATGTAAATATATATAAATAGGCCAATGTAACTATAAATATAGATAAGTAGATGTAAATATACATAAATAAGTAGATGTAAATGTAAGTATAAATAGGTAGATGGAAATATTTGTATATAAATAGATCGATGTAAATATATACATACATAAGTAGATGTAAATAGAGATATAAATAAGTAGATGTAAATATAAATGTAAATAGGTAGATGTAAATATATGTATATCAATAGGTAGATGTAAATATATATAAATAGGCCGATGTAACTATAAATATAGATAAGTAGATGTAAATATATATAAATAAGTAGATGTAAATGTAAGTATAAATAGTTAGATGTAAATATAAATGTAAATAGGTAGATGGAAATATTTGTATATAAATAGATCGATGTAAATATATACATACATAAGTAGATGTAAATAGAGATATAAATAAGTAGATGTAAATATAAATGTAAATAGGTAGATGTAAATATATGTATATCAATAGGTAGATGTAAATATTTATAGATCGATGTATATGTAAATATAAATAGGTCGATGTAAATATAAATATAAATAGGTAGATGTAAATAAAGTAAATGTAAATATGAATAGGTAGGTGAAAAAAGTGTCTCTAAATACGAGTACAGTGTAAGTTCACCAGCAGCAGAAAAACGAGGGTCTGCTGTATATTGTAAAAATGTAAAGGCAGAAATTTATTCACAGTGCTAGTTTTCATCACAATGTAGAATATGCGGTTATAATTTTAGCTGTTGATTAACCAAGATCTGTAAGTTTGCTTAACCAACCATTCTGTTATCTTTTTCTTTGCTGTTCTCAGTACTACATCGCCTAAGAATGGTCTCATTGTGATTGCTTTATTTGAAAAAATGAAAAAATGTGGATGCATTGTGACAGGCTTTAACAAACAGAGAACAAGCAGTAGTGATTAAGTGATTGGTCTCTCGGGTTACCTTGCTGGAGTGTCCCCAGTTCTAGCCTCAGAACGCTCCTGATAGTACTGTCGTTGATTTTATTGTGGCTTCTAAGTGGCAGAAGGTTGCACTTGTACATATTTTCGGACGCAGAATTCGGAGAGAGATAAAGGGAATAATAATTAATAATAATAATAATAATAATAGACGTGTTCTCTGTCTTTGCAGTATCCCTAAAAGCAGAAGTTCTCTCTAAAGCCACGCCAGACTCGGCGATTGGAAACAGCATTATTTATTGCCAACACAGCTCTGTCGAACAAAAGATATTTTAGCGCTATTTCATCGTTATACTGCCTGCCTCCCGACTTGCAGGAAGCAAGCCTTCAACTGTAGCTTAGACTGATAGATTGATGCGTTTGACATGTCCGGACCTTGCTAATTTTTTTTGTTTTGAGACTATAGAGGATGGGGGTAAAGCCCTTACACTGAAGAAGCTGTTTGGTAAAGACATGGTCATATTTTCTTTTATTCAAACATATTCGCATCATATTGTTTTGAAAAACTTCAAAATCCCTAATGAGGTCATTTATCCAACCAAAAATGTATGGAGCATACAAAAGACACGACAGTATTTACAATAATTTTCATTTTGCTCCACATTGAAACTTTTCTATCATTCAAGATCAACTTGACTTTACTGTGAGAATACCACGCTTCATTGATGCTTCTTTCGACTGCAATGTTATCATCACCGTTTTGATGATTTGTCCAACGAAGGTACACAAATTCAGCTACAACATCTACCTGTGAATAATATCTCTGTGAGAACATGATGGGTACCTACATAGATAATATCTTTTTTTTTCGCTACATTGATAAGTGGCCCAAAATCTTTGGAAAATTCATCGAGTCGTTTCATGATTCATTATGTGGCTGTTGTATGCAACTAGGGCTACGTCATCAGCATATGCAATGTCGGGAGAAAGTCTTACAACAAAGTTGGAACCATACTCGTAATTTTGGTTCTTTAGGCACACATATCTAGTAGGATGGCACGATACCTTTTAGTGCCAGTGCGAATATTAAAACGAAAAGTAAATACAAGGAAAAATAAATCCCACGTCGTCCTTCGTCCAGCTATCAATGGATAAAACCCCAAGAAAAAGAACTGGCCCCGACTTCCAAAAAATTAACGCTCGTTAAAACTTCTCTGGCAATGAACTCGGCGGAAATCAGAACCGAGATATCTTCCTGCCCCCTCGGTCTCTTCCTCTCCCTCTTCCACCCCCCTCTCTTGATGCACAAAGATATATGCATGTTCCGTGTGTATCTTTGTGTATCCTATGGTACTACATACCTATTCTATCTTTCTTTCATGAGGGAAGACACTGCCGCTGTGGTTTGTTGTTTTTGTCAATCTGGTAAATTCTTTTTTTTGTTATTCCATTTGTTTCTTGTTAGCATGATCCCTTTTACGGAGTGAATGACTTAATTGCTTTTGACGTGATTTGTGTGCAAGCAGAAGAGACCTACGCTTCTGTCGACATGAACAGTCTATTTGGATTAATGCATTTGATGATTGAGGACTATTTACCCATGCATATACTTGACCTTGTCATTTCCGCCACCAGCTTAACTCTTTTGGATCCTGTCTAGGGCATTAATAGTTTCAACTGCTATCATTTGATTCACATTCTTCAAACTGCATCTGGAAATCAAAAATCATATCCGTATCTTATCCTGCTGTTGTTGGTGCGATAGATATCTATGTTTACATGATATGTAGAATTTTATGTAGTCTCGAAACCGTTAATCCATCTTAAGGGAAGATTTCATAAATCAGTAGTGTATTCCAGGGCATATTATAAAGATAAGAAACATTCCTTTACTGATAACTCTTTGGTACATTGAAGCCATACGCATAACAAATTCAACAATGTTTCCTTTTATGAGGGGCAATTATCCAAAGTTTTTCTTGCCATTATGGCCTCGAGAACAAAAATATCACCAGATATCTTATTTTATGGTAATTAATCCGCAGCTTACTTTTGAGTTCCCTCTGATATATCCAGTTACAGTTTGCGACAGTGGGACCAAGTGAATTACTGACTGCAGTAGTTAGATATGTGTGTATGTGTACAGTTCAATGTAGAGGAGAGATGATGTCAACAAGGCCTTTCTTTGGCAAGCAGTTTGGTTTATAATAAATTACACAAGCTAAATCGATTTATTTTGAAGTTGGACTATCACAATAGGTATTGCTTGATATTACACGAACAGAAGCAGGACATTGAGAACTTATGTACAGTTTTGATCATTTTTAGCTTAGAAAAAATGTTGCAACCAGATGGTTATTTTAATATGAATAAAGAAATATGTGTGTATGGAACTTAAGCATGGAAGACCGAAAGGCAGAAATGTGAAATTTAAAATATATACATATATAGATATACATAAGACATACAGATACAAACAATATTTATTCTTATCTAATTAACGTATTTATATGTTGTTATGTTGTTATTTGCATGTAATATATATATAGATGAATAGATAGATAGATGGATAGATTTAGATATATTGCTATTCTCATACTTGTTCTTTCTCTTTCTTGGATTCCTTTATTCCCTTAGGCAGTCAAAAGCTTAGACTAGCGAATCTTCGTCTTACTAGTTTTTGTTCTTCCGTTATAGTTAAGGGAAAATATTTTCTTTTTCCAGGAGATTTTGCCTAGAACATAGGTGAAAAGCTCGCTGTCACTGTTAAAGCCATGCCTTATGTCAAATATTGTTGTTGTTTCTTTTGTAAGGACGGTCGAGAGGATATTTGTTACCTATTTATTCATTATAAATATAGTTGTAAGGAATGGCAAATCCTTCAAGTAAATGTAGATTAAGTAAAGGATGGCATCCCTACTGTGCTATGTGTAGTTCAAACGTGTTAAGAAAGAAAAATATTGCACCGGGGTCTTTTAAAGCTGAAACAGTACATGCGGTTTTGTCTGGTAATCGGGAAGCAAGCTCTTCTTCCCGCAAAACTCCACCCAGTCAACGTCTCATTTCACCAGCTAAACTTCAGTTTTGTTCAATAATTTCTCACTATATTAGTGAAGAAGAATTAAAGAAAACAAGATTTACTGTATGGATAAAATACCTTCGGAGTAGGGATAATTTGTAAAAAACATTTTATTCAAGAAAACGTGATGAAGCCTAAAGCATGCATTTCTTACGTAGTAGGATTTCAGTCAACATTTTGATTTCATGTCCGCTAGCATGAGTGATGACAGCATAAGAGCAAAATACATCGTTAGTGGTAATACGGAAATCTACTATCTGCTTTGTTCAATCAAGACGACGATGTTGAGAGAAAAACAAAACGTCAAGTGACAAATTTTCGAAGGCAAGCAAATGTTGTTATTGACTGAAATATGAGAACAAAGTCTATGAATTAAACTAGATAGTATTTTTATTTAACAATGATATTCATTCTAAGCAAAGATGAGTTATTTTAATACTAAAATCGATCAAAGCTCATCACAAAATAGTTAAGGTTTAAGATCAATTTTTTTCGTTCGTGCTAGAACGTTTGAAAACAAACTATCCCAAAATGATTAAATGTCATTACTAAAATTCCTTTTTGTTTTTTCAGTGGACTGAAAAACCCGCGTCTCACACGTAGCTCGACCATTTGTTATTTTGAAGCAATCGCAGACATAAGTAGCATTTAAGCTCTTTTATTGATACAAGGAATGTCGTGAAATCATTCTGCGTTCAATACACCAATCCCAATGACATCGTCGAAGGAAAGGGAAAAGAGGGAAGCGTTTGGTTGTTATGTTATCCTTAAGTCATAAATGAACCAAAATATATTTTTGAAAAGGAATTTGATAGTTCTGCTTTGTGATTGTACCACAAATTGTTGGTCTTGAACTCCGGGATAAAAGACGAAATCTATCAGGGGTAGACTTGGCGACGGTAAGGTAAGAATTTAATCTACTTTGAAATATTCAAGCTGAAATCTGTTTTTTGTTGAAGGTGGTCTGTACGATGCATCTAGATGGTTTCCCGACGATTTTTCTAATAATTATGTTATATACTGTGAGCATTTTTACCTGGAATAACATTTGAGTAGGGCTGTTATTTTAAAGGAATTTTGCTTATTGTATTTAAACAATACTTTATTTTTGCTACGGAAACTTGCACATTTTTGTTAGGTATAGCGTACCTTATAACAAAGGTACTGAACATACCTTTACATATTTATCCAATGCATTATTTTTGTCACAATTCTTGCCTTAAGTTACGTATTGCATACAGATGTATACCGAGCTGCTTGTTGTTTTGTTTGTTTTACTTTTTCAAATGTCTTATAAAAGAAACATGAAAGAATATGGTTAAGAAGGGTGCATGAATTTAAGGCACGAGTAGTCTTTTAGTGTTCATAAAGACCCTTGCAATCTCTCAGTGTTTTGAAGTTTCATAACTTTGAAATAATTTCAAATAATTACATTACAATAAGAAAAAAAAATAGTAATACAGTCTACTTTGCAGAGGTAGATTTTGTACACAAGTCTTGCGTTTCATTTTAAAGAGGTGTATGTAGGTGTATCACTATTCATCTATGTTTATATAAGAGGGGTAATTTGTCACTGTAGATACGTTCACATGTGTAAATCTAATAGAAAACGCTCTTTTTCTTTCGTAAAACCGTAATAACAGAGAACGTTTTTACAACAAAAAAGGTCTTTATCCACATATGTATCCTAAAATTACATCAAATAAGCAATGGGAGGTCTCTTTTTCACATATTTTGTTCCGTTGTTTCACTTATTACACATTTTATCATAAAAAATAATTAATACAGTATATGTACACGGAGCAAAGAACTTGAAAATCACCATATGTTATAACACATCAACACAGTGTAGAGGACTGTGAGTTGTTGATTTTACCACATACTAGTATATGCCTATCTATGTCTCCAGGGCATATGTTGTAGATTGCTAACAAATATGTTAGTTTGTTAAAATGTTTATGTATTGATATCTGAAAAATGTTTTCGAGTATTGTGTAATAAGCACCACTGGATATAATACTAAACTAACTGATGAAAGATGATGGCATTTATTATTACTTATCCGGTGAAAATATTTCTTGATTTTATATGCTTTTTGTTAAAAAACTCACTTCTAGTCAGAAGATGGCCATTCATTTATAAAGTTTGTTTAAATCAGCTCAGTGTTACCTCGTTAATTTAACTCAAAATCCTATTCCTGCCGAGGTTTCCAAATATATGCTTAAGGCAGCTTTTACTTGTTGCTTGAATTGACACAGAAACGTTTTGAAGTACTTTAACTTTTGTGAGTAGATACATTTTTTGTTTAAAGTAAGGTTGTTTTGTTAGCCCTGTAAGGAGCCATCAGTGTGCATTAATTTTGCAATCCCTAGACGTTTTTCAATGAGTGTGCGGTACAATCTTCAGCCTCTGTTCTAAATAAGTACTGTAGGGGACGACCTCATTTTGTCAGGTTAACCGCAGGATTATCATTTATATTTTAACTGTCCATGATTTGAGCATGACAAAATTTCTAAGATATCAGTAACTTGTTTGATCGGACTAGACAGTCTTGTACAAGGTGACCAAGAAGCATCTGTTCACCTGTGCTTGCTTGTCAAAACATTTTTCCACCAATAATCAATGGGGAAAAATAAGGTGTTAAGCTATTTATTTCATTTGCATACACCTACCAGCTGCTAGACGCGAAATATAAAAGCTTTGTTGAACTATTTGTTGGCAGAAGTAAAGTCATAAGGGTACTAGTATTGATTGCAGGGGGATCACAGGGTTTGGGAAAAGTTAACAAAAGTTAATGAAGAAAATATGCATAAACAAGACCTTTAAGAAGAGAAAACTAAGAAAAATAATCTAATTTGTATTTTAACCTAGCAGTCAACGAGGTAAGTTATAGTGCTTCCCCGTTAACCACCAGTGGGAAAAGTTATGACATTTGGCAGTGCATGCGGACTTAATTGTTGTAGAACTGAGAATCATCCTTTCTTTTTTTCTTTTCTGTTTGGTATATTCTGCCTTTTCTTTCTCTTTGTCTTCTTCATTTGTCTCGTAGTTTTTTCTAATCTTTCCCTTGTCGCTTATTTTTCAATTAAGTTTAGTTCTCGCCGCTTTTGTCTTTTTGCGTCGTATTACTCAGGTTCTGGTTTTGGCCATTTTTAGTGCTTTGAAGGCTGTAAGATTTGCATAATATTCATGTAAATAATACGCTGTGTACTCATCTTTCTACCATATATTCTGCTCCGGAGTAAGATAATAAGACAAAATATGGAAATAGATGTACTGTACCAAGATATCAAACTTCGCGAAAACATCTTTGAAACTCAAACCGGAGCGTGAAGGCTTTTTGCCCATGTCGAGATTAATTTGACAGAAAGGAAGAATAAGAGAACCCTTTGTAAAAGCTTTATTGCATATCAGCTCATTTTCCCGTTATAGTACTTGGCTCATTCCTTTTAAGTATCGCGAGCAATATGTTTGTAAACGTAAATTAACGAAATGAGTAATCACGAGTTTTAAATGATTATTAATTAGAGTTTGCTTGAAATGCCTGTTGTTATAGAGCACAAGGTATTGAAAGAGAGATGGTTTACTAGCGAGCGTTGCGAGATTTGTTAAATACGCTTTTTTCATTTTTTTAATATTTTGTTGCCTTCAAAGTAATTGCAAACTTTAATTCAGAGGTGGAAATTACCTACTTTATGTTAAAAGTATCGTTAAGGTTAACACGTTTTATGAGTCAGACACTTTTAAAGAATGAGGAAACAAATAATAGCACACGAATACAAAACTGCTTTTGTGGTAACATAAACTTTACTGAAGGGTATACTTTGTGGACTTAACTACTGTTTTTCAGTCTTTATTGATTTTGCCCTCCTTTACCCTCCCACATGATCCTTACCCAGTTTTTGAATCCCGTTTGCGTTACCCTTTTAATTCGTTTCCCTTTTAATAAATGTCGGTTTAGATGTTTGAGGAGAGCTATGGTTGGGGTCCAACCATTCATCGAAACTGATTTTTGCAGAGGTTTACTGCGTTGTTAATTTAAAGTTATGGACAGTCTTGCCGTGAACAGGGCTCCCCATTACGAACCTTGCGTTAGCGATATTAGCAGAGTTTATTGGTAACTGCTTTAGGTTGTAACAAAAAAAGAATAAAAAGATTAGGGGTAGAGGTAAAAGGAAAAGAATATACGCTATCAACGTAAATAAAGTATGAATTTATTTTTGAGGTCAAATGCAAGGATTGTTAAGATTTCATCATGGAAAACAATAATAAAATAACGCGTGAAACTGAAAATGACCGAGCATATTTCTGGTACGAGGTTGAGTGTGCGTATGCATGTTCCCTAAACTGGCATTTAAAGCGCAGAAGGAGAAGGTAATTTTTTATAGATTGACGTGCTTTAGAACAACATCATGCATCAGAACAACATCCGTTTTTAACACGGTTGAATAGGATCCGAGCGCAATCAGTGAGCATTTTCGGCCCAGTGAGCAATGGACAAAAAGTTTCAGGGGAAAAATAGAGATTTTACTATTATTTCATAACTAATATAGTCTTGCAGTTGGTCACGTATTTTAGTGTTGCCTAGAACATTGCTGGTATATAAACATGTACAGTAAAGGATTACGTATGCAGTTTTTGTTCCGTAGAGAGTTGAAAAGAAAGAGAGCTACCAAAACGGTTCTTAAGCGGGGTTCAGGTGGTGTATAAGAATTCATCTTACAACTACAAGAAACGTCACGAAAATTTATTTTGGCTTTGTAACACGTCAGGTATACTTAGATGTTCTTCTTACTCCAGCAATGTCCTATTGTTTGAAGAAACTGTAGAGCAAGAATGGGCTACCTGTATTTCCTGTTCTACATTTTAAATCTTGCACTTATACTTAAGGCGTCTGTGGAATTGTTATGATAACGATGATGACAATAATAGAATGGTAGAAAGATAATGAATGTTTTGAGTCCTCTATTTTCTATTGTTAGAAGACATTTATTCAAAGGGAATATGACCTGAGAGAGAGAGAGAGAGAGAGAGAGAGAGAGAGAGAGAGAGAGAGACAGACAGACAGACAGACAGAGAGAGAGACACACACAGACACACAGACAGACAGACAGAGGCAGAGATACACAGAGAGACAGAGACAGAGAGAGAGACAGAGACAGAGAGGGACAGAGAGACAGAGAGAGACACACAGAGAGAGACAGAGAGAGAGAGACAGACAGACAGAGAAAGACAGAGAGAGTGAGAGTGTCTCTGTGAAAGATTTATGATTTTGAACTTTATCCCAAATGCATTTAATGTTCCTTTTGGCTTTTTTTTTTACTGAAAATATATTCACATGGAGTATTTGGTGTATCAGCATGAAATGGTTACTTTTTATAGTAGTCATAGGTCATATCTCTATGTAAATTTTTGTTTATTTAAAGTATCGATGAAGAGTAACATAGGCTTTGATTCGAAAGCCTTGAAAAGAATACCCTTGTGAAGAAACCAAAATTTAATGTGAATATTTAATAGTGTTTTTTGACAGTAAAGGAACACCTCCTAAAGTTAGTATTTTGGTTGTAAGATNCACACAGACAGACAGACAGAGGCAGAGATACACAGAGAGACAGAGAGAGACAGAGAGAGAGAGAGAGAGAGAGACAGAGAGAGACAGAGAGACAGAGAGAGACACACAGAGAGAGACAGAGAGAGAGAGACAGACAGACAGAGAAAGACAGAGAGAGTGAGAGTGTCTCTGTGAAAGATTTATGATTTTGAACTTTATCCCAAATGCATTTAATGTTCCTTTTGGCTTTTTTTTTTACTGAAAATATATTCACATGGAGTATTTGGTGTATCAGCATGAAATGGTTACTTTTTATAGTAGTCATAGGTCATATCTCTATGTAAATTTTTGTTTATTTAATGTATCGATGAAGAGTAACATAGGCTTTGATTCAAAAGCCTTGAAAAGAATACCCTTGTGAAGAAACCAAAATTTAATGTGAATATTTAATAGTGTTTTTTGACAGTAAAGGAACACCTCCTAAAGTTAGTATTTTGGTTGTAAGATTTTATATCTACATATATATATACATATATGTATAAAGTACGACCCAATTGCAGACAAAGTTGCAGAAGTTGGTCAGTACAGTTTCCGGTGTTCTTGGCTTTTCCATTTCCTAATCAGATATTTTTTACACACCATGTTTCTTAGAAAGCTCTTGACTAAGGCTTTTCCCATAATAGCTTCTAACCTTTGGACCATATTTGACCAAATGTAATCAGGAATGAAAAAAAAACAATTTCTTTATGAAATATTTTTTTTTTTTTGTAAATCCGTTGACAAAATAGTGGACCGAAGAAAATTTGACATTTTTTTTAGTTAATGCCATTGGTTTTTATATAGTAATCATTATTATATTGTAAAACTTGATATTCATTGAGGCTCGTGGTAAACTTACCTTTCCAAATACTAAAATCCAAGCCATTATTTAAGAATTTGTCATTCACTACTTAAAGTTTTTTAGATTGTCGAGGGTTTCATAAGTGTTTCACCTATGAACTGGTGTCTTTGAAATACGTGTAAAACATTGAGATGGGGTTCAGCTCTTTACTTTCTCTTCTTAACACGAGAATAAGAACAACAGCAAATTAAAGAAGGAAAAGGAGAAGACAATGCAGACTAACCTTAACGGTAAGAAACAAAATAAATTAAGAAAGAAACGCATTGTCTCTTCAGGTAATAAAATACATAAACGTCGCATATGCTGGATAAATTGTGAGGCGTCATTGGCGATATTTGGGAAGTTGTGGCTAAACAAAAAACAAGACCTACCGGAGAAACATTTGAAATCGCCTTGTTGTGGAAGGGGTAAATAACTCAGTTTTTTGTGGCCAATTCCCGGGAATATAAAGATCAACTTTCAGTTTTATTTCTATTTTATTGGCAGACATTTAGTTAATGATTATATATCTTTAAGAGTGAAAGATTACCAAAGTAGGATATCACTATAGACCTTGAGTATTTTCTTAAGAGTAAAAGTTGGCGAGGAAATATTTATGAGATGACAATGACATAACAGCGAAAACGAAATAGGAATTTTATTGAAATAAAAATTTTTTCCTTCCTGTTGTGGGATTTGCAGATTGAAATATGCTGGCAACCAGCGTTTTCATAACAGTGGGTTGCCATCGCTGTCGATAGCCGTCAAGACGGTTTAAAGGCGGCATAAACAAGAATATTTACAAGGTAACCTTGTACACTAATAAATCCTTCGTCGCCAGTGTGATTTCATTTATTGCTATCGATCCCGTTTACAATCAGCATTTACAAAGAGTATTGCGAGGTCACAGTGTTGGTTTCCACAACTCAAAATCGATCATAATAAGAAAAGAGGTTTCTGTACAGCAATATAATAGAAAGTAATTAATTTGTGCAGGTGTAAACTCGAAAGATTTCTTATGTCATAAGTCTTGGGGTAGAAGTGTCTTAGCGCGGTGTATCTCTACATGAAAATTTTTCCTGTGCTACAACGTACTAACCATTTCCCTACAAATTTTTAAACTCTGTATACAAAAAGTTCGTGAAAAGTACATTTTTATCCAAAAAAGATTATTATGTGTAAAAGCAATTTTATATAGAGCTCATTATTTTTCAGCAATGACAACTTTATAATTGTTACTACTGACGTTGTTTTTACTTTAATCGGAAAGAGTAATAAAAGTAATTTTGTCGTTGTTGCCGTTGTTGAGTTGTTGTTTTTCAGGGAAGGTATTTTCATCTTAATAATTGTTCGCTTATGCTTCTCGACAGGCTGAACTAAAACCCTTCCTTTCAAAATTTGAATACTTGACCGCTGTTTTTATTTTCTTACAACTTGAAAACGTACTTGTTTTACAGTATATTTGAGCACGTAATGTTGCACTTTTTATTAAAGGAGAGAGGAAGGCAGACAGAATGGTCATTAGCTTCCCAATACGTCTGATTATTCAATCTCTTGTTCGCTCCATACTAGAAAGGGAGCAGAGTACCTTAGCACTGTTTTATCCCATGTGTTAATTGCTTTTTTGATGTATTTCCATTTAAATTTGTCTTCAACATTTTACTCTTTGCTGACCTTATCTTTCGTCTCTGCATTTGAATTCCTTTACCCAAAATCCTTGCACATCATGTGATCCTGGTGGTTTCCAGTACCTTTTTGTTTTTCATCTAATTCACTTTGATCTCTGTCTACACCAAAAATCTCTCTTCCTTATTGTTCCATTCACATTTGTGTCATCTTCATCCTCGTTGATTTCATCCTCTCGTTCAGCATGTTCATCTTTGTCTTCAATGAACACAATTCCTGCAATTCAACAATCCTTTATCATCTTTTTAATCTCTTCCAGTTCATGATCTGTTAACCATTTCATGGTCTGCTAATCATTTCCTTGGCTTTATCTGGACTTTCTGATCTTGTAAGCGTTGTTCAGTTATTTGGAACATTTCTGTGTCATTCCATGGATTACGGATTCTTTTCCAATATCTATTTACTTTGGTATTACTTCTAAAGAAATACCCCATGCCAATTCTGTTTTTTTCATCTAACCATTTCTTTCTGATACTTCTAGCAGTTGCTGGATGACGACCGGGCCCACACTGCTGAACCATGGGACATCACATAAAGTTCCACTTTTATGTTGTTGAATGATACATTATTTGAAATTAAACTCATAATGAGAATAGTGATGATACTGTGGCACAACCACTGGTGTTTTTATCGACGACTTATCTAGAAGGGTTGCCAACCAAAGCTAAAGAGGCCCTCCCCTCATGAGGCANAGTGATGATACTGTGGCACAACCACTGGTGTTTTTATCGACGACTTATCTAGAAGGGTTGCCAACCAAAGCTAAAGAGGCCCTCCCCTCATGAGGCACATAACCCTTTCAGGCACCAGCCTGGTATTTCAAGGTCTCGGGGGAGTTGATAAATGCTACACCTCTCCTGAGGGTGACCTAGACCTAGTTGTGGCAAAGGGTAACCTCATTCTCCCACGTCGAAACTCAACAACCGTATGCAGTTTTATGCAATACCCAGGAGTTATTATATTATTATCATTATTATTATCATTATTATTATTATTATTATTATTATTATTATTATTATTATTATTATTATTATTATAGAAACTTAAATAACACAGCATAGTAGTAGCTGGTTTGTCTTTCGACCTAGTTCCTCTAGATTGGGATGGATAGCACCTTTCTTAAGGTGTTGGCCGAACCCAACAGTGCCGTCTGCTGAATCAGTCCAAATTTCTTCGTATCAACTCCAAGTAGAGTAATCCAGTCCTGAATTCTGTACTTGGTTCCGAGAGCTCCGATCACTCTAGGGACCACTTTGGTAGATGTCTTCCACATGCGGGTTTTCTCCAGTGCCAGATCCTGGTATTTCTTAACCTTCTCAAGATTCTTTCTCTTGACCCGAAAATTCCCAGGGACAGCGATGTCCATGATTGTCGTTTTCGAGTTCATCTTGTCAACCACCACAATATCAGGTCTCCGAGCTTCAATTACCCTGTCAATGTGTATGTTGAGATCCCACAAGATTTTGACTTCATCATTCTCCAACACTAGCTCAGCTCGGTGGTCAAACCAGTTTTTGCTTTATTATTATTATTATTATTATTATTATTATTATTATTATTATTATCATTATTGATTATCTTTCTAACAGATATAACTATATTTGTATACACACATATTTACAGACCAATCAGTTTGTTGCCTTCAGTCGTTCCTATTCCTGCCAGCTTTGGGTTACTACTGACAAATATGTAATCAATAAGTTATTTGGTGTTTTACACACTAATTCACATAATGGTCTAGTAAGCCATCTTGTTCCTCTTTTGAAGTGGATGACTTCGAATTGGCGCTATTATTTGCATTGACTTACTTACGATTAAGTAAACGTT
This sequence comes from Morbakka virulenta, assembly GCA_003991215.1. Lineage (NCBI taxonomy): Eukaryota > Metazoa > Cnidaria > Cubozoa > Carybdeida > Carukiidae > Morbakka > Morbakka virulenta. Next base: position 1,435,578 of record RDPX01000155.1, read on the forward strand.
ATGAGAAGCTACCTCAATATTAATATAACGGTAGGATGGTGAAAGATTATATAGATGCGCATTGTTTTTCCTGATAAATTGAATTACTTGAACATGCGCAATGCTATCAAAGAGTTTATTCAGTTCCAAAATGAACAATTAAATCTGTAGGGACAGAAATATATATTAAAACATTTGATATCAAAGTATCTGTTAAGAAAGGGTTGTGTGTAATTTATGCATTGATTTGTTGGTTTTGTAGTCATTATTTGCTGGGCGGCTGTATGTCGAAAAAATTTCTTTACTGAGTGTATCGTATGGCCTAGTATAAATCGATAGATGGATAGACAGATAGATAGATAGATAGATAGATAGATAGATAGATAGATAGATAGATAGATAGATAGATACATAGATGAATAGATAGATGGATAGATAGAAAGATAGATAGATAGATAGATAGATAGATAGATAGATAGATAGATAGATGGTAGGTAGATAGATTGACACAAGCATTTCGGTGACTTTNGATAGATGGATAGACAGATAGATAGATAGATAGATAGATAGATAGATAGATAGATAGATAGATAGATAGATAGATAGATAGATAGATAGATAGATGAATAGATAGATGGATAGATAGAAAGATAGATAGATAGATAGATAGATATATGAATAGATAGATAGATAGATAGATAGATAGATAGATAGATAGATAGATAGATAGATAGATAGATAGATAGATAGGTAGGTAGGTAGGTAGGTAGATGGATGGATGGGTGGATATTCGATCGATCGATTGATCGACACTAACGAGACTACGTAAGAATTTGTTAAAAAAATGGAGTTCGACTGGGACATGGCTACATACCTGGCTACACAACTGCCTACACAACTGGCTACACACCTGGCTACACACCTGGCTTTTGTTCAAGTCATACGTCACGTTAGCCTTTTCGTCAACTCGTCAGCTTCTCCGCATTTTTTAGTTTCTCCTTCTTTGCGGCCCCATAAAGTTTGCTCTGACAATTACCTTAAACTTTGCCAACAAAGTCGATTTTGTTGCTCTTTGGAAGAAGAAATTTTATTTTAGAAGTCGAAAGCAGCCTGAAGACGAAATGTTTCATACTTAATTCTAGCGTAGCAATTGCTATTATGATACTAAAATACAAGTAAGAACTTGGAATTTTATTTCACCTAAACAACTTGCAGGCCATAAAACTTATAAACATTAATCTTCCCATGCAAGATTTCAACGTGTTGCTCTAAAACAATTTCACATCACAACATCTCTCAAGTTTTCTCTTTTTCCACAGAATATATGACCTCGTTTTGAGGTCAGAGGGTGCCTTCTAAGAGCTTTTTGGTCACAGTTGGGAATTTCATGTTTTAATGCCCGTTCGGACAATCGACCCTGGAATCTCATTCTTACAGTGCAAATGGACTAACTACTAAGCCATGTAGTATTTATATTTATTCATAACCATTTAGTGCGTTCCTAATTCTTTGTTCAACAGTAACTATTACTCCAGCCTGCAATACGCGTTTATGCCCTCATGAATAAAGACAGCTTGCTAACAAAGACTACTTCCTTGAATTTTGGGGGATAGCCTTTCTTCACTGGTTTGACTGTGCAAGGTAAAATCTAACATTCAGAATTGAGAATTCTACTGCAAACTCCAAATTTCAATCGTAAAAGTTCAAAGTTTAAATTTGATATGCACGAAGTTCCCGGTTAAAACCTTACCACGTTGATGCTGGCACCGTGCTCAACTTTTGTCACCTTTTAACTAACTGGTCGGTTATTACGCTTGTACCTGTCTTCGGAGATTTAATTGGAGAGGTGAAAAACAGACAAATAAGAAAAAATTGTAAATAAAAGGGCATTAGGGCATTACCCAGAAGCAGACTTCGACCTTATATTGGTTACTTGTTTGACAAATATGGCTCTATTTATATGTGTGTTTGCATGTTATACTGAAAGTTTAAATAATTGAAAATGCTCGCTTTGACAGGCTGGGACATTAATCCATTTATCTTCGTACGCATCAGCCATAGCCAATCAGAGCTCTGTCTACTCCAGTTGCCTTTTGTGAATTTCAAACAGAAATTAGCGAGTAAAGCCGGGAATCGAAAAATATAGCTCCCTGTTGAAACCAACCATGCTTTACAGAACAAAAAAGGCAGCTTATCTTCTGAACTAGAGTTCTTCGTTAAGTTTTTGTATACATCGCAATGACATCTCAATAATATATCTCCACAATATCTCAATGAGTTTAATAGAAATGGTATGTGCACTTCCCGGCTTTCTATTCAATCATAAAGGCGTGATTGAAATTTTCAAAACTTGTCACATTGAGTTTTTTAAGGTAGGGATTAAGTTAAGGAAGGCTTCTAGGATACAATGGATTAAAGGGTAACAGGAAATGAATATCAGTATAGAAGATAACATAGCGAGTAAAATATTACAAGGAGATAACGTGCTTAGTGAAATTGGATTTCAAAACAAAAAGATTATATGTAATGGAAGAGTTAAGCCGGAAAAGAGTTTTAAAGTGGTACACTGGGAAAAAATGGGCCTAACTAGTTAGATTCGATGTAATTTAGGACACGTTATGATAGGTGTTGGGGAATTAAAGGGATGTGCAAGTATTGGGCTCGATATGATGGCCAGGGGACAGGAAATAATGAACTTGATATGCTGTTATGGCCCATCATTATTTTTCACCCATTTTGTCCCATGCTTATTTTGTCGGGTGTCGTCATCAGCTTTTGAAAGAAAAATATTTGTAATATGAAAGTAGAGAGTTAAAAAATATGTGTGTACCAAACTAGATTCAAACCAGTACCTATGACCATCATGGCCACGTGCTCTACCACCTAAGCTATTGATGCTATCCTTCACCAGCTTATTGTCGCAACCATATCTTTAAGGAGAGTCCGCTGTTCTTGTGTCAGATATGGTTGCAAAAATGACCTGAGGAAAGAGAGCGTCGATAGCTCAAGTGGTAGAGTATGTTGTCTTGATGGCCGCAGGTACTGGTTTTAGATCGAGTTTCTCACCACTCTCAATGCCAAATCCATCCCCATCAATGTTATAATATGAAAGTATATACACTGATAAAATTTTTTAATGGGTTAACGTGTGAATTGCATTTACATTAATGTTTACACGCTTTAGCATCTTGGATGAAGGTCTAGCATGTTTTCGTGCTTGCATTGCATAAAACATAACCACATCTTGGTGCAAATCAAGAGGAAAACGACTTGGCTCTAAATTTTGAGAATGCGCTATTACGGACTTGACGAATTATTTTTTCTTTTATTGCTAAAGATAAAATTAAGAGTTGATCAAATATCTCATGTAGTTCAAAGATTATTTTTCCGATTAACCCCCGACACGTACCCGACAGGTGCCCGACAGATGCCTGGCCATACTTGAAAACCGCCTGACAAAGTGTGACAACATAAACAAATTAAGTCGGTGCCTGTAGCAGGTCGGAAAACTTAACGAACACTTTTTTTCAAATACTTTTTTTTAAAATCTATTGTTTGAATAATTTGAGTTAGCTGAATGTATATTGTGTGATTAGATTGACTATAATAATTGCTTTTCTAGCTCTAGGTTTGAAATTATATCACTCACAAGTTAGTTTTATCAACAAAATGGATTTGAAAAATCTTGTATGTCAACTGAACATCGACTTGAGCGTAAATAACAACCAACGTAATTTGAGACGTATGTAAATTTTCGATCACCAAGGAGTGTAACTCAAAACATAAGATGGAAAAGTTACATCAAGAGCAAAAATTTAAGCTAAACTTTAGTAGCTACCCCGGGTACATGATCTATGACTTAAACAATACCTTCCTTTTTTTTCGTAATTTTTTTTTGTTTATGAAAAAAAACAAGAGAATCAAGGAAAATTTTTCTCAGGTAACTAGTAAGCAACCTTGCAGCCTGTCCATCGACCATTGGCACTGCTCTGTTACCATATGCCTTACATTTTGCTTGTATCCATTCCCATAAGCTCTAGAACTATAAACTCTTGTCTGAGGAAATTAACTAATACTTGATCAGAGTAAACTTAACGAAAAAAATTAGCCAAGTCGATTCTTACGGGGTATTTTTTTCAGGACATTTGGCTGCCGATTAACATTTTGGTGCCTATTTAAACAATACAAAGTTGATTAAACTCTAAATTTAGTCGTTTATTCTTCACATTTGAAAAAGTCTTAGATCAGTTGGGTTTTTTTAATTTAAACATCGTTTTTGTATTTGTATTGTTAAATCTTGATGTAGAAACTTCCTCTTTAGACGCTATCATGTATCATACAGGTACGACCGTTAACCAAATGTGTATGCTATCTATCCCGCTTTAAAATAACGTTTATTTCTAGTATATCGAGCACTGTTGACAAGTTTTAAAAAAAACTCTATGAAAATGATGGACCATGACCGCAGACTTACCAAATGCGTCCATCTCTGACGTTCCATAATGACTTGACTTGATGTTGTTGGTGAACGTACTCGAATAATCTTGCCGTGCCATTTCTACATAAGCGTAATGCAGTTATTTCATGCATCATTCGAGAATCCGATTATTAATTCAGTAGATCCAATACCAATGTTTTTTCTACACTGAGAATTAAAGCCACATTACATAATACAAAAGTTCACATATTCTAATTTCTAGATACGTCTATAAAATAAGATCAACATGCAAGAGCTTTTGCTGCACAACTCTTTCACTTAACTGTAAAGTAATATACATCTGACATGAGCTTCGGTAGTTGCACTAACATTTTTGAAAAAATGACAACACATCTATTGGAGGTCTATTAGGGAGGATACTGTTGGTATCATTCTGTCATTGCCATGTCTGTGATTCTAATTTACAGCCAAGAAGCCAGGGTTCTCATTTTCTTCTAAACTAATGTCAGTACAGGCTTCACGCATTAATTTTATGTGGGAGGCGCTATTGTTATGTGAGGACTTTACTTTATTATTATTTTCTCTTCAGACTTCGATATTCATCAATCACACACCAGATTCATGATATTTGACCTTTTAATGTTAACAACTTGATTGTGGGTTTTTAACAGGCAGAATAACTTAAAAGTTTTTCCGAATTGAAATGAATGTCTTTTATGAAAATACGATTGGATATCCGGAGACAGAGATGAGTGCTTTAGACGGTTATGAGTTTTCAGAGTTTATTAAGCAAGCTAGGTCTGGCGTTCACGTCCACTTACACTGCCACGCGAACTATTTCTGTCCTTTTTATCGAAGGCAAATCTACACGTTTTATTCTTTCTTATCGGAAAATGACATTACTTGAAACCCAATCAACCTAAACGTGGGTCTCGGAATATGAAAGCCCACAATCTTATGATTAACGGTTGAATTCGCCAGTGTGGCAATACAGAAGTTGTTAACACAAAGTGTTTAGCAAGACAGCAAGAATACTTTTAGTTTTTCTTGCAAGAGAAGATTTAAAAGCAAATTTGAACTAGCAGAATGTAGAATGCATCTAGTTTCTTCCCGAAAGCATCGTGCATGTGTCAACTGTTTACTTACAACAACTATGATGGAGTTGCAGAAGATACAAGTTATTGATTTGTGCATTGTTTTATCTAGTACCCCAAATCCCCATTTCATGTGAATTTACTGATTTGAGAAAATAAAGACGTTCGATCTACTTTGTTTCCAAACTGTTTAATTCAAACATTTATATTTGTTCAGAGAAAAATGGTGCTAAATTTTAAATACCACAGTGTGTTACTTCTCTTTTGTTATTTAGAGTCCAGTGAGAAGACAGGTTCCTCACAATTCAGTCGCAATCCCCATCGTGTTTACACAATGCGAGTCAGAATTATGTTATGGCAGTTACTGATCCCAGTTTTTATGCCTGAAATAATGCTTGTTGGAGCAGCCGAAGAGGAGCAAGCAGGTGAGAATGAAAATCGTTATTTTTGGACGTTATTTTCAAAGTAACACACTTAATCAACTTGCAAGCTTAGCCAGGGTTCTTTTGGAGGGGCAGAAAATCGATACTTGGAGAGACAAACGTATGGTACTTATATCAGTTATTGTTTTCATTCTAACCATCATTGTCAGATTGGGGTTTTTTAACTGACTTTAGTTATTTGTATCAATCTATCTCTAGATACGGAGCTAGCTCTCAAACCATTCTGAGAGCGGATAATAATCTTTAAAGGGACATTGTTGAAGTAAAATTTATTCGGCCTTTCTTTATTAGATTTTGTTTACTGCTCTCAACCGAATAGTATCTTGTAAAGATACAGTTGGCTTATTTCTGTGGGTTTTTTTCCTATAAACGTGACCATTGGTTTCGTTTTTCTTGACTTAGACGAAATCGTTAATGGCTTATTATAGTTCTAAGTATCTGAAGCAATAATCAGAGCTAATACTACTATTTAAGGCTATAATATGATACAGGAACGTGGGTCAGTTAATTAAATGAATATGCTTAAGTGATATTATATAAACCCGAAGAGGAGCCGAACTGTCGGCGCCCTACAACAAGCTGATCATATTTAACCCCCATATTTAAACACTGACCATTAACTTAATTTGAGTATTTTAAGGAAAACGAGAAATGTTTCTAATTGACGTTTGTTCTTATGAGGATCCATACGAGAACGATGCCAATGGAGAGTAACAGCTTTGCCGCAATGTGCGTCGACGAAGCTGTCTTTATTTTTGTTATTTCTAACTAGTTGGCAAAGTACATACACGAATGCGTCGTTTGTAGGAAATATCGGGATTCGTACACAAGTTTTAACCGTTGTGGTTCTGATTCCCATTTGGATGAACATCTTTATAAACTCTTTTGTAAGTGGAAACATTCATTACCTTTTTAAAGACCACATGATTAAATTAACGAAGACACTCAAATAGGGTGTGTTAGAGTTGGTAAATTTATTAAGAAAAAGTGGATAGACAATTAACTAACAGACTTTGTTTGGTCGGAAAGCTCACTTTCGACAAAAGCATTGAAAATAAATCATTGCACACGGGAATCGGATAATTATTTATACTGCCAGTGTCAAGTATTTTGGACAAATACTTTAAATTGCACCGTAGCAATTAACACCAAAATTAGTCGGCAATAAAAATTTAAGGATAACCGTTCAAAAACTATGGAATACACCAGTGAACTTTACAACATGGGAGAGAGTGGGTACGTAAGTACATAAACCATCCGTATATTCTTGACCTTGCAAGTTTGTTGGTATTGAAATGATAGTTTACTCCCTATAGACGGTTACTTAACCTACTTTCGGATCGTGACATTGGTGGTAACGGTAGTCATCTTGTGGTGGTTACGGTGGTGGACTAGGTAAACTAACCCCACTGTTAAAGGCACCAGAATTGGATAGTTGACAAGTTAGTACCGACCAATACGCTTTTTAACGTTTAGAACATGTTATATTGTTATATGGTTATTCTTGAAGGTGGTCTTCCGGATTAGTGTTTTGAAACCTTGTGCTTGCTGTAATAGTATCTATGTTTGCAAGACTTAAACTGATTATTACGTTCTTTGAATACTTAATACTAAGAGTTGGTCACGTTACCAGGAATATTACCTGCTTCTCGCATTCGGTTAGTATACCTATTGGAGTCGCTATTACTGAAATACATGCATTTAATATTGTGAAGAAGAATGGAAAAAAAATGCTAAAAATTGAAGAAGGGAACCAGTCCTTTCTGTTTTCTATGCCTTCTGGGAAACTTAACAAAGAAAACTATTTTTTACCATCAACTTTTGTTAGTGATTTACTGATATTACAGAAAGAGTACCATTTCAACCCGTGTTCTTTTTGTTCACTCATTAACTGCCACCATTGAAAGGACTACTATCACTGCAGCTACTTAAAATGCTACTACTACTATGACTACTACTACTATTACTACTATGACTACTACTACTACTATTACGACTACTATTACTACTACTACTACTACTACTACTACTACTACTTCTACTACTTCTACTACTACTACTACTACTACTACTACTGCTGCTGCTGCTACTACTACTACTGCTGCTGCTAGTGCCACAACTGCTACGGCTACAGCGCATCCAAACCTGCGTGCACCATAATTTAAGTAGGCAGTCATGATGACATTAAATTATTGTTAATTTAAGTAGAAAGCCAAATTTTTAGTAGTATGTTGATAGTACACTGGATACATTTGATTTTGAAAAAGAAGTAGAAAATAAACGTCGACAGAACTCGATTCGACCCACTGCATTTGACTAACTTTAATAGACATATGTTCATCCAGCAAAAGTATCGGCGCTACGTTCTTTTAATCACAGTATTTTTACAATATGATCTTTGAGTGATTTTAACAATTACTTTGCTTTCGGTGCAATTTACCTATTCCGTTTTCAAGGGGTAATTTGCATGGGTTATTTTCTCAAGGTATTTCTCTTAAATGAGATTTTTAAGAGGTGTGATGATGTTAGACTTAAGTCAAGAGGTTTCTCTTATTTGACGAAGACGCGATATGTTTTTTGTATTAATTAGTCAACACATATTGAGGCTAAAAGCCACTCGAGGATAAGGGTCTTCTAATGTGATGACAGGTGAATAAAGATTAATATAAAAAATCATTGAAAAAATGAGTGAAATAAACAAAACTTGTTACTTATAAAGATGGCAAAAACCAGATTTTTACTGCAAGGTAAACAGATATTGGCCCATCATAATTTGCTGGGGAATCAAGTATAATCTGGAGGAGTTTCAATTAGAATTCATTTCATTCTATGGTTAACTGTGGAAACGGTAGTGTACTTCAACTTCAACGGTTCTTTAAACAATCTCCAACTTTGACTCTACTCTGAAAGACAGTAATCGCCCCAATAAGTGACAAATTTGCATTTGGAAAGAAGGTGACGCATTTAAACGTGTAGCTCTAATTAAGAAGCCTTAATTTGGGGTTGATAATAAGGTAGTCCGGCATCGAAGAAAAGGAACCAGTCCTTTGTATGTGAGGGACTTGGCAAATAGAAGTGTATTTATTTACCATTCATTTTCGGTAGTGTTTTACTGAGACTACAGTACAGGTAACACCAGCTAAAACCTATACATTTTTATTTTTTCAGTCAAATGCAAATACCACACCTATAAATGTAAGGATTATGCTGCTCAATGTAGGATATTTGACGCCTCAGGCTTTTTCCATGCATCAGCTGTAGGTTAAGTTGTTAACACTGCCATCGATTGGTAACCATAAGCTTTTTCAATCATTTGACTCATTTCACCTTGGCAGATGAAGACAAAAGGCAGTTGTTCTTAACAACCTCTAGTAGTAGGATAAATGGGGTGACAAAAAGGAAGAAAAAACGAGGGAAGAGAAAAGCGATAAAAAACAAGCTCAATGCAAGCAACTCACTACTGGTCACGATAGATGCCCTTTGCACCTTGGGTGACGTAACGCCCTCTACAATTCATTGATTCATTTTTTTTTACTCAATTGGTTTCTGGCTTACATGTTCACACACTTCACTACTCCCATACTCAATGCATTTACTTTATCTCTTGTTCACTTTTGGAGTCCTTCGATCATTGACTTACATGCTAGTTGATAATCATTATCACCCCCACGCTTCCTTGCACCCTCTTTCACGTGACACGTTCACTTACTCCGGTACTAAATCGATAAATCAAACTTTCCCGTTTACGAAACACTCGCTGAGTTATTTCGATAATGTTCCCCCATTCGCTCGTACGGTGATCAAAGCAACCCTGCTCCACGTTTACTTGTGTATTCAATCACGTATTCATTTGGTCATTCATTCGCCAATCACATACGTATTTTATGTGTATTATATGATATTATATGATTTTGTACATAAAAACGCATATATTTTTGCCATTCTGTAATCAAACGAAACTACCTATTTGTTGTTTTAAGGTGGTAATTTGTGCCCCAGGTAACCAGATTTNTTGTTCAATTACTTGGGGAAACACGCAGTGACACGTTCACTTACTCCGGTACTAAATCGATAAATCAAACTTTCCCGTTTACGAAACACTCGCTGAGTTATTTCGATAATGTTCCCCCATTCGCTCGTACGGTGATCAAAGCAACCCTGCTCCACGTTTACTTGTGTATTCAATCACGTATTCATTTGGTCATTCATTCGCCAATCACATACGTATTTTATGTGTATTATATGATATTATATGATTTTGTACATAAAAACGCATATATTTTTGCCATTCTGTAATCAAACGAAACTACCTATTTGTTGTTTTAAGGTGGTAATTTGTGCCCCAGGTAACCAGATTTTTATTTAGACGGTTGCATTGGTAATGGCAATTTTGAAAAAACTGTGTTGTCTGAAGTCAAAAAAATCTCAGTTAGTTATAAAACTAAGACATATAACACATTGCAGCTGCATAAATCAAAGAATGAAGGAAAATTATGAATTGAGCCCGTGAATGACTTCAAAATTGCGATATTTGATGTCTATGTTGTGAAATGTCGCGCTTGAAATCGATTCACTGGGAGAGGTACAATAATAAACTATGAAGGAAATTTTACAAAATGACGTTCAGCAAGAGACTATTTGGTCATATCAAACACACATAATGTTGTCTCTTAAAGGTATACCAGAATAGCTCGACACTGTGATAGACAGCACCTTACGGTATGTGGAGAAATTAGGTGGAGAAGTAGTCTCACTGTTATTCTAGGTGGGGGAAACTATCTGAATAGAATGGTAAGGCCGAACAACACCCTTTCGTAGTCTCATGCAAATAAGTGGAAATAAGTGAAAATAAGTGTATATTGAGATCATTGTTCGTGGATATATAATGAATTGAATACACCAGATGAACAGTAAAGGTAGTTAATGTTTCAAAGAGATAAAAGACCGAGATGAAAAAGACATTTTTATTAAATAGACAAATATAGCTGCCCCGCCCCGCCTCTCTCTTTCTTCCTCTGAAATGCAGCACTTATGCACCGGAAGGTTGGGGTCCCTTCTAAGGAGAGGGTATGTATTTTTGGTAAATATGATCTGGGTAAAATGCTCTGTGTGTAGTATATTGACTGCAGTTGTTGTGGTTTACAAAAAAACCTTTTCACTCACTTAGATATTTATTATTTTCATTTCAGATTTTTCAAAATGCAAATTAGGAAACATATCTGGATTAATTCCAAGCACACACTGGAATCCATGCTACCGATGTGTTTGCATAACCCGGGTGAGAACATGCTTTTTTATTTCATTAAATCCTCAAAAATTGATATTCAGGAAGCGTGAATGTATTACGAAACAATTTGGCAACTTTTTATGTGGCCAACTGGAATACTTTTTTAATTTTTACAATGCAAGATCCAATAGCAGCCTTACAATAATAGGACGTTGGGGGTGGGGGTGAATATGAATTGACAGGAAAGCATTTCAAGGGAGAAAGTCCATTCAGGAAAACAGATAATTATGAACTGGCATTTTGAAATTGAATTACTTTGCTCTACACACCATTGAAATATTGAATAGCGAATGAAGTCGCGGAAAGGTATTATCATCTGATTATGAAACGTTTTTAGACCTAAAAAAGATGTCACTTTTTATTTCTGCTTGGAAATCCCGTAGAAATTATTATTAAAAACATCAGAATAACTTAAAAGTAAAATATACTTGCCATGAATAAACTCCATTAGATCCTCATCTATTGTTACGAAATGGTTAACATAAAACCCAATCCCCATATATGAGGATAAAACGTGCAGGTCATGGGGGTGGGGGAGGAGAGAGAGAAAGAAAGAAAGGGGAGGGGGGGAGAAAGACAGAGACAGACAGACACACACATACACACACACACACACACACACACACGCAGAGGAGTGGGGGGAGACTGAGGCTGAGAAGTTTTTGCCTACCTTATGATTCATCAGATGGATGACCAAAAACAAACACCTTTTTTGTAAGTTACCTGTGCTCACCTGAATTAATAACAAATTCAAAAACACTGACAAAACAACGGTTTCAGCCGAGGTCACGTTTCCACATAAAAATGGATATTTTAAGCAGATTTTTTCTAAATATCATTATCTTTGTTTTGTACTTACTTTACCCATTTTAACATTTTTTATTCAGTCTGACAACACAACGGACTGTAGGATTGACAGGCTAACTTGCCCGGTTCTCGAGTGTAATCTACGTGAATATCGGCGAGGAAAGTGCTGTCAGGTTTGTAAAGGTAAGAAAAGTACATTTGTAAGCATTACCTTGTTTGTTTTGATTTGTCATAAAAGCAATGTATTTCCTGATGAAAGGTTGGATAAAAGAGATAAACTAATAGATGAGGTTGTTATCATAGTCAAAATTTTGTTTTTTGAAGGTTTATTTTAGAAACATTGTTGTAAGTTTTATAAATAAATTTGCAGAGTCCTTTGCATGTCATTCATGTTTTCTAGGTAGATAATCTGCCACTATATGCATCTGAAAAAGCAACAGTAACTCGACCAAACTAAAACAGATGAAAAATACGGTGCTGACACATGTTTTCGATGGATGTGAGGGAAGTCAAAGCAAAAGGAGGGAGAGAGAAAGAGAGAGAGAGAGAGAGAGAGAGAGAGAGAGAGAGAGAGAGAGAGACAGACAGAGAGANAAAAGCAATGTATTTCCTGATGAAAGGTTGGATAAAAGAGATAAACTAATAGATGAGGTTGTTATCATAGTCAAAATTTTGCTTTTTGAAGGTTTATTTTAGAAGCATTGTTGTAGGTTTTATAAATAAATTTGCAGAGTCCTTTGCATGTCATTCATGTTTTCTAGGTAGATAATCTGCCACTATATGCATCTGAAAAAGCAACAGTAACTCGACCAAACTAAAACAGATGAAAAATACGGTGCTGACACATGTTTTCGATGGATGTGAGGGAAGTCAAAGCAAAAGGAGAGAGAGAGAAAGAGAGAGAGACAGACAGACAGACAGACAGACAGAGACAGAGACAGAGAGATGGAGAGGGACTGAGATCGAGAGAAGATTACGCCCTACCTTATTTACTAGATCAAGGTGACCAAAATGATCGACCAGACATGACGGTAGGAAAGACAAAAAGGAGGGGGGGAAAATGCTATTTTTCTACGTTTGAGCCTCAAATGAAGTTTTGATTGTGTTTACTGAATAAATAAAGCGTTTATTCTGACGTAATATAGGAATAGGTTCTTGGAATCATTTGATGGAAAATACATATTTCAACATCGAAAAAGGAGACGGGACATCTTTCATGATGTACAAAATAGTTCCTGTTTTATTTTCAGAACTGATCTCTGCTAAAACAGTGGTATACTTCTGTCAGGTTATTTTTAAATGGTATTGAATGAAATTGAATCCAACTATTTTCAAGAACTCATTTCTCAAAAACGTTTGGTAACAAATTGTAAAAAGGCTTGAACGTGCATGGTAAGTAACCATGGATCTTCGAGTAACGTTGAGATGTTGATATTTCCTCCGTTTCTAAAAACGAATACATCTTTTGGTTTTTAGAGTGTTTACGCGCGAACAAGTATTGCCGCGCTTCTACATCATTGTATTTTCCTTGTTCTTGTTCTTCTTCTTCTTGGACGATTTATCTTTTCGTTATAGACACACTTCTATGCATAAAGTACTTTATAGACGCTTCTTTGCTCAGTGATGCTCAGTTATTTTTATAGACATTGCATGCACTTTTGCATGCACAAATAAAATACTAGGCTCGCGCTTATAGACTTTATTTTTTAATATTTTTCCCCCTTTTGGTCCATTTATTAAAAAAATTAGCCCGTTGTGCTTATGACGGCATTTGTTAGCCTTGAGCATTTTTCTCTGTTTTTAAAAAAATATTTTTTTGGTTTTGATGACAGAATTTTTTGGTTTGTTTATAGAAGTCGTGTAAACAAATTTGTATTCATTGTTGAAATGGTTACAAAATATGATTGAAGGTCATTTTTTATTTGAATTGGGATGGTACATGATTGTCTACACCCTAGGCAACTGTTAAAGTAGGGAAAACAATTTAATTAGTGAACCCTATTTGAAAATATATGCGATACTCATAAGATTACCACTGAACTTAGTACGTGATGACGATTCAGTTTCTTAAAGTAAAATATCTAAATAAATTAGACATTGCTTGGAATGAAAAGGAAAAGGGGCAAGGAACAGAGAAATAGGTTACATGACGCCTATAGTTAGATATGTCTTGAAAGTATTTTCTCTATTCTTTTTGCCTACACAAAAGTAATGAACATGAATAGCGAAGAATTCGACTTAGATGTAGGTAATCTTCAAGTACAGTTACTATCTTTAAGACTAGTAAGTAGAGAGTACTTGAGCTTTCATTCCAGGTAATAGCTACTATTAATAACTCGGATCTTGTTAGGTTTGTAATTAGGTAGGAAATTTGTTAACTCTCTGATAATGGCTGTCTTATCTCAAGAGTATGTGAATTTAAAAGCCCCTATATTCCACCCGCAACTGCCCCAGCAGATGCACTGGAGTTTAGAGTTACGATATGTTTATAGAATTCATTTCATTTTCTGTTAGGATTTAGGATGTTGACTGCGTACCATGACGTTTCATTACCAACCACATGGAAATTAAGTAGGACGGGTTATTGGGCACCATTTATCATTTTCGTGCATATTGGGTTAAAATTTCCTGCTCCCTACGCTTTGGGTTTTTATTCATAAAGTCCAAGATTATAATATATGTCGGAACACTTTTATTTTTAGTGACTGTATTTTGAGATACCCCTTTTATTAAATTGTTGACAAATACTGGCTACACTGGTGACTTGACAGGAGATTATATTAAAGCAGTTCAAAACCGTTTCCTCAAGCGAGGACTTTTCTTTACACAATTACCTCTGAAAAATGCAACACCATTTAGACATTTTTATACATCAAGTAACGTGCAGGGTACGAAAGAACTACTTAAATAATATAAATATCTGAATGGGTAAACTCTAGAAATGAGTAATAAGGTCAACTTTTGTACCAAGCCGCTTAATTATACAGTATACATGTATCCTTATGGGAATCACATTGAACCAAGAGTCCGGTTCAGGAAAACCTCTGCCTCGTGTTTTATCATGAGCAGCCATCCAGCATCGGAAGATAGGTTACTTGACATGACAATAACACTTTTAGGTCGTTGCAGTAATTTCTGAGTTGGACACATCCCGCTGGCCATTTATACCTCCCTGACCACGATAGTGGTTGACAACATTTGAATCTTGGCAATCTTGAAAAAAGCTTAAGGTTTCACAGACACCAATTTGTCACCAAGTTTGGTGGCTAAATCAAAATACAATTTTAGTCTTAAATGGCTTTTTGAATATTAACCTGATTACAAACTGTTCCTCTTGACACTATTTTTATACCAAAGTAGACAAAACACTGCTCCATATGGCAAAATTTGTTATATTTGCAGTTTAAAAGAACCGAACAAATAAAAATGGGTTATTAGGGTTGATAAAAAAGACAGTAAACTATTCTTCATAACAAAATAGCTGAATTGCTTGTTTCAAATGAATGCGAGGATGACCTGTTTATCATTTGCATCAATTTCAGTACTGATTCCCTGGCACATCAAGCAACGGAATACCATAACTGCTTTAATGAAGCCCCACAGAATAGCACCCGTGCGAACTCAGAAACTAATAAAAGAACGAATAAAAGAAGCTTGAAAAGAAAGCAAAGAAGAAACAGGAAAAGAAACTCAAACTCCTTACCTATGTTTTAATGCACAAATAAAGATCTTCAAGTTTTGAATTTATTTCAATTTGGATACAAACTTTGTAAGCACAGGAACGGGAAGTAATAATTTGTTTTTCAGTTGGTGATTATGAGTTCACTGGAAAGCTTCTGAAAGTAATAGATTATCCATCAGTACGGAGTTTTTTCCCCTGTTGACACATGTCAGCTCCATTATTGCTGGGCTTAAATGCCAAAAGTAAATTGGTTTTTCAAAGTGCACAGTAAAAAAAGTCCTTTGTGCCTTATTGTTTTATAAATATCATAAAACATAGCCAAAACATGGTTCAACCACTGTTTAAACTCTGCCATGATTATTTTACCTTTGGTGACAGTATTGTTAATGCGAAAAAAAAGCTAAAAAACAATCTTCGCCAAGGTTCATCACGTTTCCACGATTCTGGCTGCCCTACCCAACAAAACATTGGATTAATTACGGCAGAAAAGGTATTGTCAAGCAGAATTCATTTTTGTGTCTATATTTGACCTTGCTCGCTTCTTTTTTTATTACAGGATGTTACGTAAATGGCAAGAGATTTAACCATAACGTTAACTGGACCGATATGACAGACCCCTGCAAGAGGTACATTTGTAAGGTATCAGACTTTTAATTACTAGGTGAAAATCACAAAAGAGGGCATTTCAGTCCGATTCATATGAATTTGTGGTCAATCAGATCGTTTGCCATTTTCAAAGGTTCTTAACAAGCAACATTTACAAGTGTTGTATTGTAAATACGGTTCTTAGCATCTCACTATATTTTGAATTTCGGGAGGTTAATAGATTAATGTAGCTTGTAATAAGATCAAGATCATCAAGTTCAAAAATATTAATATGTTTACCTCATGCTAGCGATTATATTATTTTCTTGATAAGGCTTTTGAACCCTGTCAAGGGTTTCTCGAGGTTTAGTATGATTGTTGCCTCTACTAGATCAAAATGGTATTGAATTCGTAAGCCAAAATATTTTTTCTGATAGTTCCTACAATTTTTTCCAAGTCCCAGTTTTATGTGTCTAATTGTGTTTCACCTGTTTATTAATTGCCGGTTAATTCGGATTTCCAAAGAACGTACGTACTTGTTTTATTGTAACTAGTAGCCTGATAGCAAGTTCACTATTTTATACGTTATTAATACGGGCATGTCTGTAAAGGTTATTAAGATTTTAGGAAATAAAACATATATCTTTCTGTAGCCACTCACCTTGATAACATGAAGGTGCATCCTTTGCCGTCGAAAAATCGGGAGTTACGCCCCAGGTGACCCACGGCCTCTAAATGACATATTTTTCTTGAGGTATTTGAAAACCTCTTTCTTTACCCAGCACTTGGATCAGCCTTTGAATTAGTGAATTAGATGTATGTCGGCGATACTGGAAAGGAGAAAAGCCCATATAATCAAAGTGAAAGTGTAAATTTATTAGTCGTCACTTGAGCAAATATATTGTACATGCAAATCCGTTGTGGGGTCGGGATGGTGGAATTTAATTGAATTAGGGTCTATTAGGTAGACATGAAAAACAAGCATTAGCACCAGATTTTGAAAAGGCACACTCAATGCTATACAGCTTCACAAGAATATTTTCAATTGTCATTTGAATCCAAAATTATGTTTTACTAAATTTTTAGCTCTTTAAGAAGTATTCTAAAGAGAAGTCTACATTCAGTTTACAAAAAGGACCCATGATATCCCTAAGCCCCTGGCATATATATATATAATTCTTTTTGATTCGATATAATTACTTATATAATATAATACAATAATTAATTATAATAATTAATTATAATAATTACTTTTTAAAGTTATTTGATTTTTACTTTTTAATTTTATATACTTTTTCTCTCTCATAAGAGGACACACGTTGACAGCAGTGTTTATTATATTTTTATTGTAAACAACTGAATTGTATCATCCGCTATAAAGATAGAAATAATAATAATGATAATAATTAGCTTTTTTACCATCCACAATTCTTTAGTTAATCAAGCAAATTGCGCACCTTCAAGACCTTACCTTTGATGCAAGAGAAATAAAATAACAAAATAATACTTGTAAAGCTCTAGAAAGATAAACTGATTAGACCACACCACTTTTTGTTTGGATTTTGTATGTGTTTAAACGTATATACTTAGTTAATTGTATATATACTTACAGAAAAATGGCAGAAATCTAGCCAGTGTATTGCAATATTTTTTTTGCAACTGAGAAAATACCTTGTTTTTGCTCTCAAGGTTTATAAACTTTAGTTCTCGTTCACATGTGTAGGCATTGATGTCTTGTACCTTGATCTGAGGGACAAAATTCTCACATTGATATATATTGAATTTGTTAAGTACTTTAATATTTTCAACACACAACTACACATTCGTTCCCATTCAATTTTGCTTCTGTAAAATAAGATACGTTTATGTATAAACTGTGCAAAATTACACTGCATGAAAACAAGAACAGATGATAAATTTGATCACCAGAAGCTCGCGCGTATTTATTTAAGAATAAGGTCTTTTTATTAAATAGATATGCATGAGCATCTACTGATTTTCATTATTATCAAGTTGTTTGCTCGAACTAATATCTAAAAAGAGACGAGTGAAGTCAAATATGACACCTGGTGTAAAGCAAGGGGCAGAGAAATTCAAAATTGAATAAAATGACTGAAATAACAATTGTGAACCATTGGCATGCATGGCGATGTCAAGTAAAAAACATTGAAAGTCAAGAAAATTAAAGCAAAAGAATTAAAATTGAAAGAAAAATTATCAAAAGAATTGCAAAAGGTGTCATATTTGACAACACAGTAATCCTGGTGTTAAATGAGTCAGAATGATTTCTGATTAAAAAACTACTCTGAAATGTTCGTAGCAGGCTCCAAACATAATTTCATNAGGACACACGTTGACAGCAGTGTTTATTATATTTTTATTGTAAACAACTGAATTGTATCATCCGCTATAAAGATAGAAATAATAATAATAATGATAATAATTAGCTTTTTTACCATCCACAATTCTTTAGTTAATCAAGCAAATTGCGCACCTTCAAGACCTTACCTTTGATGCAAGAGAAATAAAATAACAAAATAATACTTGTAAAGCTCTAGAAAGATAAACTGATTAGACCACACCACTTTTTGTTTGGATTTTGTATGTGTTTAAACGTATATACTTAGTTAATTGTATATATACTTACAGAAAAATGGCAGAAATCTAGCCAGTGTATTGCAATATTTTTTTTGCAACTGAGAAAATACCTTGTTTTTGCTCTCAAGGTTTATAAACTTTAGTTCTCGTTCACATGTGTAGGCATTGATGTCTTGTACCTTGATCTGAGGGACAAAATTCTCACATTGATATATATTGAATTTGTTAAGTACTTTAATATTTTCAACACACAACTACACATTCGTTCCCATTCAATTTTGCTTCTGTAAAATAAGATACGTTTATGTATAAACTGTGCAAAATTACACTGCATGAAAACAAGAACAGATGATAAATTTGATCACCAGAAGCTCGCGCGTATTTATTTAAGAATAGGGTCTTTTTATTAAATAGATATGCATGAGCATCTACTGATTTTCATTATTATCAAGTTGTTTGCTCGAACTAATATCTAAAAAGAGACGAGTGAAGTCAAATATGACACCTGGTGTAAAGCAAGGGGCAGAGAAATTCAAAATTGAATAAAATGACTGAAATAACAATTGTGAACCATTGGCATGCATGGCGATGTCAAGTAAAAAACATTGAAAGTCAAGAAAATTAAAGCAAAAGAATTAAAATTGAAAGAAAAATTATCAAAAAAAATTGCAAAAGGTGTCATATTTGACAACACAGTAATCCTGGTGTTAAATGAGTCAGAATGATTTCTGATTAAAGAACTACTCTGAAATGTTCATAGCAGGCTCCAAACATAATTTCATTGCAAATTGTTATCAACATATGGATGTATAGAAAGAAAAGAATAAAATATTTTGGAGAAAAACTGTTGAACTTTTTTTGGATACGATGAAAGAGCAGAATGATTAGTATCTCCAAGTCATTCATATTTGGAACATAACTCACCAAAATTAAATCACGAAAAGAGACAAAAAGTGAAATGCAATTCTTGTACTGCACTTTATGTAATTATAAAGGTAGTATTGAAATTGTCGTATTTTTCCTTTTGGCTTTCCAGTACCGGTAGACATTCAAATTTTAACCCTTCCTGTCATGTACCGTATCATTTGAGACGGGGGTTGGTCTTTATGGTGGATGTTATATCTCATGGTCATGCACTTAGTATTGACAGTGTTGGTCTTTAGCCCTTTTTTGATGCCTACCCTCATTCCTGTGTCTTTGTTCTTATCCATATCCTGCCCAGTAACTTACTACCCCAGCTCGGCACCCAGCGAAATGTGACTGTTATTGGCTTGATTTTCTCTTTCTAGGAAGGTGTGGTTACTGTATATAAAAGAAAATGCCAAGTCAACTGTACAAATCCTATAAAAATACCTGGAGAATGCTGTCCATCATGTAGAGGTATACCTTTTTTGAGAATATAATAGAACAAAGGCATAAAGCCACTAAATTTATAGAAGGGAGATAATAGGCAGAAAAAGTAGGCAAGCAAAGCGATAAGAACTCACCTTCGACTTACAAACATTCAAATCATATGAGGGAAGAAAGCTGTCCAAAGTCAAAGAGTAGGGCAATCTAGGAGTCCTACGAAGAAAATTGCATTCATAGAAAGATTTATTACAAGGAGAGCCAACAACTGCACCAGGATAAAGACAGAAAAAACGATTCACACGGGATTCAACATACTAAATTGGTGCCGGCGGTGAAAGCTTATCAGGACATTCTGTCGCATAGGATGAAAATCAGCAGTAAGATTTTGACGTACCAAATTACAAACAAGTCTCTGAACCCAAAAAAGAATACCAAGATAAGACGAGAGACCACCCGTCCAGATGTGACAACAGTTTTCCTTTCAAAGACGGATAGTAGATTTATTGAGACACAAAAGTATCAGGAATATGGTAGCGCAATACAAAGAACCTTGAGTAATGCAAGCTTTAATGGAATGGTGTAAGGGAGATAATCCCTTCCAGTATGACATGTATTTTGTGAAGTAGGAGATAGTAAGAAAGTGGGAGAAAAGAATGAGTGATATGAAAGACCCCTTCCAGAAATGGCGTAACTAAAAAGCTTATGAAACGAGGCAGCGTACCACACCTTACCAAATGTCTTAGAAAGTATTCAGAGGTATAAAAAACTTGAGAAGCCTGACGAAGGGAGAAGAATCTCGTGAAACGTACCTCAAAAAAAGCTTACAGTTCAAGCCGTGATAAATATTCCACATCTATTCAAAGCTATATCGCGTCCCCAACCAGACTTTGCCATAAACCTAAAGATACGTCCTGTGATTTCTGTCAAAAGGTAACGTGGAGATTGAGATCCATTGGATATTAAGAAAAAGACTCGGGTTTGCAGGAATCCCAACAGTGCTTTGTTGATATCTTCAAAGACCTTATTAATGATAGAAAGAGAACTTGTAAGTCATTGTTTGCGGGAGTCAGGTGAATTGCCTACGTTCTTGGAGACATGAACAGCGGAAGTTTTCCACAGAATTGGTTTCAGAATGTGGTTTGGGTTGTTTTTAATCATCCGCATGTATGAGTGTTTTTGTAGATAAGAAGCACAAGTAAGGGAGCTTATATGCACGAGTAATTTTTTTCCATTATAAATAGGTGCTTTGTATTTGGAAATGTTGGCAGTTAAAAAATTACCATGAACTTATATGGTCCGTATGGGACAGATTTATTTTACATTAGCGAACTGTTACATGTCTTTTCTATTTTTGTGTAAACTATTAGTATGTAAAATATTTTATCAAAAAAATATCATATATTTTTCATTCTTTTCTTTTTTTTGGAAGGATGCATGTTTCGGGGACGCGTAATGCTGGATGGAACCACACTCAATGACCCATTAGATCCATGTTTGGCATGCAGCTGCAAGGTAAAGAAAGGCAGTATTGATATTTGAATTGTTTTTGTATTTATGCTCAGTAGTATGAGGGTATTAACTTCTCAATTTACCTACATCCAAAAAAAAAGGTTGTAAACCATTGGAATGTAACGAGTTACTTGAAAAAGAAAATAGGAAAGGATGAAGCATAAGCTTAGTGGTAAAGGGGAGGGAAATAAGATCGCAATTGACATTTGTTTTTAATTACTTTAGGCTGTATTGTTCTAAACGAACCAAGGGCAGACCGGTCTGAAACGAAAAATTCTCACATAGGTCAAGAAACAAATGTTGAGTTTTTACAACATATCATGTGAAAAAGCAAGCTGGAACACCTTAGCCTAACGAGGAATATCAATCAAGAGAACGCGAGCGGGAAACCAAGAGCAACGTGCGAGTCAAATGCCAGCAAAAACAAAGTTTATATTCCATATGACTTACAATCGAGCTTCTTGAACTGAGAACACTGAGGCAGCCATTAGCTGAAACAGCTATGGGGCTCGGAAGAAGAAAAAGAAAGAGAAGAAATGTTTTAATTACCAACCAGTCAAGGCAAGAATCGAAGAAAAAGACCGTGTCACATATACACAATGGTAATCTCGAGATACAACGGGCCCAACAAGTCAAGTGATTACGGAAAGGGCAGTGGATAGAGTTAAATTGACACTTTTAGTCGGGAGAATTGATCCATAGCTTCCTGGCTTGAATGGAATGGGATAGGTTGTACCAGTCAGGAAAGAAACGAGAATGGAGATTTGGAAACTAATAGTACCTGTACTTCAAATAATTGGGCAGGGTTTTTTTCCTTTTGGCATTGATGAATTAAAGTTGTTGAATATGAGCAGAGGTTTTAAGGCTTTGTGTTTTTATGGATTTTTTTATTTTTTAGAGTTTTTAAACACAGACAGGTACTTTAGAAAATCATGTTCTTCTGTTTTAAAATTTCATCGCAATCCTGGCATTGACTCTAGCATTTTCTTTTGTCATACCTCTTCTTTTTCTACGTTTATTCCAGTTTTGTGTGGTTTTACTCTTCTTTTACCCGTTCATTTTTCTTTCCGAAACAGTTCCGAATCAGAAAGAATGTGTGATACGTATTACTGTTTCCACACTTCATTGTGACCCTTATGTTACCATTATGTTTCTTCTGACCAGGGCTAACCAGTTTTCTCAAACTTTAAAGGCTGGAGGAGGGGGAGAATAAGGGAGAGCGTAGGAGACACCAGCGATACCGCTAATGGAGAACAGTTGTCATTGTGATGATGTTGTGAACAATAAAGTGCTGTAGTGTGTAAGACAGAAAGAATTTAGTTACCACCTGACGATTACTTAGCATGTTATTTTATTTTTAAGAGAACCTGTGTGTGACCAAAACGTTTATGAAAACTTACCACTTTCCTAGTGTGAGCAACTGCTCTAATATGGCACAATTGCACATATTTTGTTTACGATGGTTTTTTTGCCGTGGTAAATAAACTTGATATTCGGCTGATTTTATTACCAAAAAAAGTTATGAAAACATTTATTGTATATTCTCATCTCAACATACCAACCCAGGGTTTAGTATACTCCATTTGCGTAAAATATTCAAGATGTGTAAAAATTATTTTCGATTGGCTAATAAGAACAAGGAATAATAGAGCTCTTGAACACCTCTTTCGGTTTACTGGTCTTTTATGATTCTTAACTATGCCAAGCAAAGAAACCGTAGCTACTTGCGTTGGCAATGAAGAAAGAACATATAGTTTTTATGCTTTTTACTGTTTTCTAACAATTATACACTTACATTGCGAGAGAAGGATTAGGCGAGAGATGTCTAATAGACTTAAGGAGTGATTACATGGAAACTTTTGAGGCTCGATTTAAAAGTATATTTGTTTGTTTATGGTAAGATCTCCAGAAATACCTACTCAAATGTTTCTTTCAACCCACAACCAAGTGGCTATGCAGCAATTTTGAAACATTTTGCTCGTTGGAGGTTTTTTTCTTAAAATGTTACTAATTTAAAGCCATAGTAGAAAGCAATGTGAGTGATTTTTTTTGCCTTATTTAAAACCAAGCCATCATCTCATGCCGTATTCTATACTTGCAACAGCAGCTATTGTAGCAGCAACCGTATTGATGGTACTTATCGTTCCAGTAGTAATATCCTGCAGATGCAAGAATTTATTTGTATTGGCAATTTTGGTAGCGCTAATTAAACACATTTTTATTTTAGAATGGAAATCTAACATGTGCATTTGAACAGTGCCCTCTGCTCCCGTGCATTCTAAAGTCTACAAAACCAAGTAACAAATGCTGCAGGCAGTGTACAGGTAAAGTGATACATATTTTCCCATGACAATTCTAAAACATTTTGCAGCCCTCTGCGCAAATACCGTTTATAGGAAAACCACATTTTGATCACACGAGTAAAAAATAAGGTAATTTTTAAAAGCTGTCAAATATTCAACAAGTAGTGATGGTGGAACTTAGGACTAAGACACCATTTACTGTGACTAATAGCAATTTTTTATTACGCAGTTTTTGGGATAAAATTGTGTAAGTAACCAAACAGATACTATTAATATAATAAACATGAACGTTTGGAACCAAAGAGATCCTCGGACAGTTTGATATTAGCTAGACATGTAAGACATTTTTTGACTTGCCTCAGATACCAGTAAATGATATTACTCTAGAATTGCGCATTTTCTCAGTTTGAAAGTATAAAGTATACGTTTTTATTTCTACCCCCTTTGCAGTTAACGATACAGCTCTGTGACTGACGCGAAAAAGTATTTCTTGGCTTAATCTGGCATCGGGTATTAGGTTACGGAGCTATCGGGCCTAAGAATGCAAATACCTTGGTTAAACGCCATGAAACTTGGACTTAAACTGAATTTCTATTTGGAAACTTTTAACAAAGAGAATTTTCGAATATCTTTAGTAGGACCAGACAAGTGACCTTTTTAATTTTTTACCATCTATAATAAATGAATTTTGGTAAAAAAAACATTTTTTTTGTACTGTTAAATTGATAATATGAAAATGGCATGAAATAATTTATATGATCTGCAAGGTCGGGTCCCATAAATACCTAAACTGTTCAGAACATGTTAAATTTGGTCGAACTTTTTCAAAAGTTTATATAACATTGTAAATTTGAGTTTTAAAAATCCAACGAGAAGTATGAACATGTCTCTTCCGTCACCCTTTTCAAACAGCGCATTACAAAAGCCTGATAGCTTACACTTTATGATCACCGTATGTTCAAAGTACAATAAAGTCCAACACGCTAGTACTTGTAACAAGTAAACATAAAATATAATTTACTGTTCTAATTCTAATCGATGACCACAAAATGTACACTTTTTACAGAAGAGCTTACTACTGCTGCTACTACTATTACTACTACTACTACTACTACTGCTATTATTATTACTACTACTACTACTACTACTACTACTGCCAGTACTACTACTACTACTACTACTACTACTACTACTACTACTACTACTACTACTACTACTACTACTATTACTTCTACTACTTCTACCACTAATTTTTCTCATACTTCTACTACTACTACTCATACTACATCTTCATCTACTTTTTCTTATC